>CM008280.1:17937572-18389469 GCA_002319775.1 Fagopyrum tataricum | reverse complement strand
GATGAGTGAAGACGTGATTTGATCACGAGAAGAGCCGAAGAGAAACCGCGGGATAACTTCCTGCGGCTACCGTGTTGCAGCGCCTGCGTCGTGCCAGCGGCGTGCCTGTGTTTGCTAGCGTCCCTTGTCACCGCCCCCGCGGCTACGTTCCGCCGCGCCCGCGGCCGCTTGCCTTTCGCCCCTACGTCCCCTTTGTCACGCAGGTGCGTTTTATTCCGGTTCTACCTAGAGCTAGGTATATCCTTTCCTTTCCTAGTATGAGCGGTAGTAGCATTCTAGGTACGAGTATGAGATTAGAATGAGAGTGAGTACGGAATGGTTTATGCCGGTTACGGATTTGAGGATTACGAGTTGGAATATGATCCTTATGGATCCCTTGGGTCTAGGTGTGACCCCTGTTATGGATATGAGTATGATTTATGTGTTATACCTTGTTTAGGCCGTGTTGATCTCTAGAGCGGAGCCGTTTGAGTTTGAGTATGAGACTCCGAGGTTGAGGTAAGTCCATAGGACTTACTTAGCTGCTATCCTTATATTGGATGTATGCTTGTGTATTATATGCTTTATAGCATGTCTTATTATGGTCACCGACCTATGTTATATTGACCGTCCATTGTAGTGGCCGTGATAACCTTTCCCTTTCATCCCGTAGTGGAGTATGGGAGGTTCTCTGTAGTCAGGCCAGATCTGGTATAAAGGAAGGACCCTCACCACTCCCATAGGGTACACGGGAGGTGTGCTGATACTACTCCAGCTGGCTAGAGCACACAAAGGCGGGGATTATATTTCTCGTGTCACATATTTTCATTCACATTTGTTTATACGATTGAGTGATTTAACTTATTAAAGATAATAAACCGGGTAAATGTGTGATATCATGATGATGTGTTAATATTATTGATGTGTGTTTGTGCTCTAGCACCTTCTTATATATGGGTATAGTTAGCTAACGGTTTTATATTGTGTTGTCGATCCTTTGCAGGTTAGGAGAGCTGTAGAGTGATCCAGAGGGGTGATCTGCTGAGGGCTCCGTACACTGGGGTCATACTCGTGGGTTACGGAATATTTTGATCATGTATATACGTTATGTTTTGTTTGTACTCAACAGCGTTGTATAAACCTTTTGATACTTTTATAATAGTTTGATGTTTTGTATTTAATCTATCGGTGCCTTGAGTAAGATTCAGTGAACTTGTTGTCAGGCTAGGTCAGGATCCATTGTGAGATCCTAGCCCAGTAGCACTCCGAGTCCTACGGATTTGGGGTGTTACAAAGTTGGTATCAGAGCCCAGGTTGACAACAATGGCACTAGTAATCTGCAATAAAGTTCGAATAGATAAATAAACAGAACCCGAAAGGGGTCTGAGTTTTCAAAAGGTTTTGGTTTTGAAATGAGTACAAAATGTTTTGGGATATCGTGTACGTGAGCCATCACCCCTCTGAAGATCTCGACAGTATAGGTATATATATATATAGATAGATACTATTTGATGTGATGTGTGATCTATATATCTATACATACGGCAGATATATAGCCTCTTGAGTAGGTTACGTCCTCTACAGATGTTTCAGACTAGAGCATCTGCAGCTGGACGGGGTAGAGGTAGAGGTAGACCCCCTCTAGGTAGAGGACGGGGTAGGATTCCTGTTGCTGATGTACGGGTAACAGTAGCGCTTCAAGAGAATGTGGCTGAGAGTGCCGCAACGGGGACTGAGAATGGTATAACTGAGAGACATACACCACAGCGAGTCCAGTCAGATAACTCGGGTTATGTCATTATGAGGGGACCAGATTTCCGTGCGTATATTAGACAAGTGGAAGAGGCTGCTAGAGCAGGTGAACGTATTCCTGAGCCGGGTTCTTTTCCTATTAGTGTAGCTGGGGGTGGACAGAGGTCACCTCATCAACAACTGCGACAACAACCTGGGCCGACCAGAGGTGCTGAAGGAATGGTAGGTTATGAACGATACCAGAGACGCTCAAGTTACCCCGCAGCTGCATTGGTTGCTGCTACGGGTCCACGGTGTTTTAATTGTAATGATCCTGGACATTTACGACCAGCATGCACGTATCCGTTAGTGACTTGCTTCACTTGTGGTGGGCAAGGTCACCTAGAGATTTTCTGTAGATGGGGCGGAGTTCTATCACAGCAAAGTTCTTTTCCTGCCCTTGCAGTGGGAGGTGGACAGAGATTACCTCAGTAGATACAAGGACCGTGGAGAATCCCAGATTGCCTTACTACTCCGGGAGCTGCTCCGGGGCCGAGTAGAGGCTTAGGTCGGGATGGTGATGTTGTAGACAACAGAGGACCACATGGTCTAGTTTTGCACTGAGGAGTGCAGAGGATCCAGCCACACCGACTGATACAGGTACCTTTCTAATTTCTTAGATTGCTTGTTAGAGTCTTATGTGATACGAGTGCGACGCACTCTTTTATTTCCGATGCCTGTATAGAGTACCTGAGCCTAGATGTGGTTGAAGGAATACCCTTTAGTATAGTGTTACCGAGGGTAGTGGGGTTAGAGGTACCCGTGAGATCAGTGACTGTCCCGTTTCTGTAGGGACCCGTGTGTTACTGGTTGATCTTTGTATCATGCTAGTAGTGTATGAGAATATCCTTTTAGTTATGGTTTGGAGGGTTAGGCATCAGACTGTATGATATGTAGGTAGGAGGACTGTCACAGTCTCCACCGAGTCAGGTCAGGTATAGTGACCAATGCGGTACGTGCAGCGAAATTGATTACACAAGTAATGAGGCCTTCTGGTGTTATGCCATGAAGGAGGGGGAGAGTCCAGCGTTAGAGGATATCCCAGTTGTTTGTGAGTTTACTAATGTTTTGCTGAGCCGTCTAGTTTGCCACCTCAGAGGAATGTGGATTTCATTATCGAGTTAGAGCCTGGTACGAGACCCATCTCGAAGGCCCATACTAGATGGTGTATGTCGAGATGCTGGAGCTGAAGAAGCAACTCGAGGAGTTGGCTGAGAAGGGCTTCATTCGCCTTAGTGTGTCCCCATGGGGAGCACATGTCCTCTTCGTACGGAAGAAGGATAGATCACTGAGGTTATGCATAGATTACAGAGAGCTGAACAAGGTGACCATCAAGAACAAGTATCCACTGCCGTGCATTGATGATTTGTTAGATCAGCTACAGGGAGCGACTGGGTTCTCCAGGATTGACATGCGTTCCGGGTATCACCAGCTGAGGGTGAGGGAGCAGGATGTGCACAGGACAGCATTCTGGACCAGATATGACCACTACGAGGTTGTAGTGATGTCATTTAGGCTTACGAATGCCCCAACCGTCTTTATGGAGCTGATGAACAGTATCTTCATCGACTTCCTAGATCAATTTGTGGTGGTTTTATTGATGACATTCTAGTATACTCTCGCAGTGGAGAGGAGCATGCAGGACATTTGAGGACTATATTGCAGGCTTTGCGGGATAGAGAACTTTATGCTAAGTTTTCTAAGTGTGAGTTCTAGATGCCAGAGGTAGCATTCCTGGGTCATGTTGTATCAGCTGAAGGGATCAAGGTGGATCTGGCCAAGATTGAGGCAGTAGCAACTTGGACTACACCGACGAACGTCAATGAAGTACGTAGCTTCCTTGGCCTAGACGGTTATTACAGACGCTTTGTGGAGGGATTTTCTGTGTTTCATCCTCAAATAGATGGTCAGTCAGAGAGGACCATTAAGACGCTGGAGGATATTTTGCGAGCTTGTGTGTTGGATTGGGGGACAGGTGTGGAGACGGATCATCTTCCACTAGTTGAATTCTAACACAACAATGGTTGGTATGCATCTTTTCGGATGGCCCTAGGAGGCACTGTATGGACAGAGATATCGGACTCCGTAAGGCTGAGATGAGCAGAGCAGTGACAGTGATTTGACACCTGATCAGGTTCAGGATGATGGGATTCGAGTAGCCCTGGTTAGAGAATGATTGCTGACTGTGCAGAGCCGTCAGAGGTCGTATACAGATAGGAGGCGTAGACCTCTAGAGTTCAGAATTGGAGCCTAGTATGGCTGAGAGTGTCTCCGACACGAGGTGTTAGATGCTTTGACATTAAGAGGAAGTTGAGGGCGCAGTTGGCCCTAGAGTTCAGAGTTGGACCGTTTGAGTTGCTGGATCGGATTGAGAGCGCAGCTTACAGATAGCCCTGTCTCCGAGATTTGAGGATTTACCCTGGGTTTCATGTGTCTCAAGGGACTACATACCAGCTTCGAGACACACTGTGAGTTATGATGATTTGGTGGTTGAGCTGGACCACATTTGTATCAAGCATTCTATTACAGGCCTAGGCAGAGGCAATGAGATGTCTGCGTTTATAGAACATTCCTGTGTTGAGGATACAGTGGTTGAGACGAGAACCTGATGAGGCTACGGGAGAGACAGAGGATAGTATCTAGAGAAACTATCCAGAGTTATAGGCGGGGATAAATATACCTATAGGATCCAGGAGTAGATCTTAGGACTAGCCTGAGGAGCGATATGATTACGTGCATATGTGCTTATGTGCTTATATGCTATGCTATATTTATTTTCGTGCTAGCTATGATGTGTTTATGATCTTACTAGATCCTATTGTGCTAGTACGACTGTTAGGTATAGCTAGAGATGGTTATTACCTCCATGCTATTGTGATACGACTGTTAGGGATAGCTGGAGATGGCTCCTACCTCCATGCTATTTTGATGGACATAGTTGGATGGAGATGTCTTCTCCATGCCCCGATGATGGTTTGGCTAGAGATGTTCCTCTACGCCCCGGATAGTAGTTTGATCTTTTGAGGTATAGTGTCATATGGGTTGATACCTTATGTACGAGATGTGATACCTCCGATAGAGAGAGTGTATTCCGATGCTGAGTCCGAGAGGTTTCCGGGTTTGTACAAGTTTCGGGACGAAACTTGTTTTTAGGGGGGAGAAATGTAAGAGCCGTAGTCTTTCGGACCGAGATCGGACCATAGCCGAGTTTGGCTTTGGGCCGAGATCGGCCAGCCGCACCCGCGGGCACATGGTGCCGCCCCTACGGCTTCCCGCCCCTACGGTTTCCTGCGGCTGCAGCCGGTTTTGTTGACTCCTTTGACTCGTGTTTTACCCTTTACTCTTCTTATTCCTTACCTTAGCTGATCAAGGGTTCCTTCTTCATCTTTCTTCCCAGCTCTCACGCCTTGCTTGCCTCCTTGCTCCCTTGCCTTCCTTGAACTTGTTCTTGTTCTCTTTTGGCTTTGGAAGAGTTGTGAGTGTAACTTGTGTTAGTGGTGGATATATGATGTATGCTGAGCCTGGAAGCCAGCTGCTAAGTGTGTGGTCTTCCCCTGCAGCCTAGAACTCCCAAGGTGGTAAGTGATCTTGCTTCCTCTCTTTCCTTTCCTTGATTCCATCTCTTTAGCTTAGGTTTATATGCATGTATAGGTGTGTATTGATGTAGGTTTATGTATGTATATACTTGTATGTAACTTTGGATGAGTGAAGACGTGATTTGATCACGAGAAGAGCCGAAGAGAAACCGCGGGATAACTTCCTGCGTTGTCGCCGCCCCCGCGGCTGAGAGTCACCGCCCCCGTGGCTACCGTGTCGCAGCGCCTGCGTCGTGCCAGCGGCGTGCCTGCATTTGCCAGCG
This sequence comes from Fagopyrum tataricum, assembly GCA_002319775.1. NCBI lineage: Eukaryota > Viridiplantae > Streptophyta > Magnoliopsida > Caryophyllales > Polygonaceae > Fagopyrum > Fagopyrum tataricum. Next base: position 18,383,840 of record CM008280.1, on the reverse strand, counting down.
TCCCTTGTCACCGCCCCCGCGGATACGTTCCGCCGCGCCCGCGGCCGCTTGCCTTTCGCCCCTGCGTCCCCTTTGTCACTCAGGTGCGTTTTATTCCGGTTCTACCTAGAGCTAGGTAGATCCTTTCCTTTCCTAGTATGAGCGGTAGTAGCATGCTAGGTACGAGTATGAGATTAGAATGAGAGTGACTACGGAATGGTTTATGCCGGTTACGGATTTGAGGATTACGAGTTGGAATATGATTCTTATGAATCCCTTGGGTCTAGGTGTGACCCCTGTTATGGATATGAGTATAATTTATGTGTTATACCTTGTTTAGGCTGTGTTGATCTCCAGAGCGGAGCCGTTTGAGTTTGAGTCTGAGACTCCCGAGGTTGAGGTAAGTCCATAGGACTTACTTAGCTGTTATCCTTATATTGGATGTATGCTTGAGTGGTGTGTATTATATGCTTTATAGCATGTGTTATTTTGGTCACCGACCTATGTTATATTGACCGCCCATTGTAGTGGCCGTGATAACCTTTCCCTATCATCCCATAGTGGAGTCTGGGAGGTTCTTTGTAGTCAGGCCAGATCTGGTATAAAGGAAAGACCCTCACCACTCCCATAGGGTACACGGGAGGTGTGCTGATACTGCTCCAGCTGGCTAGAGCACTCAGAGGCGGGGATTATATTCCTCGTGTCACATATTTCATACACAACTATTTATACGATTGAGTGATTTAACTTATTAAAGATAATAAACCGGGTAAATGTGTGATATCATGATGATGTGTTAATAATATTGATGTGTGTTTGTGCTCTAGCATTTTCTTATATATGTGTATAGTTAGCTAACGGTTTTATACCGTGTTGTAGATCCTTTGCAGGTTAGGAGAGCTGCAGAGTGATCCAGAGGGGTGATCTGCTGAGGGCTCCGTACATTGGGGTCATACTCGTGGGTTACGGGATATTTTGATCATATATATACGTTATGTTTTGTTTGTACTCAGCAGCGTTGTATAAACCTTTTGATACTTTTATAACAGTTTGATGTTTTGTATTTAATCTATCGGTGCCTTGTTGTAAGATTCAGTGAACTTGTTGTCAGACTAGGTTCAGTATCCATTGTGAGATCCTAGCCTAGTAGCACTCCGAGTCCTACGGATTTGGGGTGTTACAGCATATAACAATCACCACTCATGAAAACATCCGATATAAGGATGGTAGCTAAGTACGTCCTACGGACTTACCTCAACCTTGGAATACTCTCAATCACTATCCACACCAATCCGGAGGACAACACTGCCTAATAACAAGGCATAAAGAGATATTACATCTCCTATCAATCAAAGGGCTCACATTTAGACCCAAGGGATCCATATGGATCATATCCAACTTATAAACCTCGATAATCTACTAAACCTCAAAGCCATAACCGGCACATATCGATATCATAATCATCCTCATCCTATCCTCATACACATACCTAGCATGCTACTAACCCGCTCATACTAGGAAAGGAAAGGATCTACACTACTCTAGGTAGATCTTTTACAAGACGCACCTGCGTGACAAGAGGGACGCAGGGGCGAAGCAACGGTAGGCGCAGGCGCGGAGACACTCCCACGCAGGGACGGTGATCCTGGCCGCAGGGGCGGCGGCGCTGGGGCACGGGTGCGGTGACACAGTCACACAAGGGCGGTGGCTCATTGGCGCGGGGGCGGCGACAGTGCAAAACGTGATTCCCGACTTCTCTTTCACTCTTCACACGATGATTTCAATTCTTTATCATGCAACAGTCACATTCATACACATATATTATATACATACAAACATCAATATGTATCCTAGGATATCCAATCCTAAGCTAAGGGAGGAGGAAAGGAATCAAAGAAGAAGGAAGAAAGGAAGAAAGAAGAAAGAAGAAGAGGAACTCACCACTGTTGTGATCCTAAGTCAAGGAAAAGATCAACACAACACCCTCAGCTAGCTCCCAAGCTCAGCAACAACACACAACATCAACATCAACAAAGACGCACAACCAAACTCTTTCAAACCAAGGAGAATTCAAGCACAAGATCAAGGAGAAGGAGAAGAGAGGAAGAAGAACGTGAGTAGTTGGAGAAGATGAAGAAACCCTTCATCCTAAGGCAAAGGAGAAGCTTAAGAAGGAAGAGAAGAGTAAAGCACGGTCCAACAGTCAACAAAGCCGGATGCAGCCGAAGGAAACCGCAGGGGCGGGCTCCTTGGCCGCAGGGGCGGAACACATGCTCAGCCGCAGGGGCGGTTCCATGGACCCGCAGGGGCGGCTAAAACTGGCTCAGCTCTAAAGATCAAGGCTCTTACACTTTGCAGGTTAGGAGAACTGCAGAGTGATCCAGATGGGTGATCCGTTGAGGGCTCCGTACACTAGGATTGTATGCGAGGGATATGGGTGATTTTATGATGTACGGATACGTATTTTGGTTTGTACTCAGCGGTATTTTGTAAACCTTTTGATATGTATATATTACAGTTTGATATTTGGTTTTAATCTATATGTGCCTTGTTGTAAGATCCAGTGAACTTGTTGTCAGGCAAGGGTCGGGCTCCATTGTGAGATCCTAGCCTAGTAGCGCCCCGAGTCCTACGGATTTGGGGTGTTACATTCCGGTTCGGTTCAGGGTCGGCTCGGGTTCCGGCTCGGTTCAGGGTCGGCTCGGGTTCTGGTTCGGTTCGGGGTTTGGGTTTGGTTGGGTTTAGGGTTTTCTTTTGGGTTAAGTTTACCTTGAAATTATCAATTTGTCCTTCTGTTTTATCTTTATAGATAAATAAAAGGGCCTAGTTTGTCCCTTGATAATAGAATGAGCCCTCTTAGTGCTCTACTTTACAAAAAAGGCCCACTTTCCCATTTAACCCATTATATTTACTTGGACCATTAATTAAATAATAAATGTTTGGGACATTTTTTACGATTATAAATTTAGACCATAATCTGTAATTATCCAATTTAGGACATTTGTGACCTTCCAAAAATTTGAAGGCAAAATTGCTTGCAAAATCTGAAAGTACAGTCATAAATGCAAATACAAAGCATGAGAGCAGTTTCATAATTATACCCAAATTTGGTCAAAATCCTCATTGACCCAGATCTAGGGTCATGGAAGAAGGTTGCAGCGGCAGCTCTCGTTTCCGGCGGTCGGTGACTACTGGCGAGGTGGAGCGACGACGTCCTAACGGCGGGATCTGGGCTCTTGCGATGTCGGGCGAAGGAAGACGAAGGTCTGGACTGGCTTCGTCTCCCTGGAGTTGCTCGCGGTGACAGAGAATGAGGGAGGCTCGAGCCCCGACGTCTACGGTGGCAGGCAGCAGTGTCTTCCTCGACGACGACCTCGACGGAAGACGATTCGTTCCGACAGCAGTGAGGCGCCGGAGGGCGAAAAGCAGGCAGCGGGAATCTTCACAATCGAAGCTCGACGCACGCAGTGACGGATTAGGGTGGCGAGGTCGAGCGACGGCAGAGCTAGGCTGGCGGCGGCAAACTCGGAGCATTGGTTCCGAAAAAGTGACAAAAAGAGGATTGGTGGTCTGTCCGATTGTGACTCCGACTCCGGTGGAAGAAGAGAGGTTTAGGGCTTCCGATTGTAGGAATTTCGGGAAGAGAAAGAGAGAAGAACTAGGGTTTGAATTTTCTTATTCCGCACAACGTCGATTAAGGCCCTGTTTAGTTGCGCGGGATTTGTATTCGTAGTTGTGGTTTGTATTCATAGTTGTAGTATGTAGTTGTGGTTTATGGGTAGGTTTTTTGAAGTTCGGATTTGTAAAAAAACACTGTATATAATGACGTTGTATGTTTAGTTGTAATAGATTTGTCGGGATTCTAGTCGGATTAAAAGACAAAAATGCCCCTCCATGTGCTTGGTGTAATGTTCGCTATTTTCAAGCCCCTGTAAACTTTTATCAAGAATGATAAAAGTTCACAGGTTAGTAAAAACACGGTATGTTTTAAATTTATAAACAAGAAATAAACACCGAATCTGTAGCAAACCCACAGTGTATGGGCCAATTACAGTTAGGGTAACTATTCCAAGGTTGAACTCAAGGACTAAATGTTTGGAATGCAGATGTGATCACATATAGCGTAAATCAAAATAAAAGAACAAGGTTGGAAAAGAAGGGAAGAAGGATCGAAGGAGTTTTGAAGGGTTTTCTGTAAATTTCGCAATCAAATAACAAATTTGATCGAAAACCAAGTAAAACAGACAAACGAAAGTATATCAATAAAGAAAATGCGGATTCCAAGGATTCAAGGTCATCGTTATTACGCACGGACTCAGGAAATCTCTAAAGATCTACGGTTACAAATTTCAGGGAAGAACGTTTCTAAACTGATAGTCTATTACCGGGTAAGTCTCAAGACTATCTAGTTCCAAACCAACTACCTATTACCGGGTAAGTCTCAAGGTAGAGAGGTAGGAAATTCTAAACAAACCCAATTCCGAACTAAGGGAAAGGTAAACCATTACCGGGTAAGTCTAAGGTATTACCCTACTTAGGACAGAATCTAGGCACACTCAACCCAATAGAGGTTTCCACCTCTATTACCTATGGTCGAACACTCAAGTATCCAAACGGAACATTACCGGGTAGGTCTCAATTCCGGTTTAGGTTACTAGCTAGATGAATTCTAACTAGGTTTAAGAACAGGCCAACCATAGGATTTCAAAGCTACTTGAACCAAGTAATAAGCACAAATCCATCATAGTCCGGGTAATAACGAATCTCAATTCACCTTGGATCCACACGAGTTTTAGCCAATAATCGACATTTCAAACGCAATCATCAATCCACTCAATTCAATGGAAGAAACAATCATCAATCCAAGTAATTCAATGGAAGAAGCAATTATCAATCCAATCAATTCAAGAGATTCAAGAGATTCAAGTGATTCAAGAGAGAATGCATAAACAAGAATCTAAAATAGAGATTAAAGAAGAAACTCAGCTTTATTGATAGAGGATTAGCAAAACGTCAAATTCCCCAATATTCGCAAAGTTTCTCCAAGCTCCAACAAGTTCAACAATGGCCAACAATGGCCTAGGGCAAAGGGAGAAGAAAAGGGGAAAAAGCTCTCTCCAGAGGAGCTCGAAATTTGAATGAAACGGGAACCCCCGAAAATCATTTAGGGCTTTCCTTTTATATCCCACAACGGGATGCCCTAAAACAAATCCGGAAATTAACGAAATAAATCGGCGAACAGGAATCTCGGTCGGTGACCGAGATTTTTGAAAGTCGGGGCCGAGATTTTCTTCGTGATCCAGCGTTGACGAAATCTCGGTCAGAAATCTCGGTCAAATGTAAAAAATCTCGGCTGAGGGGGAACAAATCTCGGCCGAGATGGGGACCGAGATTCTTCGACAGAAACTTCTGATATGGGATCTCGGTCGAGCTGGCTCGGATCTCGGCCGAGATCATGTGGATATCGACCGAGATTGCTCCAATCTCGTGCGTTTCGTCTTGGCTCGTCTTTTCCTCCTTTCCCGTGCCTGCGTGATCGCTCCTAAGCGTCTATCCCGAGGCCTGATCCTCAAATGCATCGCTGTAGCTCCGAAACACACCAAAATACCTACAAAGACATCAAAAGTGTGTGTAGACATCTATACTCGCAAAGTTGCATTAAACAAGTATAAAGAACACAACTTAAGGCTAAAACATGCATGCGGGAAAGGAAAAACTAACTATATGCTCCACTAAACTAGGTCGATAATTCATGTTATCAAAATACCCCACACTTATCTTTGCTTGTCCCCAAGCAACTAATAAATTCAAGGCAAGATAGCATGAATCATCTATGCTAAACAAAACTCTTTTTGGTAGTGCTTCTATTCATGATCACTTTCAGAGTGTAGTCATAAGGCTAAAGACATATTTCGATAAAGGTCAAGTAAGATAGGCAAGATATAGGATAATCACACCTTGCACGGAATCCAAAATCATCATTTAATCTACCAATGTCTAAAATTCATGAAAAATCCAAGTTTAGGCCATGAAGTCAAATTACATGTATGCAAAGATCAATAGGACTTAACAATTAAAGGCCAAGAAATGTGATAAAGGTAGGATGTGTATAGGTCATGTGGTGGAAATCCGGGAAAGAGGACATCACAACATTTTTCTTTTTTTTCTTCTTTCTCGACATACATCCTTTCTTTTCATGCATTTTTTTTCTCTTTTTCTTTTGAGTGAAAAGCATAGGTGCACAATAGCCGAAACCTTGGTGTTCAGTTTCCTTCACGTACCTTACACCAAAGTGCACATACCAAATCAACTCTAGGTAATGTTTTTAAAACTAATCCGACTTTGGCAAGACACAAACACCGGATTATGTGAATGGTGCCGAGTTACTCATCTTCATAGCCAACAAAACCCATATAAAGCTTTTGCTTTCAATTCACATCTCACAAATCAATCAACTTCTTCACATATTGCACATAATTCACTTTTCACAATTTAGCATACACCTTCAAACTTCAATTTCCTAATTCCCGGATGGGTCAAAAGGGGCAAATAAATTCAATGTTTGAGGTGCTGAAAATTGTAAAGAAGAGAAGAAGAAGAATTCAAATTGCCTAAATCATTTTTGTGCAATGTAAAAGAACTCATCATATAGCTTCAACTTTTCAAGATCAATCCGATTAAACAAGGTAATCCAAATAAATCATATAGATTACAAACAAGGCATTCAAATCCCATAATTGCCATTAATTCAATTAAAGCTCAAAATAAACATCGATAGCCAAATAAACATACACAATTTCCTCATTAAGGTCACATCAATCCTAGAAGCACAAAATTTTTTGAAATTTTCTGATTTTTTTGGATTTTCATATAAAATGCAGTACAAATAAAAGAAACATGCTAAAAGGTATTGCAAGCATCCTACCCCATACTTAAATCTCACATTGTCCCTAATGTGAATAATAAATATGAAGTAAAAACAATACTCACAATGTAAGAATGAAGAAGGCATCCGGCGTGTTTCTTCCTCGACTTACTTCGTTTCTCGTCTTTCATAGCAATTTCCTCGCCTTAAGCTCGTTCAGAGTGCTGCTTCCCGTATCTTTTTTTATCATGACACCTAGGCCTTGCAAAGACACAACAAGAATACGCAAAAACGCAAAAGCAAAAAAGCAAAAATAAAAACAAAAACAAGAAAGGGAAAAACTCATACCTCGGGTTGCCTGACGAGAAGCGCTTCATTTAAGGTCTATAGCCGGACCCAATTCCGTGGTTGTGTTAGTTCACATCAAAAGCCTTGGACTGCTCATCCAGTCCTTGCAACCACTTCTCACAGGACTCATAAAATTTCTTCTTGAGAACTCTCTTCATGTCCTGTTGGAAGATTTCCACTCTTCCCAACAATAAAAGATGGTATGGGATAGTAACCTTGTGGGCTACCCCATAATTGAACGATAAGCTCTCTTGGTCAGGGAGAAGCTTCAATCTAACCTTGGGAGGTTTCTTTGGCACTGCCCTCCAGGTTTTAGACGCAACTCGAGCAAGATGGAAGCCACAGGGACGATTTTCAGCAAATCTCGGGCAGCCAAGTAAGAAATCTCGGCCGAGATTTGTGGGGATGAGACCGAGATTTTCTTTCTGCACAGGAATTTCGGCCGAGATGGGTATGATCTCGGTCGAGATATCAAGGGTCTCGGTCGAGATAGGAATTATTTCGGCCGAGATCAGGATAGGGCTATCCGATCCGTCTTCCTCTTTCGTCAGCTCTTCATCCTCGATGCGCTCTTCCTTTGGATGAACCTCTTCCCTGGGAGTTAAAATGCTTTCATATTTCTCCCTTGATCTCCGCAATTCGTTTAACGTTTGAGGTTCATCTTTGCGAGACAATCTCCTCTCTAACCTGTCGTACATCCTCAATAAATTTTCATACATCAACTTGATCTGATCTTCGGGAGGTTGCTGCAGGGGTTGTATTTGAGGTTGTGGGGGTTTGAGTGTTTTTCCAAAAGGATTATAAACGTAACCCTCACAATACCTCCAAGAGCCAGACCCGTTATTCCAAGCCATCTTGTACCTGAAGAATACAAAGACAGAAAGAAAACGAGATCAAAAGTAACCAGAAAGACTTACATTATAAGAAATCACAAAACATAACAAATGACTTAGTCCCCGGCAACGGCGCCAAAAACTTTGTTCGCTATTTTCACGCCCCTGTAAACTTTTATCAAGAATTATAAAAGTTCACAAGTTAGTAAAAACACGGTATGTTTTAAATTTATAAACAAGAAATAAACACCGAATCTGTAGCGAACCCACAGTGTATGGGCCAATTACAGTTAGGGTAAGTATTCCAAGGTCGAACTCAGGGACTAAATGTTTGGAATGCAGATGTGATCACAGATAACGTAAATCAAAATAAAAGAACGAATTTGGAAAAGAAGGGAAGAAGGATCAAAGGAGTTTTGAAGGGTTTTCTGTGAAGTTCGCAATCAAATATCAGATTTGATCGAAAACTAAGTAAAACAGACAAACGAAAGTATATCAATAAAGAAAATGCGGATTCCAAGGATTCAAGGTCATCGTTATTACGCACGGACTCAGGAAATCTCTAAAGATCTATGGTTACAAATTTCAGGGAAGAACATTTCTAAACTGATAGTCTATTACCGGGTAAGTCTCAAGACTATCTAGTTCCAAACCTATTACCGGGTAAGTCTCAAGGTAGAGAGGTAGGAAATTCTAAACAAACCAAATTTCGAACTAAGGGAAAGGTAAACCATTACCGGGTAAGTCTCAGGTATTACCCTACTTAGGACAGAATCTAGGCACACTCAACCCAATAGAGGTTTCCACCTCTATTACCTATGGTCGAACACTCAAGTATCCAAACGGACCATTACCGGGTAGGTCTCAATTCCGGTTTAGGTTACTAGCTAGATGAATTCTAACTAGGTTTAAGAACAGGCCAACCATAGGATTTCAAAGCTACTTGAACCAAGTAATAAGCACAAATCCATCATAGTCCGGGTAATAACGAATCTCAATTCACCTTGGATCCACACGAGTTTTAGCCAATAATCGACATTTCAAACGCAATCATCAATCCACTCAATTCAATGGAAGAAACAATCATCAATCCAAGTAATTCAATGGAAGAAGCAATTATCAATCCAATCAATTCAAGAGATTCAAGTGATTCAAGAGAGAATGCATAAACAAGAATCTAAAATAGAGATTAAAGAAGAAACTCAGCTTTATTGATAGAGGATTAGCAAAACGTCAAATTTCTCAATATTCGCAAAGTTTCTCCAAGCTCCAACAAGTTCAACAATGGCCTAGGACAAAGGGAGAAGAAAAGGGGAAAAAGCTCTCTCCAGAGGAGCTCGAAATTTAAATGAAACGGGAACCCCCCGAAATCATTTAGGGCTTTCCTTTTGTATCCCACAACGGGCTTCCCTAAAACAAATCCGGAAATTAACGAAATAAATCGGAAAACAGGAATCTCGGTCGGAAATCTCGGTCGGTGACCGAGATTTTTGAAAGTCGGGGCCGAGATTTGCTTCATGATCAAGCGTTGACGAAATCTTGGTCAGAAATCTCGATCAAATGTGAAAAATCTCGGCCGAGATGGAACAAATCTCGGCTGAGATCGGGACCGAGATGGGGACCGAGATTCTTCCACTGAAACTTCTGATATGGGATCTCGGTCGAGCTGGCTCGGATCTCGGCCGAGATTTCTTGGATCTCGGCCGAGATTTCTCGGATCTCGGCCGAGATCATGTGGATCTCGACCGAGATTGCTCCAATCTCGTGCGTTTCGTCTTGGCTCGTCTTTTCCTCCATTCCCGTGCCTGCGTGATCGCTCCTAAGTGTCTATCCCGAGGCCTGATCCTCAAATGCATCGTTGTAGCTCCGAAACACGCCAAAATACCTACAAAGACACCAAAAGTGTGTGTAGACATCTATACTCGCAAAGTTGCATTAAACAAGTATAAAGAACACAACTTAAGGCTAAAACATGCATGCGGGAAAGGAAAAACTAACTATATGTTCCACTAAACTAGGTCGATAATTCATGTTATCATGTTACACCCCGAATCCATAGGACACGAGGTGCTACTGGGCTAGGATCTCACAATGGATCCTGACCCTAGCCTGACAACAAGTTCACTGGATCTTACAACAAGGCACAAATAGATTAAAACCAAAATAAGAAACTGATATATATATATATATATATATATATCAAAAGGTGATACAGAAGTACCGCTGAGTACAAATAAAACATAACTATACAACAAAAGATCTCATAAACCCCGATAACGACCCAGTGTATGGAGCCCTCAGCAGATCACCCACTCTGGATCACTCTGTAGCTCTCCTAACCTGCAAAGGATCTACAACACGGTATAAAACCGTTAGCTAACCATACACATATATATAGATGATAAGCATAAGCACAATCACACCTCAAGGAATAATAACACATCATCATGCTTTCACACATTTACCCGGTTTATTATCTTTATAAAGTCCAATCACTCAAACGTAAATATATATATATATATATATATATATATATATATATATATATATATATATATATATATATATATATATATATATATATCAATATGAACATATGTTACATGAGGAATATAACCCTCGGCTCTGGGTACTCATGGCAGCTGGAGTGGTCCCTGGTCACACCCACCCGTGTACCCTGAGGGAATGGGGAGTGGCCAACCGTTTACCAAGTCTGACCCAACCACAAAGAACCGCCCAGACTCCAAAGGGATGAAAGGGACAGCTGTCAAGCCCTACAATGGGCAATCACTATACCATAGGTAGGTAATCATCATAACTCATGCTATAAAGCAGATAACACACACACCACCATGCACACGTCCAATATAAGGATGGTAGCTAAGTAAGTCCTATGGACTTACCTCAACCTCGAAATAATCTCAACCACGTAGTACTCTTAAGTATGATCAGCTCCAACTCTGGAGATCAACACTGCCTAGTAACAAGGCATAACAATATATCAAACTCATATCCATCACAGGGGTCACACCTAGACCCAAGGGATCCATAAGGATCGTATCCTAACTCATAAACCTCAAAGTCATAACCGGCATAAGCGATATCATACTCATCATCATTCTAACCTCATACACGTACCTAGCATGCTACTAACCCGCTCATACTAGGAAGGGAAAGGATCTACCCAACTCTAGGTAGACCCGGGACAAAACGCACCTGCGTGACAAGAGAGACGCAAGGGCCGAGCAAGGCAACCCGCAGACGCGGCAAGGCTCAGCCGCAGGCGCGGTGACAGTGGTTGTAGGCAACGGCACGGCGCAGGCGCTGTGGCACGGCTTCTGCAGGGGCGGCGGCTTCCAGGCGCGGGGGCGGCGACAGTGCAGAGTGATCCCGCGATTCCTCTTCGGCTCTTCACGTGATCAAATCACGTCTTCTTCATGCCATAACCACACACACACACATACACAAGCACATTCCAACATCAATCTACATCCACATACATCTAATCCTAAGCTAAGCAAAAGAATCAAGGAAGAAGAAGAAGAAGCAAGATGCTTACCACAACTGTGGTCCTAGGCTGCAAGGAAGATCAACACCACACTCTTTGCTGGCTCCCAAGCTCAGCAACACATCACACAACATCCAACAACAACAAAGCCACACCAACACTCTTCCAAACTCAAGGAAACCAAGAACAAGATCAAAGAGCAAGAAGGGAGAAGCAAGAAGGACGTGAGGATTGAAGAAGAAACCCTTACTCCTCAAGGTAAGAACAGAAGGTAAAGCACGAGTCAATCGGTCAACAAAGCCGGCTGCAGCCGCAAGAAACCGCAGGGGCGGAACAACAAAGGAGCCGCAGGGGCGGCCTCACAGACCCGTGGGGCGGCTAAGGCCAAAACTGGCTCCCAAAGACTAAGGCTCTTACACTTGGCACGTGATTTTTTAAACATTGCAATTTGCAATTTTGTTATCAAAACAGATCATCGATCGAATGTGGGACAATCTAGGGTTTCTTTTCTTCTCCTCCTCCCTGGACGACGAGGAGCGGCTTGCAGGTATGTTCTTCAGCTCTCTTTCCATCATCTCATCTTCCCATGTATGTGTTGGGTGTTCACGTTGTTCTTCTATGTTATCAAACCATCTTCTTGTATTCGTAGCTGCTGTCACAATTTTTGACATTGCAATCGCTGTTTAGATATTTCCGATTCCAATCACGCTTGTTGATTTTCGGTTTCAGGTGATTGACTCGCACATTGTTGTAGAAGAGTTTCTGAAGGTCATGTTCCCAATCCCTTTTATCACTCTTTAAATTTTGTGCAAAGTCCATTTCACTTTTGTTTAGTATATGTTAGCTGATGTGTTGTTATGTCGTGGAGACATTATATATTGCAAGAACTGTATTTATTAATTGCAATAGAGCATTTAAATTCTGTTATTGTTGTATTTTTGTGTTCTTATGCATTGAAAATGTAGGTGCATAGTCTATTTTAGATAGATAGAAATTGATTGAGAAGATGAACATATAATCACTGGATTAAATGAAACGTGATGGTTTGTTGGTTGTAGAAAAGGATATACAGTTATATAAACTAATAGAAAATGTCAATGATATGAGGATAATTATTTTGTACACAAGACATATGTGTTTAATTTTATAAATTTTATAGTTGGAAAGTTGTTGTTTTGTTGTTTAGATATAGTCATGGCTGACATGAGTGTGGTTAATAAGTCGAGGGTCCAATGTAAAGAAAAGTCTTTTGTTTTGACCGATACCCTTACAAAGTGCTTTCTGGAGTAGCTATGTGATTATCAAAGACAGAATGGCCAGAAAAATGGGTTTAGTTGGATCTCTTTAACAGATGCTTTTGAGCATAAGACAAGCATGAAGTGCAACAAGGACACTCTGGGAAAAAAAGCACGGGAACATAAATAATCAATGGAAGTTGTGGTTGAAACTCAAACATGGAGAAACAGGCTTAGGATGGGACTATGAGAAGCATCGAATCTCTGTAGATGAGGATTGGTGGGCGCTAAAGTTACTGGTATAATAAGTGTATACATAATACATTACCACCTTTTGGTGCTTGTTGGGCACATTCTAATTCTACATTTGCAACTGAACAGAAAAACCCCGACTACCGGGTGTTCAAGCGCCACGGCATCCCTTCAGATGTTGAGTACATGATGGAGACCATGGTGGGACAGTCGTTGTTGGGGAGAATTGTGTTGCCCCTTCCATGGACCCTCCACCGGCCACCGGAGTTTTCCAGAGCAATGAAGAATCTAAAGCTTTTGATGATGATCTCTTTGACTACGACATACCAGAAGAAGCAAGTGATCATGTCCCTACTGACACACAAAGAAGGAGTGCACATGGGGGTTTGGAGGAGTTCGAGATACGCCCCTCTTGCTCCATCCCACCACGTGATAAGGGAAAGAGAAGATGTGGGCCAAGTAATAAAGTAGGCGGTAAGAGGAATGTTCGTAGGAGTACCGGTTCTAGCTTGTACCAGGACCATTTAGCAGCTTCTATAAAACAATCTGAAGTAATGGTGTCATTGTGGGAGCATGAGGTGAATTCGATTGCTCAAGGTTCAAATCAACCCCGTAATCCAATTCATGATTCCATGAAGATCATTGGGGACATGGTTTTGGAAGGCATACTTGTAGACGGTTCTCCCCTTTGGTGCTTCCCAGCTTCCCTTATGTCCACGGAACCGAAACGTGAAATTTTCATGTGCATTCTTTACAATCAGTCGAGGTTTGAATGGTTGAAGTGGGAATTTAAAGAACACAAAGGAGTGGACGCGTGATAGCTCCGACATTTTATATGTTATATTTCTATGTTGGAGAACTCATTTGGTTGATTGTAGTTTGGCTAAGATAAATTGTCATTGCTTGTTATGTCACGAAACCTCAATGGTCTTTGTCTTTCTGTTTCAGTATTTTCCTAAGCCATATTTGTCTGTGTTTGTGAAAACAATGTATTTGGAGAATAATTCAAGCTCGATTAGCAGCTTTTATATGTTTATGTTCTTCTGTTTTATTACTTATTACACGAGTCTTTACTTTTTGCTGAGTATATGATGTAAATAAAAAAAGTGATTGTGTAGCAGAACATATTCTCCCACCACTAGACAATCTCATTAGTTGTTATTCTTTGTATTCACCTACGGCAAGGTTGAAATGGCAAGGAACCGATCGCTACGCAGACGGTTGCTGCTTGTTTCTAGGGCAATGCAAATACGAGATGACCGCCTCCCAGAACACTACTACAAACACGTACATAAGATTCCGATGTACAATTCAGGATTCATCTGTAGTAGATGGATTGATTCCATTATGAAATCTAGAACAGAAACAAGGTGTATCAATGCTTTTCGAATGGAGAAGCATGTTTTTAGGAAATTATGCATAAAACTTACAAAAGTATATGGGTTGCATTGTTCGGACCGGATGAACTCCATGGAAAAAGTTGGTGTATTTGTATATGCCTTGGCACAAGGACTAACATACCGAACCATCAGTGAGCGTTTCCAACGGTCAATTGCAACAATTCACACTGTGATACATGACGTGTTGGAGACAATTGTTGGTCGTCAAAATGGACTTCATGGCTTGGCTCGGGATCTCATAAGGCCTCGAGACCCATCATTCTCTGAAGTCCCTAGTCACATTAGAAATGATGATACGTACTCCCCGTACTTTAAGGGGGCAATTGGATGCATAGATGGGACTCATATCATTGCTTGTATCCCAGAGATAGACCAAATTCCATACAGAGGACGTAAAGAGATCACCACGTTTAATGTCATGGCAGTATGTGACTTCGACATGTTCTTTACCTTTTTATCCGTTGGTTGGGAGGGTAGCGCCCATGATGCAAAGGTTTTTGAGCATGTTATGACTACGCCTTCCATGGGCTTCCCACACCCGCCTCCTGGTTACATCTGTCTTTCTTTTCTTTTTTTATATATTCTTCTCGATGGAAGATCTCTATAAATTAGCATGTTTTTTATATGTTCAGGTCGGTACTACTTAGTTGATAAAGGATATCCGGATAAAGAAGGTCACATGGTTCCCTACTCAAAAACACGGTACCATCCTTTGCAGTTTGAAAATGTGGCACCGGAAAATGTCAAAGAAGCTTTCAACAAGTTGCATTCCTCTTTAAGAAGTTGTATTGAGAGGTCATTTGGAGTGTTAAAAGCTCGATGGAAGATATTGCGAGTGATGCCGAGTTATGCGGTGGACACACATGTCGGTGTTATTTTGGCTTGCTTTGCACTCCACAACTTTATTAATGAAGAAGAAACACAAAAAGAACAACCGTATAATGACAATAGAGAAGAATGTTGGTCAAGTTCAAATGACGAGAAAGATGTAGACATGTTGGATGAGCAAGAAGAAGAAGATATGTCCGATGCTTCATTGGCTTCAGATAGTGATGCCGAGGATGAAGAAATCACTGATGACGGTTTATCCGGCGGGGAGACAAGACAAATACGTGATGCCATCGCTACATTATTGCGGGGATCATCATGATCTTTTATTAAAGATGATTGATGTCAAGTTAGAAAACTAATTTAAGGGATGGACGAATGATTTTTTAGGTAGGTTTTGTTTATGTATTGTATTTTCTTGATGTGGTCATGCTTTACAATTAATAGAAATATTGTTGATTATCGTGTTAACAAACTAAACATCGACGGAAGATATTGCAAATTTCAGAACAACCGTATGGTTTTGCTGTAATTATTAATGATGATCTATGATGGTGTTTGCTTATATTATTATTATTATTATCCATAATGTAGTAAAATGTACATTGACCATACTATCTATAAACACATTTTTTGTAACTTCAGAAAAGTGTTTGCTTTGATCAGATAAATTACATGCTCCCAAAAAAATAAAAACATAGGGGAAATAGGGGAAGGAGGTAAGACAATAATGTTGTTGGGCAGAAAGTATGAATGACCACTTTAAGCAATGTAGCTAAATATCAAAGGAAGTAATTCTGAGCATGTAAACTCGAGTTGTAAAAGTCGTTAATCACTTGCAGTAACTGGTTGTATAATAGTGTTGATTATGACTGAATTACAGTTACAATGATATGTGGTATATTTATTATAAAGCTTTGGTAGTCCATCTGAGAGTTTTCACTTGTAGTTGAAGGTAGATGATGGATCACATGCTGAATAGAAAATATGTACTTCTGGTTGTTGTCTCTTGTGTGTGGCTAGTCTTTGTAGAGTTCACATGCTGAACAGGTTCGTTGAATGACCAGTGGAGATCACATGAGGTAAAAAATTAGCCTCCCAATGTCCTATAAAAGAGATGTTGGGCAGATGAGGAAGAATTACAGGGAAAACCAAAAAACAAGCAGGGAAAACATTGTTGTTAGAGATGAGTGAATGTGGAGAATTTTTTTAAGTGGAGTGATGAAATGTCCATCGTGTTGTTGGATATATGTGCTCAACTGAACGGAAAAAACGGTACTTCCCATGGCTTTTATGAGTGGAGTGAAATTGCTACTCAATTCTGCAACAAAACTGGAAGGATGTCACGGAAGGACATGCTTAAAAATAGGCTTTCTGCATTGAGAACCGTATTTAAGGGATGGAGATCCATTGTGATTGCATTTGGTATTAACCGTGATCCAACTACTGGACGGGTGAATATACCAGACACTTGGTTTGATGTTCATTATATGGTTAGTCACTTTTACCTTTGTTTCTTATTTATGTAGCATGGTTTGGAGCTTACCGTATTACATTTGCAGGATAATGCCCTATGGGCTAAGTACCGAAAAAAATCCAATGGACATCAGCATTGAAAGTTTATGTGCACGAGTGTTCGGTGCTTAATTCCCCTAAGGATAGCTCATCATAAGTATGTTTTGGTTATGGTATTTATGTTCACTGAAGTTGTTTACGACCTTTGAATTTTCTAGTTGTTTCTTTGCTGAAAATGGTAAGTGTAAGATGCTTTGATGAGCATAACTGATGACGACATATTCGGTGTAGATTAATCAATTGCAGTAACACTTCTTTATAATCCAGCAAGCGTTAAATTAGAATTGAAGAAACAAAGTAAGCCATCCACATTAGTACATCACATCACTCAAGCATCTTACAAATATCCATACTTGAGATTACACTTTAAAAAAACTACCTTAGTTCTTCACTCTACCACTTAAAGAACAAGTAAGCGACAAGGACAACAACATTGAAAATACAAAAGCCATGAAACAGTGGAATGACCATGTTTAGTTCTTGTGGAAGACCTTCAAATTCGGTAGCAACTGTCATTTTTTTTAAGTGCTCTTGCAGATTATGGTTCTTCAATTTCTCCATCTCCAAAGCTTCCTTCAATGAACATATTTGAGTTGTTGCTTCACCCTTATCATTCACCAAACCTCTTATGACTTCTACAGCTCTTCCATAAAATGGTTCATCGACCCACTCAAATTAAGAGCAACCACTTCTTCGTGAAGTTCCATTGTACAATGGACATCTAAAGAACCTCCTACCATAGTTGACACTTGTTTTTGCTGTCAGTAATCTAACCTTCAACCCGCAGAAACACTTGATACCGTGAACATTGCCGGTTGTTGATGTACATGTAGACATTAGGACCTTTAAGTAATATGCAGTTATCAAACATCATGTACAAAAGCAATCGCAAGATTTAATAATTGTAAGAAGTTCTTCTGCATTCAAAATCAACTAATGGTAGAGAGCCCACTTAAGTTAACCACATACACAGAAGAACAAACCAGTAAACCCTAAAAACAACTCTGTATGGTAAGGATCAGAAAACACATGTACAAACAAGTTTGAAGATCAAACCTGTAAACCCTTCAATTATAGAAATCAAACAGCATATAATCAACAATCAATTGAGCAAAAGCAAGCGCATTCATCATTATTGTTACCACTACGCAACTTGTTGTTTGTAATATAAAAACGAAGATCAAGGGAGAAGCGGACCAACGTTAAGGTACGGTTAGTATGTTTGGAGGGAGAAGACTAGTAGAACACTGAAAAGTTGGATGATAATGGTAGAGAGGAGGCTAGAGAAAGAGAGTAAGAACCAACTAACCTGCAATTTCAGCAGGCTCCTTGGAGGATCGGGAACAGGAATGGGAGAAGACTTCGGCGAGTAGAGTTTTATAAGAAATCAACTTTTGGTTTACCTTTTTTTGTATTTATTAACCCATGAATATCAATGAACCGAACCACTACATTAAAAAGGATAAAACTAATAACTTAATAGATATGTGTGCATTCCTCTTCGGCTGCTGGTTAAAGAAATTGACAACAACCTTATTTATGAACTACAGGCAATAATAATCCTTTCTTCGGCTATTGGTTAAAAAATTGAGAGCAAGACCTAGACAACATGATATGCTACACTTGTTCTTGACATTAACAAAGAAAAACACTTCACTTTGGCAGTAACAAATTGAAGAGGGTTACACCTTTGCTTGACAATAACAAAGAAGAAGATGGTACATGGTCTATGTTAGACATCGAAACAAAAAATATGTTGATAACATGAAATGGTTCAATACATAAGAGTTGCGAACACAAGGTTCAATACATAATGTTCTAGAGCAAAAAATTGGTACTTCCCATAGTTTTGCTGATCACTGCGATTACAAAAATATACAAAAGATGGTATACACATAATCGATCAAACTACATCAAAAAAGGACCACGCAAAAACAACTACGATTATTTGTTACACAACATTACAGCATAAAGTACAATTTGAATAGAGCAACCAAGCATATGAATGCAAGTCCAATAGAAATGCCTGCAAGTCCCCGGGTGACCACAATCTCAACCCGCTGCCTTTAGATCACGGACTTTGCAGCTGCGTACTCCACCCCCAAACTACGGTATCGGGTCTTGACTTCTGAAACTCGAGTTACAAGCACAATGTTCTCCTTCTCCATCGTCTTCTCTCCTATTTCTGCTTTGTTGGCTCGAAGGCTAATAGCGTCGATATGAGCCTTTTGGTGCTTGTTTATTGCAGCCAAATGGAGGGCATGCTCACACATAAAAGCGGAACAGTCTGAACCATGTCAGTGGAAAGAGGAGTCCACAGATTGGCTACGGGAGGAGTTCTCAGATGAGCTCTACACAAATGTGAGAAATAACAGATAAGTATATAGCAATCCAGTCACATTTGACAATAATACATTCACGTTGCTGATATATACAAGCATAAACTCTCAACTTCTTACCTGGGATAGCTTCTTGAAGAACCGATCAGTGGAGCTCCACATCCATTCACAGTTTGAAGGCTCCTTCACCGACCATGATGTCTCTTTTCCGGCCCTTCCACCTTCCTTCTTTTCTGTCTTCGGAGACTTGTTCATATTTGACATACTAATAAACTGGACATATAAGCAGGTAAGCAAAAACCCTATTCCAAGCATTGTGGTTGTAAGAGCACTAGTCTTTCGGACCGAGCTTAGTCCTGAGCCGAGTTTCTTTTGACCGAGATTGATCTTGACCGAGATAGACGTTGGCTGAGTTTAGCCTTCACCGCGCCTGCGGACGGCCTCTGCCGCCCCTGCGGTCCCGCACCCGCGGGCACTCTTTCCGCCCCTGCGGTTTTCGACGGCTGCTGCCGTTTTCCTTGACCTCTTGACTCGTGCTTTACCCTTAACTTTATTTCTTTCTTCTACTTGCTGAGCAAGGGTTTCATTCACTTTGTTCTCATCCCATTCCAGGCTTCCTACGTCCACCTTGCTTATCCTTCTTCCCTTGTGAGTTTGATCTTGTTCCCTTGTGAGTTTGATCTTGTTTCCCTTGGAGTTTGACTTTGAAAGTGTACCTTGTGGTTGATGATGATGCTAGTGTCTGTTGTTGCTGAGCTTGAGGCAAGCTTGTGTTGTGTGTGACCTTTTCCTGCAGCCTTAGATTCCAAGTGTGGTAAGGATCTTCTTGCTTCTCTTCTTCCTTTCTTGTTCTTCCTTCCTAGCTTAGGATTAGATGCTTGCATAGATGTGTATTGATGGTTGTATGTGTATACTTATGTATGTGTACGAATCTGGAAGAGAGTAGACGTGATTGATCACGTGAAAGAGCCGAGGAGGAGATTGCAGAATCGTTTCTGCGTTTTCACCGCCCTTGCGGCCAGGAGTCACCGCCCCCGCGGCGACAGTGTCCAGCGCCAGCGGCTGCCCGCGTCCCGTGTCACCGCCCCTGCGGCCAGGAGTCACCGCCCCCGCGGCGACAGTGTCCAGCGCTAGCGGCTGCCCGCGTCCCGTGTCACCGCCCCCGCGGCCACGTTCCGCCGCTCCCGCGGCCATCTGTTTTCGCCCCTGCGCCTTTGTGTTCCGCAGGTGCGTTTTGATCCTGGCTCTACCTAAAGCTAGGTAGATCCTTTCCTTTCTAGTATGAGAAACTTAGTACCATGCTAGGATTCGGATATTGATGATTACGGTATGGAATTGCCGGTTAGGGCTTTGAGGTTTACGAGTTGGAATTGATCCCTTATGGATCCCTTGGGTCTAGGTGTGACCCTTTGTGTGATAGGATTGTGATATATGTATGTGTGCCTTGTATAGGTTGTACTGTCCTCCAGTTTGGAGTAGACGTTTTGAGAGTGGATCATACTTGAGTTACTTCTGAGATCGAGGTAAGTCCATAGGACTTACTTAGCTACTATCCTTATATTGGATGTATGCTTGAGTGGTGTTTGCTATATGCTTTATAGCATGATTAGGAATAGGATTACGAGTATGATTATGTTTATGATGGTCACAGACCTATCTTTATTATACTGACCGCCCATCGTAGTGGCTGTGATAACCTTTCCCTTTCATCCCGCCGTGGAGTCTGGGAGGTTCTCTGTAGTCAGGCCAGTACTGGTATAAAGGAAGGCCCTCACCATTCCCACAGGGTACACGGGAGGTGTGCTGATACTACCCCAGCTGGTTAGAGTACTCAGAGGCGGGGATCATATTCCTCGTGTCACCTATCTTCATATATATACATATTTTAAACGATTGATTGATTCACTTATTAAAGATAATAAACCGGGTGAATGTGTGATACCATGATGAGTTGTTATCGTTTATATGATGTGTGATTGTGCTCTTGCTTCTCTTATATACCGTGTTGTAGTTCCTTCGCAGGTTAGGAGGACTGAGGAGTGATCCAGTGGGGTGATCTGCTGAGGGTTCCGTACACTAGGCATATTTGTGGGATTTTGGGGTTGTTATCGGTTGTACGGCTTTTGGTTTAACTTTTGTACTCAGCAGTACCATGTATACTCTTTTGTCATGTACATATTTATATCAGTTTCATGTTTTGTTTTAATCTGTTAGTGCCTTGTTGTAAGGTTCAGTGAAGTTGTTGTCAAGCTAGGGTCAGGATCCATTGTGAGATCCTAGCCCAGTAGCGCCTCGAGTCCTACGGATTCGGGGTGTTACAGTGGTAATGGTGTAAACAGAAATATATATTTTCCCTCTGAACCAGAGGTACACAAAAGAAGAAGGAGCTAGGTAGTGATTGAGATAGCGTGTTCAATAATAAATATAAAGCATGCATAATGGAATGTCATGAATCCCTAGTCACAAACGAAAAGGTTTACCTTTCTTCGCAGGTTCTTGGATTCTATAGTGAAGCACACCAACAATGAAAGAAATGTGAGAAGTGAAATCACATTTGGCACAAACAAAATGAAGATCAGAACTGGAAGCAAAGAAAAAAACGCGAAAGAAGCAGGTAAGCAAAAACCCTATTCGAAGCTCAGACATATATCTCTGTCCTAAAACAGAGGTACACAAAAGAAGAAGGACCTAGGTAGTGATTGAGATAGCGTGTTCAACAATATGAAGCATGCATAATGGAATGTCATGAATCGTAGCAGAAACGAAAAGGTTTACCTTTCTTCGTAGGTTCTTGGATTCTGTAAAGTGAAGCATAACAACAACGAAAGAAATGTGAGAAGTGAAATCACAGGGAACACAAACAAAGGGAAGATCAGAATTGGAAGCAAAGAAAAAACGCGATCGATGTGTACACTCATCCATACCTCTTGTGGCGTCGTCTTCCTCTTCGCGCAAAAACGTTGTTCTTCTTGTCGATTTATCTCTCACAAGTACATTGATAGAAGGAAAGAGAAGGGGAAGCTCAATCGTCAAAAAGGGCTCTTTTGGAATCAATCCGGAAAAAAAAACACAAATCTTCTGAAATCTCACCCAAGGTAGGTTCCACAAATCTCGTAAGAAAACTTGCTCAAAGCTGCCAGAAAAATCAAACTTGTTTTCCAAAGCTGCAACTAAACTGGATTGTCATATAGTGGACCCCACCCGAAATCTAAAAAAACCTCCTAAACCGTGCAACTAAACAGGGCCGAACTTCGTATCATCACATCACAAAATCTCCAATAAAATTCTTTTATTTTTTTTTAAATTATCGACAACCTAACCTATTCGATTTAATCCAAATTAAAATTGACCATGAAAAATTCCGAAATCCTTAACTTTACATCATAAAAGATATAAAACACAAAGTAATTCTAATGTAAAACCATGTCATTTTTCTTCCCTATAGTTTTACATTTCACGTATCGTATAGTTTTCATTTTTAAGTTTTCATATCCATCATGAAAATTAATTTATTTTCTTCCTAACAACTTAATTACAATTTAAGTTAAATATTCAGTTTTAAATCAAAACCCCAAATTTAAGCATATTGGATTTTAAAAAAAAGTTAAATTGATATTGTGCGAGTATGAGTTAGGTTTGTGTGATAGTACAACCATGAACAACATGTACATACCAAGTAACAAACTATTTTAGTAACTCAACCAATTGAAAAATAAAATTAATATCAAAATAAAATAATGACCTCCATATCACATATTAAACTAATAAGAATAGGTATGACACTCGATATTAGTCAAAAGTGTGATTAAAAAAAAAAAATTATATTATTTATTATTTTTCTCGTAAAACAGTAAAATTTTAATCCTTAATTATTTAACTTCAACCAATCACAGCATAGGGATACATATATCACTTTTATAAGATGATATAGGAGATCTCAATTGCGTGTTATTTTTCTCGTAAATATTCAGTTTTAAATCAAAACCCCAAATTTGCCGTAACGTTCGGCTCTCCTAATTAATGAACTTCGACACTCTTAGTCTTAGCTCATGTGCACTTAATTTTGGGCATCCAATGCGTGGAATCCAATTCTTTCCTCGTCGATCACGCCTTTTCTTATTAACTTCTTTGGTTCTAATGCATAATTGAAGCATACATGGTCTCTTATATCAATAATATAGTATCCTTGTTTTCCTATCACGCGATTGGTGTAATTGTTATTTTTTTTTATTTATTTAGTAAATTACTAATATTTTAATTATTATTTATTTAACTCAATCAATCACTTACAAGATATATATATATCATTGATATAACAGATCTTGATTGTAATTAAGAGACATTTAACTAATTCCATAAAACTATTTTTTTAAATATATATATATATATATATATATATATATATATAAAGCGATTAAATGTATCATTTGTGTTAGTTTTTTTGTCATGGAATCAAACGAACAATACTTTTTAACATTCGTAGTAATATATATAACTCTCATTTTGCCTATGTGTCAATTTCTAAGGTTATTAACATCAGCATATTTTAAATTTATTTATATCAATGTCATTCAATAATTACAAATTTGTCATTCTTGTAAAATTTGTCATAATTATCTTAAAAATAAAGATAGTTTTAATTTTAATTTTAATTTTAACATTAACTAACTCAATTGTTAAAGATATCTCTAACTAAAATATTGTTAACCAAGTCTCCTTAAAATGATTATAATTATTTTCATAATTATCCATGGTTATCATACTCGATGGATTCTAATTACAATATTTAATTCGTGTTAATCATCACTAAAAAAATTATGTTATACGTACCTATTTTGTAGAAAATATTTTTGGTTCGATATATATATATATATATATATATATATATATATATATATATATATATATATATATATATATATATATATATATATATATATATATATATATATATTTATTTTTAAATTTATTATTAATATTATATCTCTAAATAGTGTTAGCTTATGTCTTAAATGTGTTAGCTTATTCATATTGTTATTTCTTTAAAATTAGAAGAAAATTTAACGAATAATGAGCTTATTTAACAAATTAGCTTATTCATGTTACAATTTTTAAAATTTTATGCAATATTATTTTTATAATGATAATTTTTCTTTAATAGAACCCGCCCAAGGTGTGAGCACTGAACTAAATATAAAAGACAAACCCCTTCTTACTTTGAAAATTTTGATAATTATTTTTTAAACGTGTTTGGTTCGATGTAGGAAGTTCAAATATATGAGTGTTTTCAAAATTCCTTACATTTTGATCTGAATAACACTCCGGTATATAAACACTCAAATATTTCAAACTAGTTTGTTAACTATTTTACTTCACTTCTCAACTCCTCTTCGCCTAACCCGTTTATTACAATCCCAGTCATCCCCAACTTCTCCACTTTTCCACATGATGATGATGCCAAGCTCACAGCTCCTGTCACCCGTGATGTAATCAAAGGAGCCTTGTTCTCTATGGGTGATCACAAATCTCCCGGACCTGATTGGTTCAATGCTTACTTCTACAAGTCCGCTCGGGAGATCATCAAAAACGAGTTCTACAATGCTATCCTTGATATTTTTTTTCTTTAAAAGAAGACTGCTCAAACAAGTTAGTCATACTTTCATTACCCTTATTTCTAAGGTGGATAACTCCTCACCCCGCTGACTTTAGACCCATCTCTTGCTGCAGTGTGGTCTACAAGACTATAACCAAGATCCTCGCTTCCAGTCTCAATCTGTTTCTCCATAAAATTGTTGGGAACTATCAGGGTGTTTTCGTCAAGAGAAGATCTATAAAGCATAATATCCTTCTTTGTGAGGAATTGCTTAAGAATTATGATCGAAAACACCTATCCCCACATGTGCCATTAAGGTTGACCTCCGTAAGGATTTTGATACCATTTAGCATGGTTTCATCTTCCAAGTTCTCCGTCACTTTGCCCCCCTTGGTCATCTCTTGGATTCGTGAATGCATTTCTATGGCTTCGTTATCCATTAATATTAATGGTTT
Source organism: Fagopyrum tataricum (assembly GCA_002319775.1). Lineage (NCBI taxonomy): Eukaryota > Viridiplantae > Streptophyta > Magnoliopsida > Caryophyllales > Polygonaceae > Fagopyrum > Fagopyrum tataricum. The sequence goes on along the minus strand of CM008280.1, from coordinate 18,358,630 downwards.
TTTTAATTGAAAGATAAGAGTGTTTGACATGTTTAGTGAAACCATGCAAATTGCGGAAAAATATAAAACTTAGGAAAAATGACAAAAAATAATACAAACTATCACGTGTGAACTAAAAATAATACGAACTTTATAAATTACCAATTCGTATACAAACTATGAATTAATAAACCAATTTTAATATGGTCAATATTTTTATCCAAATTTTTCAGTAAATGTGTTAGCTTTACAACCAAACAAAAGTTTTAGACCACAAACGTAATTTATATTAAGTTTGAGAAAAATTGTAATAATAAAAGAAAATATTTTCTTCTTCCTCCCGTTCTCTGAATCTCTGCTACTCCTATTGCTTTCATTATCATTCAAAGTTTTTTTTCCTACTCATCAGATTCAACCTTCTTAAAATAAAACCGATCTAATTATTTGCTAATCTAATGCACCAAAATGAGCCATGAATGGGTCATATCGAGATGATATACTTTTGTTTCTCCATGATTATCATAAATAGAAGAAATGTGAAGATAAGAGGTATTGAGGCATTGAGAATTAATCATCAAATTTGAATAAGTGATATTGCAAATCTATATCATATATTGTCGTAAGCACATGATTAGACTCATGTTTTCCACCAATTCCATTCAATTTAACGAAATAAGGTTTTTGATTCAAACCCTAATTATCAAAAGCAGAACTCAAACGATTTTCTCCAAAATTGACCATGAAAATATCAAACAAAACAATAATAATGGTATTCTAATGAAATATTCGTTTATTCGTCATCTAAACTAGTGAAATCAAATTCGTTCCATTCAAAAAAATTTGTTTTGAAGTTGCAGGGACATTCCACAGAAGTCACAAGGAAGAAGAAGAACGTTCTCTTTTATTTTTTACACTTTTTTTCCAATTTTTTTGTAAATTACATTTTGAACCCAAAGCTTATTTTCAATTTTGACATTAGCACATTCACTATAATTTTGACCAAAAATATTGACCATATCAAAATTGGTTTATTAGTCCATAGTTTGTATACGAGATAGTAATTTTGAAAGTTCATATTATTTTTGGTTCACAAGTGATAGTTTGTATTATTTTCGGTCATTTTTCCTAAAACTTAAGGTACATTTCAAACTCTAAAAGAAACTCTTGGGCCAATTCCGAAAAACCCCAAACCACAAGGGTATCATCCGAAAATTTTCTCAATATAATTTAAATAAAAATTGTGATTGAAATGGAAATTATTTTGTTATTTTATTTTAATTATAATAAGAGTAAAATATAATCCAAATTTAAATTTTTTATTAAAAATAAAATTAGACAACTTTAATCCTCAACGCGGTTAAAAAGCGAAACAAATGTGGACGCGGCTCGTAAGCTTTATTACCTCTGCTTTAGTATATAGACTAAACAAACATTTATTTCTTAGTTGAAAATAGTCGCTAGACGAGGTTACTTTGTCATCCTTATTTTCTCTTTCTTGAAATGAAGCGATATACTTGTATTAAAAATTGAAGTTTTTACGAACGTGGCGCAATTGTGTTATTCGTCACATATCTTAACACGTCCTTATTTTTTAAAAGAATTTAAAAATAGAATATATTTTATCTATTTTTATTCCACGAGTATATGTTTTGTACAGATTCTATTTTTTTTAACTTTTTCACATTAATATTTTCATTTTTAAACGCATGTTACCGTTATTTTTTTTATAGGTTCATTACATCTCTACGGAAATAGTTTTATAAATAAATGAATATTTTAAATTTTTAATTAAACAATTTATTGTTATTACTTACGTATCTAAAATTGAAACTCAATTATATTATATAGTCCAGGTGCTGCCCTAACATTCTTATTTAGACATGAAATAAACGGACGCTTTACCATTTTTTCCGAATTTTCGTCTTGAAAAGAATATCCAACATAATTTTTCACATTCACCTTCTCTGTTGGACAAGAAGTTATCGAAGTTTTCATTTACATATTAGTCTAGATTTTTACCATAACAACATATTTCTATTACAATTACATTTAGGTTCAATATAAAAATGTATCATCCTCTTAGTTCAATACATTGTCATGTTTTCAAAATAGGATTGGCTATAGATATGGTGTTCATCTCTGTATTTTTGCATGTGAGGAAGTCGATTTATGGGTAGCTTTAATCGAAATAATAAGTTGATATAACACAAAGCCACAAAGTCTTGACATGACGTATAATTGCTTGAGGTTTTCAGTTGAAAAAAAAAAGTAAATAGACTATTTAAATTGTCCCTGATGATGAACCTTGACATTAGGAATAATTGAATGAGATTGTGTGAAAAGAATGCAAGTTCACACAATATTTAAAAATGGTTGCATTAGTGGTATTAGGTTGGGGGTTGCGTAACTTTTGAGCACAAGATATTCTTGAGCACACGGCCACGGGGCATCATCAATAATCTATTGTTATTAATATTTTGTACGAGACAAGTTGGAATTCTCGATAACGTAATAATTTCGAATTAAATAATAAATTCTGTTTGTTTAGAGATTTTTTAATAATTAAAAATAATCTAATTATTTTTATTTTATTTTATCGAGAGTCCGGTGCTAACTTTTGTATCCTACGGGGTATTTGAACCCAAATCTATCATGACTACAATTTCTAAAATATAGATGCTTGAAGTGATAAGTGATTTTATCTAAAGCATTCTCAAGTTCATTGGCTACTACGACCGACAATATCTAAAGGAGGGGGCTTCAACCGTGTCTGGGCTCAATCCGGTGTATATGATTTTGAGACAATTGTCGGACATTTTAGTGTGATCGGGGATTTAAATGATACATGTGAGAAATTGATTTTGTTATAATGAAGGTTTGAGAAGGTGAACAATTGAATTGCTGATGTTAAAAATCATTCAACAATATTGGAGTAGGAAACCAAGTTAACCTTATGTGTTTTAGGCTTGAAGGATATCTTTCAAATGTGAGATTATCTTAATTTTCACATGATGTCTACTATTCCGAGCCAATTTTGATCGGTTCGATTGAAGAACAAAGCTTTATAATGAACTTAAACGGGGAACTCACAAATAAAGAATTTGATAGATTCAAACAAATGTATTGATCTTGTGTATTAGTCTTATCACGTTTATCTGGGTTAGATGTACATAACTACATTTATGTAAATTATATATGTACATTTGTGACCTCGTTTACATGATAGTCCCACCTAGGGGTGAATATATCCGAATATTTGATCTGAAGTCTCGAATATCCAAGCCTATAATTTTATAAAAGACCAATTCGAATCCGATTCAACCCGAATATCTCACCCGAGTAACTATTACTAGATTTGTCAGATACATCCGATTCAACTTTGTTCTTAAAACCTCCTATCAGTATTCGATCCGATACTCCGAAAATTGTTCCCAGTTCATATCAGACTCGGATTATCTATCAACGCATATTATCAATTTCGGAATTTTCCGGATCGAAATTTTGAATTATTCAGATTTGATATTTTTTTTATCACCTCTAGTCTCACCCCTTCACTGACTACTCTGTACCCTTCAGAGGCAATCAAACTACAAATTAAAAAGATCAAAATCGAAGGTGATAACCCGTGTATAATCAAGGCACTCCAAAATTTGTGGAGTTGTCCGTGGGAGATCGAGATGATTATATCCGACTCCAGATTGGATCTTCATTTCTTTGAGGAGATCCGTGTTAGGCATATTTTTAGAGAGATAAATTGTGTTGCTGACCGATTGACCCATATGGAAATCTCGACCCCCAACACCAATTTTTCTGAAGATCCTGAACTTCGTGTTCTCATTCGCAAGGATACTTTAGGTTGGACTATCTCTAGGAGGTAGGCCAATCTAACCGCTTTCCATTATCAAAAAAAAGCTTTGTACTCCCTCTTACCTTCATCTCCGCTTCTTTTGACCTCTTCTTCCTTGTCGGGTGCTTCTGGTCCAAATTATCATCATTTTTTAACGTGGTTGTGTTCGGACGGCCAAAAATTACCAATTGTATTGCGGATGAAGATTTTATTTATTTATTTATTTATTCGGGATCTGACGGATGTGGAATCCGCTTATGCCCGAGACCAGGCGTAGTAGTGTGGGAAAAGTCTTTGGCGCATGCGCCTCATCCTGGGACGAATGCGTCAACCGACTGCGCTTTATTTTGACCTTGACACAATCGGAATGCGCATCCTCCCCGTGCCGTTAGTACTTATTGCATGTCCGATTAACATCATTCTTTTTTAATGCTTCATTAACAATGAAATTATAAAAAAAAAATCTGGAAAATAGGTTAATTTTCAAATTTAAATAATTTATATCTTAAAGTTTACTTTTTACTAAAATATTTACTAAAATATTGGTAGACTTGACTTTTCAACAAATCAATCCCTCACTTTTTAATGGATACATATATATTTTAAATAGTCTGGACAATTTTGGATAACTTAATCTTGAGGAAGTTGATATTTTTTCATTAACAACCAATTGTACATTAGTTAGTGTTATAGTTATAACTTAGAAAATATCAAGAGATTATCTTTCAAATAAAATGTATTTGTACAAAAATCTTACTTTATATATTTTATACATAGATTGATATGATTATATCTAGTTCGACTCTAACTATAATTAAATATTATTTTCCGGGTACAATTACGATCTTATTATTTATGATGTGTAAAAATAAGTTTATAATATTCAATTCAAATATATCAAATATCTTGTACAAAGAAACTAGTATTATGCTAGTATAATACTAAGAGAGGGGTAGAAAAGACTTTTTTATATCGCTAATACAAATTAAACTCCTCTACTTTTCTGATAAATTTTTTAATTTAAAATTAATTAATTAGAAGGGTATAAAGAAAAAAAAAATATAAATACTATAAAATCAGATTTCACTTCCGGAGTAGGAAGCATTTCTTGCATCCATCGAAGCAATTAGGAAATTTTTTTTCCTCACTGTCGTCCTTACTGACGTCTCGCACCACCGTCCAGTCCACCTCGCACCGGTATATGATTCAAACTTTTGTTATTGTATAAAAGACGATGCTTAATTTCTAGAAATTTGCTACAGGTATATATATGATTCGAACTAAAAAAAGCATTACTCATGTGAATTAATGTATATACATATATTTTTTTTTATCATTGTTAATTACCTCCTTGATGACGAAAGGTTCTAAAGTGTTCGCATACTTCTCCGTGAAAAAACTCCGGAAGCTCCGGAAAATAGTGATGTCACAACAAGGCATATATATGATCCGAAGCTCCGGAAGATCTCAAATCTTGCTGCTGCGTACGATAGTGATGTCACAACAAGGCTGCAATCCTCAAGACACTCCATGATAACACATATGTTATAGGAAGGTCATATGTTTTTTTTACAAACTACCCTAAATTATTTGTTTAGGGTTCATCATCACACACATATATATATATATATATATATATATATATATATATATATATAACACAAATTTAGTATATTTGCTTCCAAGTTGTAACATCCGAATTCTGGAATTTCGGAACGATATTGACTAGGACCTCACAGTGGTTCCCGGCCTTAGGTTGACGTCAATAATGTCGGATGTTGCAACAAAACACAAATATTTTAAATAACATCCTTTCACAAATAAGTATTTAAATGACAAATTTTAGACTCGGACATCAGCCAACTGTTAAATAAATAAACTCTACAGTATTAAAATAACTAATACAGAATTATAAAACCCAACACGCAAACTCCTAATACGGAAACCCGGCTGGTCACTCTACTCCCGATTTATCGGTAGAGATCTTTCCTGCAAAAACCTAACAACACGGTAAAACCGTTAGCTACAATTCTAATACTAAGGTCACTAAAGCACACACATATAAAGAAGTATTGTAAATCAAACAGCATGCAACACACAATGTCCCGGTTTATTATCTTTCATTAGGTGAATTTAGTCATTCTATTTTCCAACTTTTCCTTGTAACACAAGAGTCCCCCGACTCTTGCCCCCTTATCCGTTAACCAGTAGGACTGATGTTTGTACCTCTTCCCGTATACACTATTGGATTGGTCGCAGGGCAATCCTCCGGCAGCATCGGCCCGGACCGACGGTTACGACACGCTATCATACACTTGTGTCTCTCTTTAGAAATTTAAAGACAGTGATCTAGTTCGTTCATTTTATTTCACAAGAATATAACACACTACCCTCGTGCATACTCAGTATTAAAAGGTAGCTAAGTGAGTCATACGAACTCATCTTATCCGTAATGGTCTCCACGTCTCACGATCTCACCAATCAGAGACCCAATTATCCTGATCAATATTATCAATCTTAGAACTCGTTCACCCTTAATATTATTCGACTTATCATCCTACATAATCAGGGTATGATATCTAGCATCGATGCCTAGACTTTCTTAAACAACTTAGGTTTGGGGACCTACACGTCAATTTTCAATTCTCTTATCGTCATCATAGTTGTTTCACCAAAATTCAGTTATCTTGAAAATCCATATTAAATCTCACATTATCAATTCGCTTAACTGTTAAAAATTCTCAACTCGGTTCCTCTAGCACATTCCGTAACTATCCGTCATTTCATTAATATTTCACTATGTCTGAAGTTCTTCATTGTTCTAAGATTATCAATCTGTTTAATCTTCTTGTTTCGGTTCCATTCATACACTTTCTCAATTCCGCTAAATCCAAAGTTCAACTAGCTAAGAGTTCGTACTTCTTGTATCATTACTAAACTGCTTAATTACTCACAGTTCTCGTTCCGATTCCTATAACATATTGGTTTACAGTTTGATATAGTTATATCATTCTAGTTCATCAATAATTAATGCCTAACTTATAATTCCTCTCGATTAACAACTTATTAACCTCACTAATATATATAACTAAATTATCCAGAAAAATTACTAAAATATATTAACTCATAATTAATTTATTGGAATAAGAATAATTTAACGAAATTTAAAATCGAGTTTCGGATCTAACCGGAATCGGGTTTTTGGGTTGCAATCGGTCAATGGTACCATGTGGTCGTGGGTTCAAACCCTTTGGGCAACACAACACGCAATCCAGCCAAACCATTAATGTTCCTCACGTCCCAAGTTCGAGGGCTCATGCCAGCAAAATGATAGGTAAGGGTGATTAATTTTCTTGGTTCCAGTGGTCTCAGGTCGAGCAGAGCAGAGTGTTCTATTAATTCAAACATTTTTAAATTATTAGTTCATGCGTCATTTTAAATTTATGAACAAATTTTATAAAAATAATGTATGAATTATTAATAAAATATAATCTGAATTCACAGAACAAATAATTTGAACGAAGTCTACAACAAATTTTCACGAAAAAAGCGTCCATTAGAAAAAGAAGAAAGGGAAAAAAACCCATAATAAAGTTCAAAAATGTTATACTATTAATTCAAAAATGTTTGAACTAAAATGTATAAAATTTTTATAAGAAAAGTGTATAAAAACTAAAACTATTAGAAGAAACAGTTTGAACTAATTGAACAAAAGTATGATATATTTGAACAAACAATTTGAACTAATTAAACAAAACAGATTTTCACTACGTCTTTTAGAAATTACAAAATTATCACCGCGGCAGAACCTTTTAAACCAGATTTTCAAAATGACAAAGTTCTTGCTTGAACTTCATGTAACGTTGTACCGGAAATCATTAAATGACATGAGTAATCTGAACGTTGGATCAAAGAGATCGACGATGCACATAACGTTGTCCTGGAAATTTTGCTTCGTGCCCGACCCGGATCGAAACGATGATCTATAAAGTTTGAATTAACTTTAATTAAAAAATTGACAATTGGGATTATCTTTTGTTATTTCACTTTTTCTAAATAACAATAACCGGATATTCAAGTATTACTCTACAAACAGAAAATATAACTTCTTTCAAAAAAAGGAAGAAGAAATGTAACGCTTGAAAATGAGGCGTTACAGCAAGGCAAGTAGAAGGACGGCCTCTTTAACGGTTCAACACTCCATCAAATACGATAGACACACAATCACGTTGACAGCTAAGACCCAAATGTCACCTGCCACTCAGTTAATGTAGCCATCAACTGCGGCAGGCGCCACGTGGTTCTTGTCCATTCGTCAACGCCTCGATTTCGACAGGATGACGTGAAGATTTTGGACTGCTTTAACCGAAGGTGAAAAAAAAAAACGATTTTACCGTCCGCAGTGAAAAAGTAAATATGGGGTCTTATATAACTGGAAGGGCAGCCCACCACTTTTTCCCTGTGAGAGACAAAAACTAAACACAATTCCCACACCAAAGTGAGTAGTGAGGAGGAGCGTTTTTGAGAGTTTTATCTGTTCACGTCGTCTTTCACTCTTTCTTCTTCTTCTTCAACGCAAAACCCCTTTCTCTTCGATCTTCATCTATGGTTTACTAATTTTACCATTTTTTTCTTCTGCTTTTGGCTTTTGTTGGATCCATCTACTGAAGAGGGCAATTTTTGGTTCCTCTAGATTGGATTCAATTCAAGTTCTTGTTTCGCTGGGCAAGAGAGTCGTATTTGAATTCTCTCTCCGTCCTCTGTTTTTTTTTCTTTCTTGTGTAGAAACAGTATATACTTTTTCTTTTTTCTTTTTTTTAACTGACGGACCTGTTCTTGATTTTTCATAAGATCAGGTTTGTTAGCATCTATATACTCCTTGCATGGATATGTTTAGTAATAGTACAGGTTACTCAGATCCCTTTGGGAATGAGCTGATGCAAGCACTTGAGCCTTTCATGAAAAGTGCTTCCAGTTCAAATACTTTGCTCTCCACCAACACTTTGTGTTCATCTAATGATCCTCCATCACTCCCATTCTCCAATTTCTCAGATCCAAACTTTCTCTACTCTGATCCAGGTTCCTCTGTTTCTTCAGTCAACCAATTCTATTCTCAAGAACACCTTAATTCTGGTCTCAACTATCAATTCCAACCCCAATACAATCCTATGTACCCCTGCTACACTGAATCCCAGCTCGTGCACCCTCAACAATCATATCCAAATCCAAACCCAAACCCTACCTTACTGTCTCCAAAGCCGGTTGCCATGAAGCAGACGAAGCTGTACAGAGGAGTTCGGCAGAGGCACTGGGGAAAATGGGTCGCGGAGATCCGTTTACCCAGGAACCGAACCCGACTCTGGCTGGGCACCTACGATACTGCCGAGGAAGCCGCCTTAGCCTACGACAAAGCCGCTTACAAGCTCAGGGGAGACTTCGCCAGACTCAATTTTCCCGATCTCCGGCATGAAGGCGATTTCGGGGACTGCAAGCCTCTTCATCCTTCTGTTGACGCCAAGCTCCAAGCTATTTGTGAGAGCTTGGCTCTTAATGAGAAACAGGAGAGTAAGAGGAAGGGTTCAAAGTCAAAGAAACCCGCAAAACCAACGAGCGATGATTCCGGTGGTTCGTCGCCGTTGTCTGATCTAACATTCGGAGATCGGGAGGAGGTGTGCCCGGATAAATTCTTGCTTTATGAATGTCCGTCTCAAGAGATCGATTGGGATGCCATTTATTCGCCTTCTTGCAGTTAATGATGAAGATTAGGAGCCAACTGCAATGGAATTTTTGGAATTGCAGAGCTCAATTTTATTTTATTTTTTTAAAAATTTTTAGTAGTTCCAGTATTTTGTAATGTATGTACGAAGCTAGAAGAAAAGCTTCCAAAGGTAGTCTCAAAGCAGGTTGTTTTTTGGTCTTGCTTTTGGTCTACTAGAAGTTGTTAGTTGGACTTGTAACTTTATTTTCTATATTTGTTATTGTCAATTTAATTTTGTTAGTAGCAATTAATTTAAGCACATTTTGTTGGCTAGGATTCCTTTCTAACGTTGTTGTTGATAGGGATCCTTTTGAGTATTTTCAAGGCTTACACTTTGTGGATTAATTTGATCACTAACATAGGGATGATATTATAGACTCGGGTTTTAATTGGATGATTCCGGTGGTTATTCTAGTGTTACCAACCGCAAACACTCTAACTTTTTTTCAGTAAAGGGCGATGAAAAAGTAATAAATTAACTTTAATGGTTGAGTTTAAAAGACTGAGATAAGTCCTTTTTTAATACGGGTTTTTTAGACTTATGGATGATTTTTCTTTATTAATGTCAAAGCTTATGCACGAGTTTTGTTTATATATCAAGGTAGTAATAACGCATTTGGGGTGCGTAGTTAGAACCGAGTTCGAGTCTTTAAGTGTAGAAGTCATATAAAATTTTATATTTTTTACTATTGTGATAACTATAACTATGCTATTCATATGCTTAACTGGCTTCTACGTCGAGGGCACGGGGTTTAGCTTACTTCTACTTTGAGGGTCATATGCGTGGTTAACTTGAACTCCGGGCCCAAATACGTAGTTCACTTATACTTTGGGGCCCAACACATTTATGACTTCTATTCGGTACTCAACCGCGTTGTTAACTTCTATTTTGGATTCAAAACGGTAATTCAACTAAAACACCGAAACATATTGGCTGTTATTGGTTCGAACTCAGATCCAACTAAACACCCTAAAGACGTAGAGATGACTCTTGCAAAATAGATGAATATAAGTTCTCTTTTAATCAGATCCAACTAAACACCCTAAAAAAAAAATCACCGTTGCGTCTGGCATCCTTTCGATGCAAGATAGATGAATATAAGTTCCCTTTTAACCTTCATTTTGTTTATCGATGATTGTCAACTACATACATTAGTGTGAGATGAAGATTGAATAATGTTGTCCCAGGCTTACCAAATGAAGCCTTAATCTTGTTTTCGGTACAATATTACTTCTATACACGCTATCACGAGATTCATACTTGTTTTCTCGAATAAGAGTTAAAAGTAAAACACTAGTTATGAGTTATGACTAGACTAGTTGATTTTTCGGTTATAAAGATGAAGTAAAATCTTTCTATTGGAAGTTGTATATTTACTTTCGACAAAAAAGAGAGTCGAATTTTGAAAAGGAAATGTGAATGGAATGAGAATTGAGTAGAATGAAGGGTGCACTTTTAAGTTTAAAGTAACTTTGGTGTAATATTCTTGATGATAATTGATTTTATATGGTTTGTTTTCTTCACCAGAAGAAATATTCTTAGAGTAGACGAAGACAAGAAGAAGAGAGCACAAGCGTGCAGGGTCATTATCTTAATCGACGTGCAAAAGTCCGAATATGTTACTCTCTGCAGTATCTAATCCGGATCCTCCAACCCCACATTATTCCTTTTCTCTTTACATTACTAATTTTTTTTGAAAGGAAGATACACCCCAGATCGAGAAGGAGGGTATCGATGTAGGTTTGGCAAGTTGATGTTCGATGTGTTTTGTCCTTAGATATTGCACGTGTTAAAGTCCGATACAGACGGATCGTAGACCGACAGGAGATCGTGTGCATACAAATGCACATGTGTATTAAGCTCAAACACATCACATTAGTCTAATAGGTTTCATTCCAAAACCAATCGACAATAGAACTAGTAACTAAATCACCTTTATTTTATTATATTACGCTCAAAATCTCACCAGGGTAACAATTCAACTTGTTAATATCAAGCATATAATGTTTTTTTATATTATTTATTATTATTGAATCTCATCTATCTATGTACTTCACACTCCATGAGCCGACACTTACAACAATTTTATGGAGTTGGATCATTTAAATATCACGTGTCACTTAATGATGATATCACCTGATTAAGTTGTTACGTGTTGATGTCACCCTCGTCCTAATTGGCTTATTAAATTGGTTTGAACTTGATAAAAGTTTGTTAATATTTCGTTTTTAAAAAATATGATTTTCAGTTATTACTGATTTACTCGAAAAATTAATAACTAAATAACTAACATTTTTATACAACTCACTTTTTTCTTTTCTAATTATTTAATTAAAATAAAAATACATGAAAAGTTATAAAATATACTAGATTAATATTATCTTTTGTATTAAGTTTTACTCGGCAAAATCGCAAATTTGACTAAACAACTAAAAATAATATTAATTTTTATCATTAAGTTTTGAGAAATATGAAATATGAAATATTTCTCTATTAATTTGCTAGAGCTATCACTTTTTTTTTTCATACTCTATAGTCTTATTCAAATCATTATGATAGTTTGTTAGAACTATTTTAAATTATTTTATTATACATATAAAATGATAAAATAACAAAAATTTATTATTCTTTGAAAATACGGTAATTACAATCTACCGATCTTAAATCTATAAAAATATACTCAACTACCTCACCGAGATCCCTAGCCGCCGGAAACTGCTATAATCGCCGCAGCCGCAAAGACCTCCTATGAAACCCTAATCGGCTCTTCGTCCTCACCTGCGAAGCCATACATGCTCTTCGTCCTCTTCGTTCTCAATGGCCTCGCCTCGCCTCGCTGGTGCCGGAGACATGCGAAGCCATCCCAATCACTCTCTTCGTCGACTTTGTCTCAATGGGGAAGATGAGTCATCTTGGTGTCAACTCGTTGAGTTGGCTTAGTTGGTGAGTCAACTCACGGGTTAGCTCAGTTTAGGAAAAAAAAAAGAAATAGAAGAAAAGGATAAAAAAAAGAAAAAAAAGAAAGTTGTCTGGGGTGTTTTTCTATGGAAATCAGGGAAGGTAATGGGTTTCTCTTTTGTCCGTTTAGTTCCTTTCATGGGTGTGGTGGTGGTAGGGAGGGGAATAGAGGGTTTCTTGCCTTGTTGGTCTCTTGAAGAGGCAACACCTTTTTGCGGTTGAGCGCAAGAATGAGATTCGGAGCATCCTTGAGTGTAACCTTGATGTTTTTGTGGCTTTTGTAGAGGTTTGAACTGTCCTCAAGATGTGGTTGTGTGGACGATGTATGTGTCTTCATGCTTTGAGTCGTGAGTGTCGTCACACCGATGGTTATTGATGCAGAAGCATCTCAGGACCTAGCCCGAATGGAGATCATGAGCATGGAAGCTAGGAAGCACGGAGTGTTGATCACTCTAAGGAGAAGGAGAGGAAGAATTAAGGACATTCCTCAACATGTTAATTAGATTATTCATGAAAGTGATGAGAAGACCATTTTCGGAGATACATTGAAGACCTTTGATTGGAGATGGGAGATGATATGAATGATCACGTATGCATGTGCAAGAAGGAGGATTCGATGTCAAGAAACATGGAGTTGCATGTCTAAGGAGTTGGACGTTTTATTGAGAGCTAATTGGGCTTATTTTATTATTAAATAAGGCTTTAATTAGATCTATTATTTTAAAGCCCATTCTTGGACATCTTTTAAATAAAAGATGGGCTTGCTTCTAATTATTTGTTTTGGGCTTTTTAAGACTTGTTAGTTTAGCCCATTAGTTTATTTTTATTTCCCTTTTATTTTTGATCTTATCTCTTGGAGATTTGATCATATCTCTTTAAGCTAGATTGGGCTCGATCTTGGATCAAGCCCATAGCCCGTAGAAAACCCTAGATGACGCACCTCTAGCCTATATCAGGTCTAGGGTGGACGTCCTCCTTGGCAAACTTTGATTGAAATTAAACATAAGTACTTTCGAGTATTTTTCTCTTCTCTCCCATATTCTTCTCGTGGAATCGAGACACCTTACTGTGTGAGCGGAATCCGTTTGCCCAGCAACTTTGGCGTTGTTTTGAGTTGTGTCACTTGGATTGGCAAGTTGGTGCTCTCAATCATCTCCGGGTGACTTCTCGTGCTTTGGGGACAATCGCTTTCCCCTTTGTGTGAGATTATAGCGGAAGGGCTTCTTCAAGTCATTCCAAGTTGTGTGTTAGGGCCTTTGTTTCCCTATCGTGCTTTTGGTTGCCTTAAGGGTTCGACCAGATCTATCCATCCATCGATCCTTCACAATCATTGGATCATTCCTCCATTTTTATTTCAAGTTTTCATCTTTTTATTCGTTTTCTTCATTTCGAGTCTTTGTGTTGAAAGATCGGGCCAACTGACGGCTAACCCCATATCAAATTGGTATCATAGCTTCAGGTTCATCAACATCGTTCTCACGTCTTTTACAAAACACTAAAAAAATTCGAGCTTTCAAGATCCGTCAAGGAAGTTCTACACAAAAAGAGTCACCGAAGCAGGATCCGTAACGGTTAGTTTCTACTATTCTCGTTATTTTCCGCGATTTTCAATTCCGCATTCAATTTCTTGAAAAGAAGGATTTTTGTGGCCAATTGTTAATTTTAATACATATTTTTTTGCTTAAGATTCGATCTTTTCTTGTTTTGATCGGAATCTCACCCATCCACCACCACAAAACACCCCGCCGCCACCTCCCCGCCGTCTTTTCGGCCGCCCCTATCCCCAGCCGCCGCTTTGCCGTCCGCCGCCCAGCCCAGCTTTGCCACCGCCTTCAGCCGCTGTCCTACCCGCTGCTTTCGGCAGTCCCGGCGCCGCTCCCACGGCCTTTCGGTTTTTGTGACGCCGCCCGAGATCCCAGCCGCTGCCCCAACCCTCGGTCTCGGCCGAGACCCAAACCCCATCCCGGCCGAGATTTGTTCTCTGCGCCGCAACCGTCGCCCCCCTCGAAACCCTACCCGAAACCCTAGCCGTCGCCTCCGGCGTCGTTAAACCTAACCCTAGCCGTCGCCTCCGGCGTCGCTAAACCCTAACCCCGGCCCAACCCGACCTATCTCACCCCATCAACTGAGATCCACAAACAAAAATTTTTTTTTTTGAACCAAGCCGAAGAGGTTCAGCCGCCAGCTCACCGCTCAGCTGCCGCCGCTGCTGTCGGTCCGCCACCCCGCAGCCGGTCCGTCGTGCAGCTGCCGCCGCCACTTCGTTGCTGCCGTCGGTCCGCAGCCGCTCCACCGCCGCCGCCACCTTGGTTAGTCTCGCAAGTGAATAGTTAAAAAAAAAAGAAAAGAGAAGGCCAAAGGCCGTACAAAAAAAAAAGACGTTACTTGCGAGCTAAGTTATTCAGTTTCCACGGTTGTGCATCTTGTGCGAGTTTTGTTTTGGCAGGCGCCCCTTTGAGCTTAATTGATATCTACTTGTTTCCTTAAGAGCTCCCTAAATCGGTGCAGGGCAACCTTAAATTGCACTCCTTCTTTTTTTTTTCCTTTCCCTTTTTCCTTTTATCTTTTCCCTTGTTTACTTTTTTCCTCCCTTTTCTTTTTGCTTGTTTCCTTTTTCCCTTTATTGTCTTTTCTCCTTTTATTTCCTTTTCCCTTTTTTCTCCTTTTTCTTTTTGTATTTTAATTTCCGAAAGGCCTCAAATTATCTTTTCTATTTTGAGATTATTGATTTGTTGGTTGAGAAAAATTTACAGGCGAGATTAATTTTGCTTTTCTAGCTAGCACCACACAAAAAGCCTTTTCCCTTTGAGATCTGGTTCGTTCTTCTTGTTTTCTGCCCGAACGCATTGTAACCTGTTGATTGTTTGAGACATTTTTCTTGTAGATTCACAGTGATCCTCGCAAACCGGCTAAGAGGAAGTTGGGAAGCTTACGAGATAGGTTACCGAGCGAGACACTTGAAGAGGGTAGTCTAAGAGTTTATCTTTAACTAACCTTAACGAGTTTAAATGTTTTGAATCATGTCAACACCAGGAAAGGAGGACAGGACACAACCCCAACCATCGGATGACGAATCAAAGAAAGGGAGTATCTCTAAACTCCCTGATGCTTTGAAAAACATGAGGACTCTAAATTTGGAGCAAAGAGAAAACATTTTCCTTAGTAGATGTGTTGTTAAGGACAGAGTGTGTGATTTAATCATAGATGGTGGTAGTTGTTGTAACATTGCTAGTCTAGAAATGGTTACTAAATTACAACTAGACTTGATAGATCACCCCGCACCTTATAAAATATCTTGGATAAATGAACAAGGAGAGTTGACTATTAATAAACAGGTCTACATCAGTTTTCGTCTAGGAAGGTATGAAGATACCATCTTATGTGACGTTGTCCCTATGATTTCTTGTCATCTTTTGCTAGGTCG
Organism: Fagopyrum tataricum; assembly: GCA_002319775.1. Classification (NCBI taxonomy): domain Eukaryota; kingdom Viridiplantae; phylum Streptophyta; class Magnoliopsida; order Caryophyllales; family Polygonaceae; genus Fagopyrum; species Fagopyrum tataricum. The sequence continues at coordinate 18,342,663 of CM008280.1, read as the reverse complement.
ACCATGGGAATATGATCGAGATGTCAGCCACCAGGGATGAACTAATCTATATACTTTTGAGCATCAGGGCACTACTATCACACTTAGACCCATGAGCCCTGACGAGATAGCCATATGGATCAAGAAAAGGCCCCAGATGTCAGACAAAGAAGTTGAGTGTGCAACGTCTAGCGCCAAAGATGTGATCCAAGAAGCTCCAACAATACCTACGGAAAGTCCATCTTCACCGGGCGAAGAGGAGAGACAATTTAGAGCCGTGGAAGAGGAGATAACGAGCAGGGAGGAGGAGCAGTCAATCCAAGTGTTTCAGCCGCCTACTTCACCTCTTACAACGCCTCCTTGTAGTCCATCTTCATCATCCTCAGTAGATAGGGTAATTGGGGTTACCGCAGCCCTAACAGGGAGTGATTCTAAACCTTCTTTATCTAAATTAGATGATCTTGATCATAGTGATGAAGAGTTAGTTGGTGATGAACCACATGACTTAAAGGCTATAGTTAATGGAAAGCTTATGAATCATGATGATTTAATTGTTGAAAAGTTTCTTAGACCATCTTGTGATCATATCATGCCTTTTGTTGACTTTAGGGAGCCTTTTAGGGAGCATGTTGATCTTATTGTCTATAATGCAAGAAATGCCCCTATTGATGAGTACATTAATGATGTTCAACTTCTTGTTGTATGTACTAACTTTCAGAGGTTTAATATTGTGAATGTGATTTCATCTAAGCATACTATATTAAAGTCATATGTTTATGAGTATGCTGATTTTATTCACACATCCTTTGTTTTACATGTTGATTTTGTTGGACGTGTTGCTGATTTTTCGGAATCTATTGATCATTTCGATAGAAATACCGAATCTAGGATGAATATTGCGTTACATGCTGATTTTTCGGAATCTACTCATCCTATTTGTGCTGATTTGACTTCATCTCTTGATAATCATGTTGATCATCATTTACCTCTTGTGTTACATGCTGATTCTATTAAGGATAATGTTGTAACTACAGATTTGATTGAGCATGATAAGTTGCTTAAGAATGAAGAAGAGTGTGCTGAATTTTATACACCTTCACGCATGAATATTGATTTAGTTGTGTCATCTAGATTCAATTCTGAATTTAATTGCTCCATGACTAAGTACCTTATTTACCTTGTGATGGGAAAAACCTTACTTCATACTAGAAGTCTTGTCAAAGAGAAAGTTGAGACTATTAAGAACAGCGGTCTTGCAATTCATTGCTTTTCCCTATTTTTTAGGATGTTTTGTCTTTTTCTATGTCCTTTCTTGATATTAAGGCTTCATGATTATGTGTTTCATATCATTTGGAAGATCATAGGATATGATACCCTTGATGATAAATGTGCTTACCCCGTCTTGAGATTTCATCTTAAGATATTCTTAGACTTCTTATATGCCTTAAATATTGCTTTTGCTTTAATTAAGGATCTTAGGGAAGCACATAATTGGACTAAGATGATACCATGGAATGATATTATTACTTTCTTTATAAAGCTGGCATACTTAGTTATAAATTATTTTTATAACCTTGTATGTACAATTTTTATGTGGAGTAATATTGTTCCGTTTCATCTAGTTATCTATTCTTCTACAGGTATATACACCTCTTATGTGTTCTTTGTTGATCTTATAGGTGTTATACACGCATGGATGCCACCTTGGATGGACATCAAGGATTCGTGGACGCATCCTTTTCAGAAAAGGGAGGATGATGCAGGAGCATCTCAGGACCTAGCCCGAATGGAGATCATGAGCATGGAAGCTAGGAAGCACGGAGTGATGATCACTCTAAGGAGAAGGAGAGGAAGAATTAAGGACATTCCTCAACATGTTAAGGAGATTATTCATGAAAGTGATGAGAAGACCATTTCCGGAGATACATTGAAGACCTTTAATTGGAAATGGGAGATGATATGCATGATCACGTATGCATGGGCAAGGAGGAGGATTCGATGTCAAGAAGCATGGAGTTGCATGTCTAAGGAGTGGTGTAAGAGCCTTAGTCTTTCGGACCGAGATTGGGCCTTAGCCGAGATTGGCTTTGGCCGAAATTGGTCTTGCCGCACCCGCGGGCATGTCTACCGCCCCTGCGGGTTTCCACCCTTGCGGCTCAGGGAACCGCCCCTGCGGTTTCCGGCGGCTGCACCCGGTTTTGTTGACTCCTTTGACCCGTGCTTTACCCTTTGCCTTACTTCTTTCTTTTCCTTGCTGAGCAAGGGTTTACTTCTTCACTTTCCAATCCAGCCTTCACGTCCTCCTTGCTTCTCCTTCATCCTTCTTGAGCTTGATTTTGGTTTTCCCTTGAGTTGGAAGAGTTTTGTGTGGTTTTGTGGTTGTTGATGAGCTATGTGCATGGCTGAGCTTGGCCAGCTGAGGTGCTAGTGGTGAGCAGTTCCTGGTTAGGCCACAACAGTGGTAAGTCTTCTTCTCCTTCTTCTCTTCCTTCTTCCTTTGATTCTTCTTTCCTTAGCTTAGGATTAGATGTATTGATCATAGGGTGATGTTGGTATGTGTATGTTTATGCATGTGTGTGAATATGGAATGATAAAGACGTGATTTGATCACGAGAAGAGCCGAAGAGGAATCGCGGGTTCACGTTCTGCACAGACGCCGCCCCGGCGCCTGGAAGCCGCCGCCCCTGCGGAAGCCGTGCCACAGCGCCCACCGCCCCTGCGTTGCCTGCGTCTCTTGTCATTGCGCTTGCGGCTGATCCTGCCGCGCCTGCGGGTTGTCTACTCCGCTCCTGCGTCCCTTGATCACGCAAGTGCATCTTGTCCCGGGACTACCCATAGTTGGATAGCTCCTTTCCTTTCCTAGTATGAGGGAACTCGTACCATGCTAGGTATCAGATGTTGATGAGTATGATATAGATATGTCGGTTAGGGCTTTGAGGTTTACGAGTTGGATATGATCCTTATGGATCCCTTGGGTCTAGGTGTGACCCCTGTGATGGATATGAGTATGATATATGTTGTTATGCCTTGTTTAGGCAGTGTTGATCTCCAGAGTTGGAGCCGTTTGAGTTGAGTTGAGTTGAGACTTCCGAGGTTGAGGTAAGTCCATAGGACTTACTTAGCTGCCATCCCTATATTGGATGTTGCATGAGCGGTGTATGTTTATGCTTGATAGTATGCGTTATGATGTTTACCGACCTATGGTATAGTGACTGCCCATTGTAGGGCTGTGACAGCTTTCCCCTGTCATCCCGCGTGGAGACAAGGAGGTTATCTGCGGACAGGCCAGATATGTGTAAGAGCCCTATCTTTCGGACCGAGATTGGCCTTAGACTGAGCTCGACTTTGGCCCAGCCGCTCCCGCGGTCATCTACGCCGCCCCTGCGGGTTGCCGCTCCCGCGGCCATCTCCGCCGCCCCCGCGGGTTCTTGCAGTTGCAGCCGTTTTCGTTGACCCCTTGGACCCGTGCTTTACTCTTTCTTTTGCTTTCCTCTTTAAGTTACACCTTGGCTGAATGAGCAAGGGTTTCTCACCATTTCCAGCTTCTCACGATCCCTTGTTTTCCTTCTCTCCTCCTTGATCTTGCTTGTGTTCTTGGATGTGTGGAAGAGTTTTGTGTGGCTTTCTGGGTTGTGATGCTTGTGATGTATGTTGCTGAGCTTGAAGCCAGCTGTGAGGCCTTGGTTATGTCCTTCCCTTGCTAAGCCATAGCTGTGGTAAGCCTCTTCCCTTGTTCTCTTCTTCCTTTCCCTTGAATCCATCTTCCTTAGCTTAGGATTAGATGAATGGAGTATAGATTAATGTTGGTATGTGTATGTATATGTATATGCTTGGTTTTGGCTGAGTGAAGACGTGAATTGATCACGTGAAGAGTGAAAGAGGATTCGCGGGATCTTGCTCTGCGTTAGCGCCGCCTCCGCGGCCGAGAGTCACCGCCCCTTCGGATACCGTGCCGCCGCGCCTGCGCTTGCCAGCGACCTTGTCACCGCTCCCGCGGCTACGTCCCGCCGCACCTGCGGCCGCTTACCTTCCGCCCCTGCGTCCTCAGTTCACGCAAGTGCGTCTTGTCCCGGGACTACCTATAGTTAGGTAGTTCCTTTCCTTTCTAGTATGAGGGAACTAGTATCATGCTAGGTATCGGTTTATGATGAGTATGATATAGATATGCCGGTTACGGCCTTGAGGTTATGAGTTGGATATGATCCCTTATGGATCCCTTGGGTCTAGGTGTGACCCTTTGTGTGATAGGATTGTGATATATATATGTGTGTCTTATATAGGCTGTGTTGTCCTCCAGTTTGCAGTGGACGTTTCTGAGAGTGGATCATACTTGAGTTACTTTTGAGATCGAGGTAAGTCCATAGGACTTACTTAGCTACTATCCTTATATTGGATGTATGCTTGAGTGGTGTGTGTTATGTGCTTTATAGCATGTGTTATTATTTGGTCACCGACCTATGTTATATTGACCGCCCATTGTAGTGGCTTTGATAACCTTTCCCTTTCATCCCGTAGTGGAGTCTGGGAGGTTCTCTGTAGTCAGGCCAAATCTGGTATAAAGGAAAGCCCCTCACCATTCCCACAGGGTACACGGGAGGTGTGCTGATACTACCCCAGCTGGTTAGAGTACTCAGAGGCGGGGATTATATTCCTTGTGTCACCTATCTTCATATATATCTATTTATACGATTGAATGATTCAACTTATTAAAGATAATAAACCGGGTAAATGTTTGATATCAAGCTGAAGTGTTTATCATTTGTGAGGTGTGTTTGTGCTTTAACATCTACTTATATATGTGTATAGTTAGCTAACGGTTTCATACTGTGTTGTAGATCCCTCGCAGGTTAGGAGAGCTGCGGAGTGATCCGGAGGGGTGATCTGTTGAGGGTTCCGTACACGGGGCATATTCGTGGGGTTTTTGAGATTATCATTATTGTACGGATTTTAGTTTGACTTTGTACTCAACAGTACTCGTATTATCCTTTTGACATGTATATATATATATATATATATATATATATATATATATATATATATATATATATATATATATATATATATATATATATATATATATATATCAGTTTTTATGTTTTGTTTTAATCTATTGGTGCCTTGTTGTAAGATTCAGTGAAGTTGTTGTCAGGCTAGGGCCAGGATCCATTGTGAGATCCTAGCCCAGTAGCACTTCGAGTCCTACGGATTCGGGGTGTTACAAAGTTGGTATCAGAGCCCAGGTTGACAACAATGACACTTGTAATCTGCGATAAAGGTCGAATAGATAAATAAACAGAACCCGAAAGGGGTCTGACTTTCCAAAAGATTTTTGGTTTAAAATGAGTACAATTGTTTTGGGTTATCGTGTACATGAGCCATCACCCCTCTGAAGATCTCGACAGTACACATATATAGATATTTTGTTTTGATTGATTTGATACATACATATGGCATATATATAGCCTTCTAATCTAGGTTTACGTCCTCTGCAGATGGTTCAGACTAGAGCCTTACCTGCAGCTGGGCAAGGTAGAGGTAGAGGTAGAGGTAGACCCCCTCTAGGCCGAGGACGAGGTAGGATACCTGCTGATGGTTCCCAGGCAGCAGGATAGATCCACGAGGAGGTTGCTGAGAGAGCCGTTCCTGAGACTGGGAACGGGGCAGCTGAGGGACAGGGGGCACAAAGAGCCCAGTCTGGCGAGTCTGATCGTGTCTCTATGGGTAGATCAGAGTTTCATGCTTATATAAGATGTGTTGAGGAGGCTGCTAGAGCCGGTAGACGTGCCCCAGATATACAGGCACATGAGGGACCATCTGAGAGGTCCCACACTGTTACTCAGGTACCAGTTGTACAGGTACCTGCTGCTGAGATTGCCAGAGCACCAGAGAAGCATAGAGGTCCTAGACCAGATACCTGGTTGAAGGCATTCCATCAGATGGGTGTACCCCCTTTCACTGGGAAGGTGGGGTTGGAGGTTGAGCTCTGGATTGGACCTATAGACTCAGCTCTGGAGTCTATTCGCTGTCTAGCTGTTAGGCAGATCGAGTTGGTGCAGACTCTGTTCAGAGAGCTGGCACAGCACTGGTGGAGGTCAGTACGGGATCAGGTTACCAGCTATGACCAGATGAGGACCTTGATCAGAGAGCGTTTATGCCCTGCCTCACTGAGGAGGGAGAAACTGCGTGACTTTGTTGAGGCCGGATTTGATGATGTGCCCGTGTCAGATGCCATCAAGAGGTTCCAGGAGGAGCTGGCTTTATTGGGTCCAACTGCACCTCCTGTTGATCAGCATGTTTATCTATTCTCTCGACGATTGAGGGATGGTACCCGAGCCTACATGCAGGTTTTCATTGTGAGTCCTTGATGGACTATCAGGACAGAGCTGTAGATTATGAGAGAGAGAGAGCTGGACAGAGAAGAGCTTCTCAAGCCGGAAGGTCTGAGAAGAGACAGCGTACGGGGCAGGCCAGTGGTATTGCTGGAGCTGCTAGTGTTGGGGGTAGTCAGAGACGTCAGGGTCGTTCTGTATCTGCACCAGCTACAGAGAAGGGACGACAGTGTTTTAACTGTGGAGATCCAGGGCATCTGAAGCCCGAGTGCACGAGGCCTCTGTGGAGATCCAGGGCATCTGAAGCCCGAGTGCACGAGGCCGTTAGTGACTTGTTTTACCTGTGGTAGACAGGGTCATAGAGCCGTTTATTGCCGCCAGGGCGGAGCTGCATCTCAGCAGGGTTCTTCTCCTGCCAGTGTAGCGGGAGGTGGGCAGAGGCCACCTCAGCAGCAACAAGACTCAGGGACAGCAGAGAGTCCCAGATCGCCCTACGACTCAGGGATCTGCTCCTGGGCCGAGTAGAGGCAGAGGCCGTGGTGGGGGCACCACTGATACCAGAGGCCCACAGGGTCGTGTTTTTGAGCTGAGGAGTGCAGAGGAGCCAGCTGCACCTACTGCTACAGGTACCATTCTGATTCATGGTTTACCTGTTAGAGTTTTATTTGATACTGGTGCTACGCACTCTTTTATTTCTGATGCCTGTGTAGAGCGTCTTGGGTTAGATACAGTTGAGGGGATGCCCTTTATTATAGGGTTACCCGATGGTGGTAGGGTCAGAGGTACCCGTGAGATTCACGGTTGTCCCATTTCTGTAGGGACCCGTGTGTTACTAGTTGACTTCTTTGTCATGCCATTAGAGCATGAAGAAGTCATTTAGGTATGGATTGGATGGCTAGACACTCTGCAGTTCTAGATGTAGGTAGGAGGACTGTTACCCTCTCTACCGAGTTAGGCCAGATAGAGGTTTTCCGAGGTTGGGACCTTGGAAAGGTAGGCACAGTTATCAGTGCTATACGGGCAGCTAGACTGATTGCACAGGGTTGCGAGGCCTTCTGGTGTTATGCCATGAAGGAGGGGGAGAGTCCAGCTTTAGAGGACATTCCAGTTGTTGTGAGTTTACTGATGTTTTTGCTGAGCCGTCCAGTTTGCCGCCTCAGAGGAGTGTGGATTTCAGTATCGAGTTAGAGCCTGGTACGAGACCCATCTCGAAGGCTCCATACGGATGGCGCCTGTCGAGATGCTGGAGCTGAAGAAGCAACTCGAGGAGTTGGCTGAGAAGGGCTTCATTCGCCCTAGCGTGTCCCCATGGGAGCACCTGTCCTCTTCGTACGGAAGAAGGACGGATCGCTGAGGTTATGTATAGATTACAGAGAGCTGAACAAGGTGACCATCAAGAACAAGTATCCACTGCCGCGCATTGATGATTTGTTAGATCAGCTACAGGAGCGACTGTGTTCTCCAGGATTGACCTGCGTTCCGGGTATCACCAGTGAGGGTGAGGGAGCAGGATGTGCACAGGACACATTCCGGACCAGATATGGCCACTACGAGTTTGTAGTGATGCCATTTGGGCTTACGAATGCCCCAACCGTCTTTATGGAGTTGATGAACAGTATCTTCATCGACTTCCTGGATCAGTTTGTGGTGGTTTTTATTGATGACATTTCTGGTATACTCTCGTAGTGGAGAGGAGCATGCAGGACATCTGAGGACTGTATTGCAGGTTTTTGGGATAGAGAACTTTATGCTAAGTTCTCTAAGTGTGAGTTCTGGATGCCAGAGGTAGCATTCCTGGGTCATGTGGTTTCAGTTTCGGGATCAAGGTGGATCCAGCGAAGATAGAGGCAGTAGCAGCATGGACGACACCGACGAACGTCAAGGAAGTACGTAGTTTCCTTGGCCTAGCCGGTTATTACAGACGCTTTGTGGAGGGTTTTTCTGTGATTGCCCCACCACTGACGAGTTTGCTGAGGAAGACTACCAGATTTGTGTGGTCTGATCAGTGCAGGCAGAGTTTTGAGGAGTTGAAGAGGCGTTTGACTTCTGCTCCTATTTTGGCACAGCCAGAGGGTACTGAGGATTTTGTGGTTTACAGTGATGCATCCAAGCTAGGCTTGGGATGTGTTTTTGATGCAGAGAGGCAGAGTTATTGCATATGCGTCTCGACAGCTGAAGACGTATGAGGAGAACTACCCGACTCATGATCTGGAGTTGGCAGCGGTAGTTCATGCACTGAAGATCTGGAGACATTACCTGTATGGTGCTACATGTCAGATCTTCACAGACCATAAGAGTCTGAAGTATATTTTCACGCAGCGGGAATTGAATAACCGCCAGCGTAGGTGGCTTGAGCTGATCAAGGACTTCGATTTAGAGATTCTGTACCATCCAGGGAAGGCGAACGTTGTCGCCGCCCTGAGCAGGAAGACGCCTCGAGAGCAGGCGATTGCGAGGCTGACAGTACATCAGTTGAGAGATGATCTGGTTAGAGTGGACATCCAGTTTCCTGATGAGGATGCCCAGCTGCGTACATTAGAGGTCTTTCCTGATCTGTTGGATGAGATCCGACAGAAACAGGAGACCTGCCCGACTTTACAGAGGATCAGAGATAGGATGTCTCGGGATGAGGCACCACAGTTCCTGCTTGGAGCAGATGGAGTTTTGAGGCGCCATGGCGCGTCTGTGTACCTGCTGATACAGAGCTGAGGCAGAGGATTTTACAGGAGGCTCATTGCACCCCTTACTCGGTACATCCAGGTACGAGTAAGATGTATCAGGATTTGAGACGTATATATTGGTGGGGAGGGCTGAAGCCCGATGTAGCCAGATTTGTAGCTCAGTGTGCGACCTGCCAGCAGGTCAAGATCGAGCATTTCCGACCTGGAGGTGAGCTCCATCCCCTTGTTCCACAGAGGAAGTGGGAGGACGTCACCATGGATTTTGTGACTGACTGAGGCTGAGCCGGAGCTTTTATGCCATCTGGGTCATAGTAGACAGATTGACGAAGACGGCACGTTTCATTCCTATCAGGGAGACGTGGCCGGTGAGCAGATTAGCTGAGGAGTACACTAGGCAGATAGTGAGACTCCATGGTGTACCGAGGACGATCGTCTCAGACAGAGATGGCGATTTACCTCGAGATTCTGGCAGCAGATTCAGACTGCCCTGGGGACGAGTTTGCACTTCACGACTGCGTTCCATCCTCAGACAGATGGTCAGTCAGAGAGGACCATTCAGACCTGGAGGATATGCTGCGAGCTTGTGTGTTGGATTGGGGACAGGTGTGGACGGATCATCTCCCACTTGTTGAGTTCTCCTACAACAACAGCTGGCATGCATCTATTGGGATGGCCCCATATGAGGCACTGTATGGACAGAGATGTCGTACCCCGTTATGCTGGGATGAGCAGAGCAGTGTCAGTGGTTTAGCACCTGATCAGATTCAGGATGATATGGCTCGGTAGCATTGATCAGAGAGCGTATGCTGACTGCACAGAGCCGTCAGAAGTCTTATGCTGACAGGAGGCGTCTAGGGTTTGGAGCCCATGTGTGGCTGAGAGTGTCCCCGACACGAGGTGTTAGGCGTTTTGGCATTAAGGGGAAGTTGAGTCCCCGATATGTCGGACCGTTCGAGATTCTGGATCGAGTTGGGAGTGCAGCTTACAGATTAGCCTTGCCTCCGAGATTAGAGGGTGTTCACCCTGTTTTCACGTGTCTCAGCTGAGGGAGTATATACAGATCCGAGACACATCGTGAGTTATGAGGATTTGGTGGTTGAGCCGGACCACACTTTTGTTGAGCATCCGATTGCAGTCCTAGAACGGGTATGAGACGCCTGCGTTCGAAGGACATACCTATGCTTAGGATACAGTGGTCGAGACGAGGACCTGAGGAGGGCTACATGGGAGACTGAGGATAGTATCCAGAGGAACTATCAAAGTTCTTGCCGAGATAGGTGCACCAGTAGGATCACCGAGTAGATCTTAGTACTAGCTTGGTGAGTCTTATCTGCTTATATGCTTATATGCTATGATGTGTTTATTTCATGCTAGCTTTGATGTGATTATGATCTTATTAGATCCTGTTATGCTAGTATGATTTTGTATTTATAGCTGGAGATGGTTCTTTCCTCCATGCTATTGTGATACGCTTAGGTTTAGCTGGAGATGGTTCTTCCCTCCATGCTATTTTGATGGACATAGTAGTGCTGGAGATGTTCTCTCCTCCATGCCTTTCTGTTATGGTTATGATATGGCTAGAGATGTGCTTCCTCTATGCCTTGTGATGTGTTTATAGCTGGCTAGAGATGGTTTCTCTAGGCCTGGATAGTATAGGTTGCAGCTGGAGTTGATGGTTTTCCTCCATGCTTATGTTTGAGTTATAGAGAGTGTACCTCGGCTTCCGAGTCGAGTGTTTTCGGGATCTTGCAAGTTTCGGGACGAAACTTGTTTTTAGGGGGTGAGGTGTAAGAGCCCTATCTTTCGGACGAGATTGGTCTTTGACCGAGCTCGACTTTGGCCGAGTTTGGCCCAGCGCTCCCGCGGTCCATCTCCGCCACCACCTGCGGGTCGCCGCTCCCGCGGCCATCTCCGCCGCCCCCGCGGGTTCTTGCGGCTGCAGCCGTTTTCGTTGACCCCTTGGACCGTGCTTTACTCTTTCTTTTGCTTTCCTCTTTAAGTTACACCTTGGCTGAATGAGCAAGGGTTTCTCACCATTTCCAGCTTCTCACGATCCCTTGCTTTCCTTCTCTCCTCCTTGATCTTGCTTGTGTTCTTGGATGTGTGGAAGAGTTTTGTTGGCTTTCTGGGTTGTGATGCTTGTGATGTATGTTGCTGAGCTTGAAGCCAGCTGTGAGGCCTTGGTTCTGTCCTTCCTTGCTAAGCCATAGCTGTGGTAAGCCCTCTTCCCTTGTTCTCTTCTTCCTTTCCCTTGAATCCATCTTCCTTAGCTTAGGATTAGATGAATGGAGTATAGATTAATGTTGGTATGTGTATGTATATGTATATGCTTGGTTTTGGCTGAGTGAAGACGTGAATTGATCACGTGAAGAGTGAAAGAGATTCGCGGGATCTTGCTCTGCGTTAGCCGCCGCCCGCGGCCGAGAGTCACCGCCCCTGCGGCTACCGTGCGCCGCGCCCGGCCCGTGCCTCCGTGCCTACGCTTTGAGCCTTTGTCACGCGCTCCCGCGCTACGTCCCGCCGCGCCTGCGGCCGCTTACCTTCCGCCCTGCGTCCTCCGTTCACGCAGGTGCGTCTTGTCCCGGGACTACCTATAGTTAGGTAGTTCCTTTCCTTTCTAGTATGAGGGAACTAGTATCATGCTAGGTATCGGTTTATTCTAGTATCATGCTAGGTATCGGTTTATTATGAGTATGATATAGATATGCCGGTTACGGCCTTGAGGTTATGAGTTGAATATGATCCCTTATGGATCCCTTGGGTGTAGGTGTGACCCTTTGTGTGATAAGATTGTGATATATATATATGTGTGTCTTGTATAGGTTGTGTTGTCCTCCAGTTTGGAGTGGACGTTTCTGAGAGTGGATCATACTTGAGATACTTCTGAGATCGAGGTAAGTCCATAGGACTTACTTAGCTACTATCCTTATATTGGATGTATGCTTGAGTGGTGTGTGTTATGTGCTTTATAGCATGTGTTATTATTTGGTCACCGACCTATGTTATATTGACCGCCCATTGTAGTGGCTTTGATAACCTTTCCCTTTCATCCCGTAGTGGAGTCTGGAAGGTTCTTTGTAGTCAGGCCAGATCTGGTATAAAGGAAAGCCCCTCACCATTCCCACAGGGTACACGGGAGGTGTGCTGATACTACCCCAGCTGGTTAGAGTACTCAGAGGCGGGGATTATATTCCTCGTGTCACCTATCTTCATATATATCTATTTATACGATTGAATGATTCAACTTATTAAAGATAATAAACCGGGTAAATGTTTGATATCATGCTGAAGTGTTTATCATTTCCGAGGTGTGTTTGTGCTTTAGCATCTTCTTATATATGTGTATAGTTAGCTAACGGTTTCATACCGTGTTGTAGATCCCTCGCAGGTTAGAAGAGGTGCGGAGTGATCCGGAGGGGTGATCTGCTGAGGGTTCCGTACACGGGGCATATTCGTGGGGTTTTTGAGATTATTATTATTGTACGGATTTCAGTTTGACTTTGTACTCAGCAGTACTCTGTATTATCCTTTTGACATGTATATATATATATATATATATATATATATATATATATATATATATCAGTTTTTATGTTTTGTTTTAATCTATTGGTGCCTTGTTGTAAGATTCAGTGAAGTTGTTGTCAGGCTAGGGCGAGGATCCATTGTGAGATCCTAGCCCAGTAGCACTTCGAGTCCTACTGATTCGGGGTGTTACAATATGGAAGTGGGACGGGCACTTGCTCCACTCCCAAAGGGTACACGGGAAGTGTGACCAGATCACCACTCCAGCTGGCAACATCCCCGAGAGGCGAGGGTTATATTCTTCGTCTCACATATGTTCATATTGATATTTATATATATACGATTCGTGTGTTGGACCATTTATATAAAGATAATGAACCGGGTAAATGTGTGATATCATGTTGAAGTGTTTAGTATTTCTGAAATGTGATTGTGCTTATGCTCATTCTTTATATGTGTATGGTTAGCTAACAATTTCATACCGTGTTGTAGATCTTTGCAGCTTAGGAGAACTGCAGAGTGATCCAGAGAGGGTGATCTGCTGAGGGCTCCGTACACTGGGTCGTTCTCGTGGGATTGAGATCTTTTAATCATGTAGATATGTTATGTTTTAATTGTACTCAGCAGTATTTTGTATAAACCTTTTGATACTTTATTCCAGTTTTTATGGTTTTGTATTTAATCTATCTGTGCCTTGTTGTAAGATCAGTGAACTTGTTGTCATGCTAGGGTCGGGATCCATTGTGAGATCCTAGCCCAGTAGCACCTCGAGTCCTACGGATTTGGGGTGTTACAAAGTTGGTATCAGAGCCAGGTTGACAACAATGGCACTTGTATTATGCGATAAAGGTCGAATAGATAAATAAACAAAACCCGAAAGGGGTCTGACTTTTCAAAAGATTTTGGTTTTGAGATGAGTACAAAGTGATTTGGGATATCGTGTACATGAGCCATCACCCCTCTGAAGATCTCGATAGTATAGGTATATATATATAGATAGATTCTATCTGATGTGATGTTGTGATATATATATATCTATACATATGGCATATATATAGCCTTCTGAGTTAGGTTACGTCCTCTGCAGATGGTTCATACTAGAGCCTTACTTGCAGCTGGATGAGGTAGAGGTAGACACCCTCTAGGTAGAGGACGGGGTAGAACTTCAGCTGTTGATCCACGTGCAACAGAAGAGGTTCACGAGGACGTTGCTGAGAGTGTCGTTCCTGAGACTTGGAACGGCGTAGCTGGGAGACAAGGTCCACAGCGAGTCTAGTCAGATGACTCGGATTATGTCTCCATGGGAGGACCGGAGTTCCGTGAGTATATTCGGCGAGTGGAGGAGGCTGCTAGAGCAGGTAGACCTATCCCAGATCTGCCAGTACATGAGGGATCATCTGAGAGATCCCATGGGGTTACACAGGTGCCAGCTGTACCAGCACTTGCTGCTGAGATTGCTAGAGTTTTAGAGGAGCATCGAGGGCCTCGACCAGACAGTTGGTTGAAGGCATTTCATCAGATAGGAGTACCCCCTTTCTCTGGGAAGGTGGGGTTGGAGGTGGAGCTCTGGATAGGACACGTAGACTCAGCCCTGGAGTCTATTAGGTGTCCGGCAGACAGGCAGATAGAGTTGGTGCAGAGTCTGTTCAGAAACTTGGCACAGCACTGGTGGAGGTCTGTACGAGTGCAGGTCACCAGTTATGAGTAGATGCGGACGATGATCAGAGAGCGTTTCTGCCCTGCCTCATTAAGGAGGGAGAAACTGCGGGATTTTGTAGAGGCTGGGTTCGTGGATGTACCAATCTCTGAGGCTATCAGGAGATTTCAGGAGGAGCTGACTTTGTTGGGATCAGTTGCACCTTCTGTAGATCAGCACGTATATTTGTTTTCTCGACGACTGAGGGATGCTACCCGGGCCTATATGGCAAGATTTCATTGTGAGTCCTTGATGGAATACCAGGACTGAGCCGCTGATTATGAGCGAGAGCGGGTTAGTCAGAGGAGAGCTTCTCAGACCCTCCGGTCTGAGAAGAGACAGCGTACTGGGCAGGCCAGTGGTACTGCTGGAGCTGCTAGTGCAGGGCGAGACCAGAGTCGCCGGAGTCATCCCTCATCTACACCCGTTACAGATAAGGGACGACAGTGCTACAACTGTGAGAGGTATGGACATATACGATCAGAGTGTACGAGGTAGACATTGATTTGTTACATATGTGGTGGACGAGGACAAAGAGCTGTCTTTTGTAGACAGGGTGGAGCATCGTCTCAGCAGAGTTCTATTCCTGCTAGTGTAACTGGGGGTGGACAGAGACCACCTCAGCAGCAACAGACACAGGGACAACAGAGAGTCCCGGATCATCCTACTACTCAGGGAGCTGCACCTGGGTCGAGTAGAGGCAGAGGTCGTGGCGGGAATGCCACTGATACCAGAGGAGCTCAGGATAGAGTCTTTTGACCTGAGGAATGCAGAGGAGCCAGCTGCACCGACTGTTACAAGTACCATTCTGATTCATGGTTCACCCGGTTAGAGTTTTATTTGATTGGGTGCTACGCACTCTTTTATATCTGATGCCTGTGTTGAGCGTATGAGTTTAGTACAACTGAAGGGACACCCTTCAGTAACGGGTTACCTGATGGTAGTAGGGTCATAGGTACCCATGAGTTTTTTTTTGTTGTTTGTCCCATTTGTGTAGGGACCTGTATATTATTTGTTGATCTGGTTGTCATGCCGTTGGTGCATGAGTATGTTGTTTTAGCTATGGATTCGATGGACATGCATCAGGCTGTACGAGATGTAGGTAGGAGGATTGTTACCCTCTCTACCAAGTTAGGACAGATAGAGGTTTTCCGAAGGTAGGACCTTGGAAAATCAGGTATGGTTATTACTGCGATACGGACAGCTAGACTGATTGCACAGGGTTGTGATGCCTTCTGGTGTTATACCATGAAGGAGGGGGAGAGTCCAGCTGTAGAGGACATCCCCGTTGTTTGTGAGTTCAAAGATGTTTTTCTTGAGCCTTCCAGTTTTCCGCCTCAGAGGAGTGTGGATTTTGGCATTGAGTTAGATCCTGGTACGAGACCGATCTCGAAGGCCCCATACCGGATGGCGCCTGTCGAGATGCTGAAGCTAAAGAAGCAACTTGAGGAGCTGACTGAGAAGGGCTTCATTTGCCCTACTGTGTCCCCATGGGAGCACCTGTTCTCTTCATACGGAAGAAGGACGGATCACTGAGGTTATGTATAGATTATAGAGAGCTGAACAAGGTGACCATCAAGAACAAGTATCCACTGTCTCGTATTGATGATTTGTTAGATCAGCTACAGGGAGCGACTATGTTCTCCAGGATCGACCTGCGTTCCGGGTATCACCAGCTGAGTGTGAGGGAGTAGGATGTTCACAGGACAGCATTCCGGACCGATATGGCCACTACAAGATTGAGGCAGTAGCAGCATGGACTACACCGACGAACGTCAAGGAAGTACATAACTTCCTTGGCCTAGCCGGTTACTACAGACGCTTCGTGGAGGAATTTTTTGTGATTGCCCATCCACTGACGAGTTTGTTGAGAAAGACTTCAAATTTTTTGTAGGTCTGATCAGTGTATGAAGAGCTTTGAGGAGCTGAAGAGACGTCTGACTTCTGCTCCTATTTTGGCACAGCCAGAGGGTACATCTGATTTTGTGGTTTACAGTGATGCATCCAAGCTCATCTTGGGATGTGTGTTGATGCAGCGAGACAAAGGATTTTACAGGAGGTTCACTGTACACCTTACTCTGTACATCCAGGTACGAGTAAGATGTATCAGGATTTGAGACGTCTATGTTGGTAGGAAGGGCTGAAGCCCGATGTGGCCAGATTTGTGGCACAGTGTGCGACCTGCCAACAGGTCAAGATAGAGTATTGTAGACCTGGAGGTGAGCTCCATCCACTTCCTGTTCCACAGAGGAAGTGGGAGGACGTCACCATGGATTTTGTGACTGGACTGAGGCTGAGCCGGAGTTTTGATGCCATCTGGGTCATAATGGACAGATTGACGAAGACGATACGTTTCATTCCTATTAGGGAGACGTGGCCGGTGAGCAGATTAGCTGAGGAGTACACTAGGCAGATAGTGAGACTCCATGGTGTACCGAGGACGATCGTCTCAGATAGAGATGGATGATTTACCTCAAGGTTCTGGCAGCAGATTTAGACTGCCCTGGGGACGAGTTTGCACTTAACGACTGCGTTCCATCCTCAGACAGATGGTCAATCAGAGAGGACCATTCAGACCTTGGAGGATATGCTGCGAGCTTGTGTGTTGGATTGGGGACAGGTGTGGACGGATCATCTCCCACTTGTTGAGTTCTCATACAACAACAACTAGCATGCATCTACTGGGATGGCCCCATATGAGGCACTGTATGGACAGAGATGCCGTATCCCGTTATGTTGGGATGAGCATAGCAGTGTTAGTGGGTTGACACCTGATCAGATTCAGGATGATGTGGCTCGAGTAGCATTGATTAGAGAGCGTATGCTGACTGCGCAGAGCCGTCAGAAGTCTTATGCTGATAGGAGGCGTAGACCTCTAGAGTTCAGAGATGGAGCCCATGTGTGGCTGAGGGTGTCTCCGACACGAGGTGTTAGGCGTTTTGGCATTAAGGGGAAGTTGAGCCCCGATATGTCGGACCGTTCGATATTCTGGATCGGGTTGGGAGTGTAGCATACAGATTAGCTTTGCCTCCGAGATTAGAGGGTGTTCACCCTGTATTTCATGTGTCTTAGCTGAGGGAGTATATACTAGATCCGAGACACATCGTGAGTTATGATGATTTGGTGGTCGAGCCGGACCACACCTTTGTTGAGCACCCTATTGCAGTCCTAGAACGAGGTATGAGACGCCTGCGTTCGAAGGACATTCCTATGTTGAGGATACAGTGTTCGAGACGAGGACCGGATGAGGCTACATGGGAGACTGAGGATAATATCCAGAGGAACTATCCCGAGTTCTATGCTGAGTTAGGAGCACCAGTAGGATCACCGAGTAGATCTTAGTACTACCTTGGTGAGTGTTATGTGCTTATATGCTTATATGCTACGATGTGTTTATTTTCATACTAGCTTTGATGTGATTATGATCTTATTAGATCTTGTTATGCTAGTATGATTATTGTTTATAGCTAGAGATGGTTCTTTCCTCCATGCTATGGTGATATGATAGGTTTAGCTGGAGATGGTTCTTTCCTCCATGCTATTGTGATGAACATAATAGTGCTGGAGATGTTCTCCCTCCATGCCTTTCTGTTACGGATATGATACGGCTAGAGATGTGATTCCTCTATGCCTTGTGATTTGTTTATGGTTCAGCTAGAGATGGTTTTCCTCTAGGATTTGGATAGTGTTTTGATTACTGGAGGTGATGAGTTCCTCCATGCTTATGTTGAGGTTATAGAGAGAGTTGTACCTCGGCTTATGAGTCCGAGTGGTTTCAGGACTTTGCAAGTTTCGGGACGAAACTTGTTTTTAGGGGGGTGAGATGTAAGAGCCTTAGTCTTTCGGACCGAGATTGGGCCTTAACCGAGACTGGCTTTGGCCGAGATTGGTCTTGCTGCACCCGCGGGCATGTCTGCCGCCCCTGCGGGTTTCCGCCCCTGCGGCTCAGGGAACCGCCCATGCGGTTTCCGGCGGCTGCACCCGGTTTTGTTGACTCCTTTGACCCGTGCTTTACCCTTTGCCTTACTTCTTTATTTTCCTTGCTGAGCAAGGGTTTACTTCTTCACTTTCCAATCCAGCCTTCACGTCCTCCTTGCTTCTCCTTCATCCTTCTTGAGCTTGATTTTGGTTTTCACTTGAGTTGGAAGAGTTTTGTGTGGTTTTGTGGTTGTTGATGAGCTATGTGCATGGCTGAGCCTTGAAGCCAGCTGAGGTGCTAGTCGTGAGTAGTTCCTCGTTAGGCCACAACAGTGGTAAGTCTTCTTCTCCTTCCTCTCTTCCTTCTTCCTTTGATTCTTCCTTCCTTAGCTTAGGATTAGATGTATTGATCATAGGGTGATGTTGGTATGTGTATGTTTATGCATGTGTGTGAATCTGGAATGATAAAGACGTGATTTGTCCATGAGAAGAGTCGAAGAGGAATCGCGGGTTCACGTTCTGCACAGACGCCGCCCCCGCGCCTGGAAGCCGCTCCCCTTGCGGAAGCCGTGCCGCAGCGCCCCCGCCTTGCCTGCGTTGCCTGCGTCTCTTGTCACCGCGCCTGCAGCTGATCCTTGCCGCGCCTGCGGGTTGTCTACTCCGCTCCTGCGTCCCTTGATCACGCAGGTGCGTCTTGTCCCGGGACTACCCATAGTTGGGTAGCTCCTTTCCTTTCCTAGTATGAGGGAACTAGTACCATGCTAGGTATCAGATGTTGATGAGTATGATATAGATATGTCGGTTAGGGCTTTGAGGTTTACGATTTGGATATGATCCTTATGGATCCCTTGGGTCTAGGTGTGACCCCTATGATGGATATGAGTATGATATATGTTGTTATGCCTTGTTTAGGCAGTGTTGATCTCCAGAGTTGGAGCCGTTTGAGTTGAGTTGAGTTGAGACTTCTGAGGTTGAGGTAAGTCCATAGGACTTACTTAGCTGTCATCCCTATATTGGATGTTGCATGAGCGGTGTATGTTTATGCTTGATAGTATGCGTTATGATGTTTACCGACCTATGGTATAGTGACTACCCATTGTAGGGCTGTGACAGGTTTGCCCTGTCATCCCGCGTGGACACAGGGAGGTTCTCTACGGACAGGCTAGATATGGAAGTGGGACGGACACTTGCTCCACTCCCAAAGGGTACACGGGAAGTGTGACCAGATCACCACTCCAGCTGGCAACATCCCCGAGAGGCGAGGGTTATATTCCTCGTGTCACATATGTTCATATTGATATTTATATATATACGATTCGTGTGTTGGACCATTTATATAAAGATAATGAACCGGGTAAATGTGTGATATCATGTTGAAGTGTGTAGTATTTTTGATATGTGATTATGCTTATGCTCATTCTTTATATGTGTATGGTTAGCTAACGGTTTCATACCGTGTTGTAGATCTTTGCAGGTTAGGAGAACTGCATAGTGATCCAGAGAGGGTTATCTGCTGAGGGCTCCGTACACTGGGTCGTTCTCGTGGGATTGGGATCTTTTAATCATGTAGATATGTTATGTTTTAATTGTACTCAATAGTATTTTGTATAAACCTTTTGATGCTTTATTCCATTTTTTATGGTTTTGTATTTAATCTATATGTGCCTTGTTGTAAGATCAGTGAACTTGTTGTCAGGCTAGGGTCGGGATCCATTGTGAGATCCTAGCCCAGTAGCACCTCGAGTCCTACGGATTTGGGGTGTTACAAGTTGGACGTTTTATTTAGAGCTAATTGGACATATTTTATTATTAAATAACCCTTTAATTTGATCTATTATTTTAAAGCCCATTCTTGGACATCTTTTAAATAAAAGATGGGCTTGCTTCTAATTATTTGTTTTGGGCTTTTTAAGACTTGTTAGTTTAGCCCATTAGTTTATTTTTATTTCCCTTTTATTTTTGATCTTATCTCTTGGAGATTTGATCATATCTCTTTAAGCTAGATTGGGCTTGATCTTGGATCAAGCCCATAGCCCGTAAAAAACCCTAGATGATGCACCTCTAGCCTATATAAGGTCTAGGGTGGACGTCCTCCTTGGCAAACTTTGATTGAAATTAAACACAAGTACTTTCGAGTATTTTTCTCTTATATCCCATATTCTTCTCGTGGAATCGAGACACCTTACTGTGTGAGCGAAATCCGTTTGCCCAACAACTTTGGCGCTGTTTTGAGTTGTGTCACTTGGATTGGCAAGTTGGTGCTCTCAATCATCTCCGGGTGACTTCTCGTGCTTTGGGGACAATCGCTTTCCCCTCTGTGTGAGATTATAGCGGAAGGGCTTCTTCAAGTCATTCCAAGTTGTGTGTTAGGGCCTTTGTTTCCCTATCGTGCTCTTGGTTGCCTTAAGGGTTCGACCAGATCTATCCATCTATCGATCCTTCACAATCATTGGATCATTCCTCCATTTTTATTTCAAGTTTTCATCTTTTTATTCGTTTTCTTCATTTTGAGTCTTGGTGTTGAAAGATCTGGCCAACTGACGGCTAACCCCGTATCAGTTATGTGTTTGCTTTTGGTGAGAATGGTGAATACATTGTGGGTATTTCGAGGCCGATGGTGGATATCTCGGAACTGGTTGTTGATGAGCAGTTTGAAGTTGATGGGGGGTTTGGTGTTTGATGTTGGTCTGTTGGAGAGGGTTATGCGTGTTCCTATTACTACTGTGAAAAACATACCTCATGGTTGTCGTTTAAGCTTTTCTCAAGCGTTACTAGGTGCTCTTTTAAAGGTGGTTGCTGAGCCAAGTTGTGTGGCTACTTGGGTTAGGTTGTTTTTGCTCCCTCGTGGTACGTTGGAGGTGTTCAGGCCTATGAGTAGGCGAGATAGAAGATCAGGAGGTAGGAAGTTTATCTAACATCAGCGGATTTTGCAGGCCTTGTCTACTTGGGGAGAAGTTGATGGTGTTTCTAAGCTTGTGCATGCTTTGCTAGACAGTTCAGAGCATAGACCTATTGTTAGGGTTGATGGTGACTCAAAGTATGAAGAAGGTTGGGAGAGGAACCCTAATATCAAGCAGTGTTTTCGTAAGGTTTCAAATGGACATTTTACGGCTGTTGTAAAAGTTTTGTTCTCTTCTGGAGTAGCTCCTTATAATGATGAGACTTTGAAGGTGTTGAAGGCAAAACATCCCTTTAAACCTCCTCCTTCTAAGCCTTATTCTATACTTTTCTTGAACCACCTCTCGTTGTTGATGTTGATTTGATTTTTAGATGCATCAAGTATTTTCCCAAAGGAACCTCTTGTGGTAGAGATGGTTTGAGAGCACAACACCTTTTAGATGCTTTGTGTGGTGAGGGCTCTATGGTTGCCACAAGTCTTTTGAGAGCGCTTTTATCAGTGGTCAATTTGTGGTTGGGAGGTAAGTGTCCGTTGAGTTTGGCTGAGTTTGTTGCTTCATCGTCTCTTACGCCGTTGTTGAAGCCTGACAATGGGGTTCGTCCCATTGTAGTAGGTACTATATGAAGACGGTTGGTGTCCAAAGTAGCCATGAAGGGAGTGAGTAAAGATATGAGGGAATATTTGGGAGATTTCAGTTTGGAGTTGGTATTTCAGGTGGTGCAGAGGCTATTCTACATAGTGTTAACAGGGTTTTAAGTGAGCGTCACTCTGATGGTTCTCTGGCTATGTTGATAGTGGATTTTTCTAATGCCTTCAACCTTGTTGACATAACTGTTTTGCTTAGGGAAGTAAGGGAAAGATGTCCCTCTATCTCTTTTTGGGTTGATTTCATGTATGGTCAAGCTGCCTGTCTGTATGTTGGTGATCATATTATTTGGTCGGCTACTGGTGTGCAACAAGGAGACCCTTTGGGGCTGTTTCTTTTTTCCCTTGTCTTGCACCCACTTCTTCATCAGATCGGAGACAATTGCAAGCCTCTTCTACATGCTTGGTATCTTGATGATGTGGCTAGAGCGCTTGTTATCATTAGAGAAGTTGGCCCGATTTTTGGCCTTGAGTTGAATGTTTGCAAGACAGAGCTCTTTTGGCCTTCGTGTGATGGATCGAAGCTTAGAGAAGATTTATTCCTTAATGGCATTGCTAGGCCGGTTTTGAGTGTTAAGTTGTTGGGTAGGGCTGTGAGTAAAGATGATGGGTTTATTAGAGAGCTAGTCATGAAAAGAGTTGTTAAGCAGGTTGAGTTGATTCACCTTCTTCCGCAGTTGAGGGACCCGCAGAGTGAGCTTCTTTTGCTTCGTTCCTGCATGGGTGTTGTTAAGATGTTGTTTAGCTTGAGGACTTGTCTACCGGAACATGGGGAGAGTGCATCTTTTTTTATTTATTTGGGACTCCGTGAATCAGTCAAGGATATTGTGGTTTGTGGGAGTGCTTATTTTGCCGATCTTCAGTGGAGACTTGCTTCTTTGCCAATTCGGTGTGGAGGCCTTGGGTTATACTCAGCTATGGAGACTTCTTCTTTTGCTTTTTTGGCTTCTAGAGCTCAGTCTTAAACCCTTTAAGACCACATTTTGCGGGACAGTGGAGTTGTTGATATGGACTTTGAGTTTTTTGGAGCTTTGGGCAATCTTCAAGCTTCTATTCCTAATTTTGATCTTTTTGGTTTTACTTTAAAGAGCACCGTCCTCCCTAAAGGCCAACATGCTTTGGCGAGTGCTTTTTATGGTAAGACAATACAGACGATGGAAGCAACTTTTGGTTTGACCGCTAGACAAAAAGCGGTTTTTCAGTGTCTATAGACAACACATAGCCAAGATTTCCTTCTTGCCAAGATTTCCTTCTTGCCATACTTATTGATGGACTTGAACAATGTATGTCTCCCGTTGAGTATCGCACGATCCTCAAGTATCGCCTTATGATTCCTTTGTTCTCGTCTGGTATGTTTTGTCTTATGCCTAATTGTGGGAGGCCTTTGGATGTTTTTGGGGAGCATGCGGTTCATTGTAAAGAACTACCCGGCTTCAAATATAGGCATGATCTGGTTCGTGATGTTTTATGTGACGTGTTTAAGAGAGCAGGAATTTCGGCCAAAAAAGAGTCGCCTGTATCCTTCTTGATTGATCTGCGTGAAGGAAGGTCTACGTTGAGGCCTGCAGATGTGTTGGTTTTTGGATGGGTGGGTGGGAAGCATGCTTGTATGTTTTGACAGGAGTCTCTCCTTTGGTTAGTTTGGATAACGAGCCTTTTGTGGTGGGTAAGGTGGCTCTCAATGCGGCCTCTTTGAAGGTGGCTAAGCATGAAAGGTCTTGTCTTGAAAACCAACATGTGCTTCTTCCGTTCGCGTTTGATACGTTTGGTTTTCTTGCGTCTGATGCCGTCGAGATTCTCAAGAGGGTGTAATGGGTCTTGCATGGTAATTTTATGTCACCTAGGTCTTCAAATGTAGTGTTTAGGAAGATTGGATTTGCTATTCAGAAAGGGTTGGCGGCACAGCTTGTTGCCCGCCTAACTTCTAACTCGATGTAAAAATAATATTTATGATATAATATATCTACATATATCTTTTTTTTAATACAAAATTCCTATTTATTTTTAGCCTCTTTACTTACAATTGACCTATTCTATTCATTTTTGTAAAATATAACCAATTTATATTTGTACTAAAAACCTAAAATTAAAAAAATATCTTTCCTTTTGTTGAAAATAAAACTCAATTGGTTGCAAACAACAAATTTAAACAATTAAATTACATACAAAAATTTGATGGCATATCTAATATAATCATCATAAATATCTGGACTTATAATTTATAAATCATAAAAAGTCATTAACTTATAATAATACCACAAACTTGTCTATATCTATCAAAATAATAACCAAGTTAAAATATTGTAGTAAAATATATCATGACTTTAATCATAAAAATCCATAATGAATTAGGGATGTAAATGGTTCGGGTGGTGGGTGGTTGTATCAATTTTATCAACCGAGTCATACTACAAAAATCTTCACTCGTACCATCACCCACCCAAGCTTCCCTTCACCATTAACCATAATCGCGGTTGATCGGGTGGGTTGGGTTTTTTCATGTTCAACTGGAAAATTAAACTTGTGATTACCGAAGGTCAAAATTATGGACGGTTAAACGTGGAACGACCGGAGAGCGGACCAGCGGAGAGCAAATGTGGAACATGGAGTGGCGTCGGAAGGAGCAACTCGAGTGTGGTTCTGTAACCTATGTTAGACTTATGTTTTCCCCTTTGGATGCGACTCGAGAGTGGAAGTATGGAGTATCAATATTATTGCTTGACCTACGTCAGAGTATTTTCTCAAAGAAACTTGCATTATGTTGTTAGGCTTAGGGAAAAGAGTTTGTTAATTACAAAAATTAAAACTATATTTTATTTATTTTAATTATAGTTCGGGTGAAAGCCGGGTCAGGTGGTGGCTTGGGTGGTGAATCGGGTGAGGAGTTTTAATATTCTCACCCTAAATCGTATCTGGACCATCAACCGATCAACCATCATCCGCATTCCAACAACGTTTTATTGGATTTCCTACCATTCGATTGGATCGGGTTTTTGGATAACCATCGGTTGCGGATGAGATTGCCACCCCTACATTGAATGCTTGAAGTTAATGGAATCGCTAATATATATAAAAAAATAGTCCTAATATGAGAGATTTAAAATAATAAACAAAATCCTTATATTTTAATATCTACTGAATAACAAAGAGACATGTGTAACAACCCAAATTCTAACAACTCATGATGTTATGGGTTAGGACCTCACTATAGGTCCCAACCCTAGCTTGATAACAACTTGAGTATGATGTGCGCTATTTTAGTGGTGTGCGTTGTATGGTTATTAAGTATAACTTGAGTATGATGACCTCTTTTCGTTATTGACCCAAGTGTATGAAAACAGATCGTGACATCACTGCCCAACACTAATAGGTTGAGAGGTTCTCTGCGACCAGTATACTCTGTAGATGGGGATATGCATTGCCCCAGCCCGCTTCGTAAACGGTGACATAGGCGAAAGACGAAGATCCCTCGTGCCACACAACAAGTTGCACAATTAGATTGAATCACCTAAATAAAGATAATATTTGGGATTTTTGTGAAATCATGCTTATGTGTTTATTTTCCGCTTTGATGTGTCTTTGTTCTAGAATAGTGTTAACTAATATTAGAATTGCTAGCTAACGGTTTTCACCGTCATGTTGTAGATACCTTACAGGGTAGGACCGTTGTACAGTGATCCGGAGAGAGTGGCCAACTGGAATTTCCGTACTTGTTAGTTTGGTTTGAGTTTTTCTTTTCAGGCAAACTCTTACCTTTTTAGTTTTTTTAGATTTCATTGTTATGAGCGGCTATTTCTTTTATTATCTTCTTTTATCATGACTATTTAATTGCATAAAAACGTTATTCGGTTTACCTTTACTTGTGCCTTGTTGTAAGATCCGGTGAAGTTGTTGTCAAGATAGGGTCGGGACCCATTGTGAGGTCCTAAAATTTGGGGTTTTACAACATGCATAAATATAAAAGTCTTTCATAAAAAAAAAGGTTTTTTCAATATGCACAATTTACACCTATTAAAAAAATAATATAAAGTATATTTTAAATAAAAAAAACATCGTACAAATATAATTTTAAAGGGGTTGTTTTATACACGGTACATGATTTACTACTGCATTACCGACGCACGGCTAGCGCGGCTGCGCTAGGGCCTTTCTAGGCACCATTGAGATTGCAAGTCAGTATGGTCTTTGACGTGCACTCGCAGTGATTGTCAAATTGATAATAAAACCATTGCGAATTCAAATGTTGGAATTTGTCCGTTGGATTTAAACATTAGAGTTTTTATGGAAATATATATACTCCCTATGATGATGGTAAATGGTCATCCTATCAAAATTTTTTATGGAAATATATATACTCCAAGGATTTTCATGCGGCATTTTTAAGTACTATTTCTTGTTGTTGTTTCTCTAAGTACCTTTATTGCTGTTACTAAATTTACAATGCTGTATATTCGTTTGTTTATTTGTGTTTTTTTATTAGTAGTGTTGAAAATTTTCAAAATCCTGATTTCAACTTGTTTTAAAAAAATTGATTGTAGGACTCAGTTTGAGTTATTCATACAATATATCATTCTTATTGTAGGAATTGATCAAGTGTGGGTAGGAGATGAAAGGAATGAGGTGGTCAAATATAGGATGAAAGGGGTGAATGTGTGATATGGAAATGATAATGGATTGGTAGACGGATAGACATGCCCAACCCTATGAACAACTTGAAACAAGAAATGTAGTCTCTAACACACAAAACGAACGGTCGTAGAACCCTTCGACTACAATCTTAGCCTAAGTAAATATCGTCCAAAGAACACTAAACTAGTATATTCGAAATTTTAACGGTGAAAATCACAGGAGCCGAAAATCCTCTTAATTAAAAAAATGGATGATCGGAAAATCTATCTTCTAAACTATAAGGTCTATCTAAAATATATTAGATAAAATAAAATAAGATATATCTCAAGATAAGATTTTATAAAGCCTACCTTTAAGTTTTTATATTAGATGACTTAAAAAACGAAAAAAAATGTTAATTATGAGCTGAAAAATATCCAGTTGAGTAATTTGAGCCACTATCTACTTGTGATCCATCTCCTTGTACACGTTTATCCATCTCTATTGCTTCTAATGGTTAAGCAATTCTCTTGTACATGTTTATCTCCTCCTGCTTGTTATCCCATCTTCTTATCTTGGGCTCTTGTAATTGATCCTCTTGGTAATGGGTAAGATTGCCATGCATCATACACAATAGTAGTGGTATAACTCCGGTTTGAGTTGTGGCTGCATCATCATCGTTGTGACACCATTTGTCAAATCGGGTTGTAATTTCCAGTTCTGGATCTTACTTTATGTTCAAGAAACAATCGGAGCATCTCCATATTTCAAAATTTCAATCCCTCGAACATAATGCAAACATTAGCTAAACTTTGTAAAAAGTTGATCACAAATTGTTGGGCTCTTCATTAAGAAGTTGAGGCAAGAACAAAGAAGGTTTTGGGCTTGTCAGGCCCAAATATACGGACTAAGATGTACGTTACTCAATCGCCTTAGCAGTCAATTCATTTGATATGCTCATTAATAAAATCTAGCATTTTTGCTCTAAGATTCGCACGCCGTATCCACCATTAAAAGTTGAATGCATCATCCATCGATCAATCATTTTCGTATCTTAAGAGATGTCCTAACATATAAATTACTATATTTCATAATAATTCATGTCAGAACGTGAATTATTTTTCTAACTGAAAAAACTATATAAATTATCTAGTTTAACTAATCTAATAGTTTAATAACTTAAATACTACATTTTGAAAAAATTTCAAATATAATAGGGAAAGGAATATTTTCTTGGCGACAAAGTTTGTGAGCTCTGAGTTTTTTTGTTAGAATCCCGAAAATCCATATTGATTAAATATGTACGTTAGTTGCTTTGCACATAAAAGATGTTAAGTAAACTCAAATGGCGGTCAAATACTTGACTTTTCATTGCTTTGAGTTCTCAGTCAAATCTTGACTTTTATTCTAACTGTGTTAAGGAATTAAAGAAAAAGAAAAAGAAATGAAAATGTTAACACTTGGAGACACAACCTAGTTGGGTCCCACACAAACAAAAGAGAAGGAGGGTGAAATAAGCTATAAATTGGGCATCGCCTTCACCATTAAACTTCGTACCTCTCCCACTCTTCTCTTACACAAACTTGTAAACAACAGAGAATGACCAACCTAAATGTAGTACTTCCTGTAGCACTACCTGACTCAACAAACCCTGCACCACCCATCTTCTCTTCTCCGCCGTCTTCTCCCGCCCGTCGCCGGCGAAGCAGCTTGATCTCTTGCAGACGAAAGCTCCTCAAAGCTATGAGATCTTCATCCCCTACTCATTTCAACTCCGACACTCACAACACTTCCTACTCCTCTTGGATGGTACCTCTCACCTTCATCTCTCTCTCTAACTTATCCTTTCAAATTTGATTAATCCTAATTAATTAATATCCAGATCGATCATCCCTCGGCCCTAGAGATGTTTGAGGAGATAATCAATGCCTCCACAGGAAAGCAAATCGTCATGTTCCTAGACTACGACGGTACTCTCTCCCCTATCGTCGAAGACCCCGATCGCGCTTTCATTTCCGATGAGGTAATTACTTTCTACCTCTAACATATAATTTCTAGTTTTAATTCAGTAATATAATTATATATATATTGCAGATGAGAGCAGCTGTTAGGCAGGCTGCCAAGCATTTTCCCACAGCCATTGTTACTGGAAGATGCCGAGATAAGGTCTACAATTTTGTAAAATTAGCAGAACTTCATTATGCTGGTAGTCATGGCATGGATATCAAAGGACCTGCTAACGGACGCAAATATAATCAAGTATGAACATATCCAACTGATTTTTAAATTCATGTAATTAATCAACATTTTATTTTATATTTTTATGTATGATTCAGGGAAAACAATCGGTTCTATTCCAAGCTGCAAGAGATTACTTGCCCATGATTGATGAGATATACAAGGTTTTAGTGGAGAAGACAAAATCCACTCCAGGAGCCACTGTTGAGAATAACAAGTTTTGCTGTTCTGTGCATTTTCGCCGAGTCGATGAGAAGGTAAATTGTTTTTTTGAATGTTTTGTTGTTCATTTTTTATGTTTTTACAGTTACCTGTAATTTGTTTTCATTTGGTAGAGATGGGTGGAGTTAGCTGACCAAGTTAGACAAGTGCTTACCGGATACCCGAAACTGAGACTAACTCAAGGAAGAAAGGTTTTGGAAATCAGACCAAGTATCAAATGGGATAAGGGGAAGGCCCTTGAGTTTTTGTTGGAGTCTTTTGGTAAGTGTTAGTTTTCAATCATGGCAGTGTATATATTTTTGTCTCAGTTGCTTATTTTTGTCTTGGTAATTGTCAATGCATGTTTTGTAGGGTTTGCTAATTCTGAAGATGTTTTCCCTGTCTATATCGGAGATGATCGATCCGATGAAGACGCGTTTAAGGTTTTACGTGCCAGAAATCATGGATTTGGGATACTTGTTTCCAAGGTTCCTAAGGAAACTAATGCTTCTTACACTCTGCAAGAACCGTCCGAGGTAATTAAGCAAAACTCATAAACCTAAGTTACTGGTTATGATCTGCAACATGAAATATTAAAAATGTGATCTTTGCAGGTAATGTTTTTTCTTCAGCGACTTGTTGAATGGAAGCGTCTCACTCTACGTGGATACACTTAGCTTTCAAGAAAAGGGGTGAAATCAAGAGAATATTAACCCTAATCAATACCCTCTAAGGTTGCAGTTTGAAACCAAAGGGATTGTAATATGTTATATCTTTATTATTCTGCTTGTTTATTATCATTTTCTTAGTTTAAAAGGGGTGATTTTCGAATATATATATTTTTCATCCCTTTTTTCTTATGGAAAAAGAAATTTGTACTACGTCTCGTGCATTTGTACTTCTCCATTGATTCAGATGGATGCAATAGAAGCCGTCACATAAATGCTTTAATCTATATCGTACAATCAATTGATAGTAGAATAAAACAACATTTTATAATTAATCAAACAGCTAAAAGGTAATAAATCTTATGAAACAATTGATTGCCTCACAGTCACTCTCATCCAAAATCTCAAATGCAAAAATCTAAAACATGTACAGTATCAGTTGCTTAGAAGACACAACATAGATATCAATTTGCAGTTCAGCAGAAAGAGTCAAATTTCTTTTTAGTAAGAATTATGTTACCGAATATTAAAAGGGCAACCTAAATCACACAAATTGAATATGATTCTCATGCAGAATATCCCTTGTAACAGCCATCTCCCCCCACATTACAGGTTATAGTTAATTCATAGTATTATGCAAAAGAAGTGCAAAGTGTAAAAAAAATTACGAGATACTGTCTCCAATCTCCGATGTTATTATAATATTGATACATCTGCATAAACCTGTACCATATGAGATTATTATTATAATTATAATATGTACAAGTGGTACAGTCAGACATTAGTGAATCTTGATGAAATTATTGGCAGATACTGTTCCACTCATCACATTAGCACCATTATAGCAAGTGTTGAAAGACTACTGCACTGCTAGTGCACCTGAATAGTTGTAAAGTTAACATCAGCTCCCTTGAGTTTATTTTACAGTGTTGAAGTTTTGTTTTTTACTGTGTTCATTGAGTTTGGAATTGATTATGAATGATGTTCTCTATGATCACATGGACATGTGCATAAATGTGTAGCAAATAAAGAAGTAAGTAGTTGGGGAAAACAATGGGCAGTTTTAATTTGTTCCTAACTTGGTCATGAGAATCCCATAGAAAATAAGAAAACCACACACAAAAAGCCATGCAGGCCACTCATAGACACTGTTGACCAATAACATTGCACATATGATGAATATCATACTGACCAAACACGTGCACAATAAACAACCTTTTAATTAAGTGAAACTGGGTAATGAAAATTACAGCCTTTTGTAGCATGAAGGAAAAACTCTTGCCAATATATATATATAAAATTGGGATAGGTTGAGAAAATGCAATAATATAATGGGTTGTGTATATTTTGAGTTTGGTATGAAAATGGTAGGTGGTGAAATGGAAGGCCACTTGGGAGATGCGCAGAGAGAAGTGGAAGGTTGAAGAGGAGTTGGCTTCCACTTAATGACGAGAGAGAGA
This sequence comes from Fagopyrum tataricum, assembly GCA_002319775.1. NCBI lineage: Eukaryota > Viridiplantae > Streptophyta > Magnoliopsida > Caryophyllales > Polygonaceae > Fagopyrum > Fagopyrum tataricum. Next base: position 18,311,816 of record CM008280.1, on the reverse strand, counting down.
TGTTATGTTACGTTAAGAAATGGGGTGGGGACACCTAACAACATGCTTGCTTTCATTCATCCCATGAAAAATCATTACTTTTCATATTATATAGCCAATCTCTTTTTCTGGTTTCTGTTCTTTCAGGCGTGTAAAGAAAGATCCTCCACCATACCCATCATTGCTGCCTTCAATCAAGACTCTAAACTTGTATACTACATTTTCAAACTCCAATAGATGAATAACGTACGGATCACTTTTGTATAAATACAACACCTACAATCTTAAGATGGACTATTGTTAAAATAAATCTTAATTAATAGTCAAGAAGTATAGAATATATGCATGAACTTAATTTGAAACTTAATTTGAGAGTTAAATTAAGAATTGCATAGTTTCACATGTGATGTATGAAAATAACATAGAATTTATGTTCTTTAGTTTCTAGTGCGTAAATAGAGACCTTGTATTCTTGGATTAAACAAGTTATGAAACAACTGAACTAGTATGTTCTTCGTCTTCAAGTATCTATCCTTTTCGATTCATTTGTCCTCCACAATTTCTATCAAATTGGTGTCTGAGTTATAAGATGGAGAATATAGGGTTTCCGTTCAATTTTCTCCGTCTCACAAAAGAAAATTATGAAAATTGGTGCATACACATGAAGACATTGTTAGTTTGGTCCCCAAGATGTGTTGGAATTAGTCGGTCGAGTCTATGAGGTGCCTCAAGATGAAGTTGTATTGAATCATACTCAAAATGAGGCTATTCAAAAGACCCGAAATAAGGATCAACAAGCTCTTAAACCCATTCACCAATATTTAGATGAAACAATATTCGAAAGAGTGGCTAATGTGACTGCTTACGAGCAAGCGTCGGAGATCTTGAAAACCTTTAATCGTGGGGTTGGCAAGTTGAAAAGTGTGTGTTTACAATCACTACGAGGAGCATTTGAAGGAATATGAATGAAAGAATCCGAATTGATTAATGTGGATTTCTTTGCAAGGGTGTTAGCCTTTATCAACCAAATGAAACGGTATTGAGAAAACAATGGGATGCTTGAGTTGTTGAGAAGATCCATCGTTCTTTGTCGACGGAGTTTGTTCATATTGTGGTTGCCATTGAAGAGTCAAAAGACTTAATTGGCTTTAATGATAGTTGATCAACTTACGGGCTCTCTAGAAGCCCATGAGCTTGTGTCAAGATGATAACTTATACGATATCGAGGTGTACCGGAGGATGAGCTTTGACATGGGCGTTTTCTTTTCGGTCGCGGACATTGTTTGGATGGTTGTTAGAGAAGTCCATGAATGTGAATTTCGAGTGCGTCGGGGCCCATGAAGATCACATCATCTACGAAAGTGTGAAAAAGACAAAAGGGACGTGTTGTACCTTGATAATAGAAAGTTTGTGAAGCTTGATAAGCGGGTGTGTTACATTTGGAGATCACGTCACCCGCTTATCAAGCTTGATAAGCTTGATAAGTGGGTTGTTACATGTGAAAAAGACAAAAGGGACGTGTTTACTCTGTTCCTAACGTGAAGAGCAACATCTTGAGTTAGGACTAAATTTTAGAGAGGAACTAAGTGGTGCACGGGAAAAACCATAGCCTCTTGTTCCAAGATGATCATCAAAATGCAATCACCAAAGTACCCATGACGAAAAAGAACATTCTTGCTTGACATTTGATGAGTGTCAAATGTAACATCATATAGGCTTTAAAATCATGCATTTCATATATCTATTTCTCTCTCATACATTATTATTTGTATAGAAAGCATCAACTTTTCATATTTTGGTATCTACCTTGATTTTTTTTGTGTTTTAGTCATTTTCAGCATCAGTTGTGCCGGATATACATCCTCCCTAAAGTTAGAGCTGAAGAAAAGACTTTTCATGACCGAGGAGATACAACACGAAGTCCTCTAATGATAACGTGAAGTTCAGACAGGGTCAAAGATATGGAGCAACAATGTATGCCAAACGGCATGCAAGATGGCTTGTTATGCCCTCTCAAAGCTACCTATTCTCTAAGATATGGAGCAACAATTTCTTAGATGATTTTGATCGATTTGCATGAAGAATGGTGGTCAACAATTCATTAGCAGTTTTTATTTTTTCCTAACACGAATATCAACATCTCGTGTTTAGAACAACTTAAGAGAAGTACTACGAGGTGCACATTTAAAGTTGTAGCCTCTTGTTCCAGGATGATCATCAGATGGTGGTCTCAAAGCTAGGTAACCATGATGAGAGGTAGAATGTTCTTATTTGACATTTCAAATATACGTAGCCAAATGTCTAAAAGCTTGAGTGAAAGAGACACCTTGGTTATGACATCAGGTTTGGACATGTGAAGTTTGGAAGCTTAAGTTGAAGTCAAAAAGAAGTATGATGAACGTGCTGCCGTCAATTGACCAACAAAATCAACTTTGTGATGGTTGTCTTGTAGGAAATAAATTTTGAAACAACATCCCGAAAGAAAGCACCACAAGAGAAATTCAACCACTAGACCTTGTTCATACATGTGTTTATGGACCGACCAAGCCTACATTGTTCAGTAAGAATTGATATTTTCTTCTCTTTATTGAGTACATACTTTAGTAGAAAGACTTGGTTTTATTTTCTCAAAATAAGTCTCATTTTTTTTCTATGTTCAAAAGTTCAAAGCTCTTGTTGAAAAAAGTGGTCACTACATCAAGTGTCTAAGAACTTATAGAGGTGGTGAGTTTACTTCTAACGAGTTCAATGTGTTTTGTGATTTGAATGACATTGAACGATTCTTGATAGTGTCAATATTACCTCCACAAAATGGAGTTGTTGAAAGATTGAACCAGACCATTCTCGACAACCCGAAGCATGTTATTAAAATAAGATGCCTAAGGAGTTTTAGGTTGATGTAGTTGATTGTGAAGTTTATCTATCTAACAAGATTTTAAATAAAGTTTGTTAGATAGAACTCTACAATAAACATGGGTGTAATAAAGCCAAGTGCATCTTATTTCAGAGTGTTCGGGAGCATTGGTTATGAGCATGTACCAAATCAAGTGTGATCGAAACTTGAAAATAAAAGAAAGAAACATGTATCCATCGACTATGATCAAATTTCAAAAGACTACAAGCTTTGCGACCCCTATGCCGGCATATTCGTCATAAGTAGATATGTTCAATTTGATGAAGAAGATACATGGGATTGAAACTTTGAAGACAAGGCGATATATAATTTATGTCCGGCCATGATATAGAAGGAAAAAAGTAAGATGCTCAATAAAATCCTATAACACCTCCCTACTCACCGACTAGTCAATGGTCACCCTCATCTTTAAGAACAACAACATCATCATCAACACCATCATCACTATTGTCATCTTTGTCTTCCTATCAAAGTTTGAGCGGGAGAAGCCATGAAAAAATTTATGAGAAATTAGATGATGACTACCTCTTTTATTGCTATTTTGTTTATTATGAGCCTATAGATTTTAGAAAGGCTCTTAAAGATGAAAAATGGAGAACCGTGATGGTTGAAGAGATAAGTTCGATCAAGAAAAATAACACATGAGCGTGGATTACTTTGCTAGAAGTTGAAAATCCCATTGGCCTAAACTGGGTTTTAAAGGAGAAGAAGAATGCTCAAGGAAAAGTTAAGAGGTACAAGATATGATTAGTAGCAATTAGTTGTAGTCAACCTTTAGGGGTCGACTATGGTGAGGTATTTGCTCTAATTACATGACTAGAGACTTTTCATATGATAATTTCACTTGCGGCTCAAAAAACTAGAACATTTATCAACTAAAATGGTTATATTCTTCAACATTGCGCTCAAGCATGTAATAGTCGGGTTGACAAGTATCTTTAAATGTCATTCAAGTAAAGTGTTGAAGTTGAAAAATGCTTTATATAACCTAAAACAAGCAGTACAAGCATGCAATAGTCGGATTGACAAGTATCTTCAAGGAAATGGATTTGTCAAATGTCTAAATGAGTATATTAACTCTATGACAAGGTGTGTGAAAAAGGAGATGTTTTTGTTTATTGATCAAATGATCTTCACAAGTAATAAAATGAGTATGCTTAGAGAGTGTAAATAAGAAATGACTAGAGAGTTCGAGATGATTAATTTTGGTCTCATGACCTATTATCTTAACATTGAGATTAAGTAAGCAAATGTTGTGATCTTCATTTCCCAAGAAAAATTCACTAAGGGAATTTTGATGAAATTCAAAATGGATGATTTTCAAGTTGTAAGTACACCGGCTGATTGTGGGATCAAGCTCTCAAAGGCTGAGGAAGATAAGAGGGTTGAACTTTACTACTTTAAAGAGATTATTTGGAAGCTTAAGGTACTTGACATGCACTCACCAACTATTCTCTATATAGTGGGGCTTGTGAGTCAATTTGTGGAGGCATTGACTACGAACACATTTCAAAGTAGTAAAGTGCATTCTCTGGTACAACAAATGTACTATTAGCTATGGTTTATTTTATTCTTCTATAAATCAATAAAAGCATGTGTTTTATAGGGATCGTAATTGAGCTGGAGATGTTGATGACCAAAATAGTACTATGAGTTTCGTTTTCTACACGGGAAGTACTACTTTTACATGGATTTGTAAAAATAAATATATTGTTACTCTTTCATTATGTAAAGATGAGTATGTTGGTGATAACAGGTTTGCTATTACACTAGCGAAGAACCCAATATCCGATGACCGTAGAAAACACATTTAAACGAGTTATCATTTTCTTTGTAAATATATTTTCAAGAACGAGATTGATTGTAAGTATGTGCGAACACAAGACCAAAGACCAAATTGTAAGTATCTTTATCAAACCTCTCAAGTTAAAGATATTTATCAAGTTATAAAGTAACAATCGGATAAATTTTTCAAAATTAATCTTTCTTTCTCTTCCAATATCATATTTTCCATTTATCCTCCACAATTTCCATTAAACAATAACCCAAGTAATTAACATTTTAACATATATCTAAGTTACAATATGCATTCCATGTGGATAACGTACAGTCTAACAAAGATCACCAATCAATACTCCTAATTCATCTCTCCCTTAAAGGAGGCAACTTTATTAGTGATCAGTTTTTCCTGAAGCCTTGTAGATTCCTAGTTGCCATTGGCTCACATTGTTTATACATTTCATGGTTGAAAAAAACGGAAAACATTTTAGTTGCAGTTGCACTGTACATCCATAATAGAAAACACTAGGGTTTGATTCCCTCCACCTATTATCATACACTACATAAAAGAAGCATATAAATCCAAGCCCTTTAAATTGGCATCGTTAAAGGTATAATCCAAGTATTGACATGTCGATATTTCCGACCTTAAAGGATGGTCCCAAGCGTATATTAACTTTGTAGAACCTTGGGATTTGCAAGAAATATTAAGTTAATAAGAAGAACAATAATGGTCGTTAATCTGATAAAAGCTATGTCAATATGCAAGTTGGTCCTCGCGTGATGGTTATAGTCAGTATCTTATTGGTGCATTGCCACTTGGAACTTTGCGATCAAACAAATGGCTAATAATCAAATCAAAAGTTGTGTGCTTTATAGAGTAGCTAATTATAATTAAGTTGCAGATTCCCTATCACTATAATTAAAATATGGGTCGCATATGATCATGTTGAAGGGTGCAACCGGATAATATGTCTGTACTACAGGGTTTGTCACCAATCTCTGAGTATACGTGTACGGTACATAGTAGTTACAGATCAAAAGAAGCCATTCATCTTCAATCAAAGACTAACCTTTGTAGCTCTACAGACTACACAGTACAGCCGCCTAAAAAGTGAATTTTCCACTAATTTATTTCTACTTAAGACTGATGCTCTTTTAATCTGCAGTTATTCATAGATTACCAATTATTCAGACTTGTAAACTCATTCTCACTCTCCACAAATCAAATCTTAGACCTTTAAAAGTCAAAAACCCATTTGGCATTACCTTACTTGTAGCTATATAGTTTATCTATTTACACTATAAGATAACATATATATTAGAATTAGGGCTGACTATAGTCCAAAACCGAACCTAATGACGAAAAAAGTTGGATTGAAAATCGAATCGAAATCAAAACCGAACTGAAAATCAGAACTTGGAAGCAATTGAATTGAAAATCGAACAAAAATGCTCAATTTCATATAGTTAAAGAGTGAGAACTTGTATAGACCTTATGATCAAAATATATAACTTAGATTAAATTCGTTTTTGGGATCACCTAAACACGAATTTAACTTATTGTTAATTAAATCTTATTTTACTGAACACAATGTCTTATTAAGTAAGGATATTTTTTTTAATCCCTACATTATTTTACTGAACATAATGTCAGCTTCAGTAATGACGTACCGAATTATCTCAGCAATGAAGGGGTTTGTACATAAATTAATTAATGTATGTCGACTTTACCATCATTACATTTCCTCTAAGCATCCACAGTGTACGGGATGTCATCCATACATAGTAGTAATATATCAAATAATTCCAACTGAAAGGAGATATATATAGTTGTACATTCGTGTACACATAATCGCTGTTTCTTATAAATATAGTCTATATGAGAAATGAGCCCTCGTCTTTATCCTTAAGCACAATGCTCGTCATTTGAGTTGATATGTTTTGTGTTATATACTCTTTGGGTTAATGCATCAACAATATTACAAACTTATTAGAATAACGAACAGATATGAAATGAACAACAACATTTAACTTATGAATAAGACTTAAAAAGAATTGATGAGAAAAAAACTTTGGAAATATTTACATACCTAATTAATGATACAAAAGAATTTGATAAGCTTAATTCGATCGTTTATTAATGACTTCTCAAAGGATATAATTACACAAAATCAACAAATAATAAGGAAAATAAACAGTAACAAAGAAGATCTCGATCTCAATACGATCTTATCACGGTCTCAATTTTATCATAATCTCGATCTTATCACGTCCCTTCAAGTTGTTGGTGGGTGACGCACAACACTGAATTTGGACATGACAAACTGAAAACGACTCGGACGTAAAGCCATCGTAAACAAATATGTTAATTGGTCGGTGGGACGTGTAAAGCAGGTGCATGAAGCTATGTGGTTTTTCGACGCTCATCTTGACTTGACTTTGAGTATTTTTTATTTATTTAGGCTATCAGTCTTGAGCGAAAGTTGTTGTGTTTCCCTTTGTTATGTTTGACAACAATATGATGTTGTTTTGTACGGGGCCAATAGGACACAATTTGTGTGACGACAATAGGAGACCAGTTTGTGTGGACACCCTAGGACGCCGATTTGTGTGACAACCTTAGGATACCGATTTGGCGCCTTCATGACTTTAGTGAAGCAATATTGTATCGTCTCTTCTTCCATGTTGAAAGACAACACACCATTCTTCACATGTGTTAGAGTACTAGAGGTGGTCAAAACAGGCCTTCAAGATAACACATCATTCTTCACATCTGTTAGAGTACTAGAGGTGGTCAAAACAGGCCTTCCCAAGATAACTGGCCGGCATCTTCTCATCTACATAAATATCTAACACAACAAAGTCAACAAGCAAGATGAACTCTTAAATTTTTATGGCGACATCCTCAAAAATTTCGATTGGATATTGGACGCTTCAATCCGCCATGTATAAGAGCATCTTGACAAGCTTATGATCTTCTAAGTTCAAACTTGTGCACAAAGAGAGTTGTATCAAACTTACGCTTGTTGCTAGATCACATAGTGCTTCCAACATTGTGTCTTCTCCTATATCCACCATAACGCTCAACATTCCGGGACTTCTCATTTGATGGTCAATCTCCTATGTTTTATTTGACAGGTTGATTCCCTTGGCATCTTCACATCTTCATAGTCATCCAATTAACATCTCTTGTTAGAAACAATTTATTTGACAAACTTGCCATAAGATAATATCACTTTCAAGGCTTTATAACTTACTTGTTGTAGAGTGAGCCCATGGAAGTGACAAGATTATCTATCAAGTAGAGATCTTGCCTTCCTTTGAGGAAATGGAAGTGGTGCCTTGCACAAGAGTTATGGAGATAAGAACTTGGGTTCAAAGAAGTGAAGTTTGATCCTCCTTTTCAATTTCTTGAATTGTGTCGCAACCCATTACTCATTACTTCTCACCTTTTAAACTTTTATATTCTAAACTTCCCACATCAGAAGTTCTATATAAACCCACACACTCTTTATAAATGCACATTTATATCACATAAATCGTCGAGCTTGGTAGCCTGAGCTTGTAACCCTAGAGGGGACATTAAGGTGATCGGATTGAGTCTCTGATATTCGGGTTGGATCTGCGGTAACAATCACCAGCTTTCCCTCTCCAAGTAAGGAGTTGGACTGTGTTACTTAGGGGAAAGCTTGGGTCACCCGGTTCCTAAAGAGAAGGGCACTTAATCAAGATGCTCTCTTCATAGAGCAGCGATGATCTCCCGCTCTTGTCAGTCGAAGGATTACGGGTTTGTTCCACACGGATCAATTAGCACCTTTGATATATGAGTCTACACAAACGATCACTTTTTTACAACATTAAAGAAACAAGTTCCCGTTCTTCTATACGATTTTGACCTCTTTTTCATTTGACAAATATTAATGAAACCATATGTTATTTTTCGTTGAATCGTAATTATTTTGATTCAATCACCATTTTTGTTGGATTCAAGAGTTGTTCTACTTTCGAGAGCAATGTACGGTCTATCTTGCTACGAATTTGTAAAGCACACCTTATGTCCTTTAGTTGGATTGACGGTACTTTACCTTATCGGACGATTTAACATTTGAATTTAATCGTCCGAACTAAGATTGTTGATACATACTGAAAAAACCGTACGTTGAGATTAGAGCATTTCATTTAACGTACCAATAAAAGGACATATCATATCTATGTGGGCAAACTAGATGAGGAAACAACCTTATTATTATTCGAGTTAATATAGAAGAACTCCACACATAAATTGGGGAGGCAATATAATTCGTCAACTTAGTATCGTCAAATTAATAAACAAGATTACGAGAAACACTCTTTTATGTAAATAAAGCATTAAGATCCTAACAAAGAAAATAAATTTATTTTTACCTTTGTCAAATTCTTGAATTGTGTCGCAACCCATTAGCACTATGTACTCATTACTTCTCACCTTTTAAACTTTCATATTCTAAACTTCCCACATCGGAAGTTCTATAAACCCAAACACTCTTTATTAATGCACATTTTATTACATAAATCGTCGAGCTTGGTAGCGCGAGCTTGTAATCCTAGAGGAGACATTAAGTTGATCGGATTGGGTCTTGGATATTCGGGTTGGTTTTGCGGTGGCAATCACCAGCTTGCCCTCTCCAAGTAGGGAGTTGGACAGGGTTACTTGGGCGAAGACTTGGGTCCCCGGGTTCCTAAAGAGGAGGGCACTACGTCAGGAAGGTTTCACAGAGCAGCGATGACCTCCCGCTCTTGTCAGTAGAAGGATTATGGGTTGGTGCCACCCGGATCCATTAGCGCCTTGAATATAAGAGTCTCCACAGACGATCACTTTTTTACAACATTAAAGAAACAAGTTCCCCTTCTTCTTTAAGCTTTTGACCTCTTTTTCATTTGACAAATATTAATGAAATCATATGTTGTTTTTAGTTGAATCGTAGTTGTTTTGATTCAATCACCAATTTTGTTGGATTCAAGAATTGTTCTACTTTCGAGAGCAATGTATGGTCTATCTTGCTTAGAATTTGTAAAGCACACCTTATGTCTTTTAGTCGGATTATCGGTACTTGTACCTTATATTTCGATTTATCTTTTGAATTTAATCGTCCGAACTAAGATTGTTGATATATACCGAAAAAAACCGTATGTTGAGATTAGAGCAATTCATTTAACGTACCAATAAAAGGATATATCATATCTATGTGAGCAAACTAGACAAAGAGGCATTTTTATTGTTATTCGTGTTAATATAGAAGAACTCCACACATAACTTGGGGAGGCAACATAATTTGTCAACTTTGTATCGTCAAATTAATAAACAAGATTATGAGAAACACTCTTAGGTGTAGACAAAACATTTAGATTCTAACAAAGAATTAAATTTATTTCTATCTTTTTCAATTTCTTGAATTGTGTCGCAACCCATTAGTACTCATTACTTCTCACCTTTTAAACTTTCATATTCTAAACTTCCCACATCGGAAGTTCTATAAACCCAAACACTCTTTATTAATGTACATTTTATTACATAAACGTCGAGCTTGGTAGCGTGAGCTTGTAACCCTAGAGGGGACATTAAGGTGATCGGAATGGGTCTTGGATATTCGGGTTGGCTATGCGGTGGTAATCACCAACTTGCCCTCTACAAGTAGGAAGTTGGATCGGGTTACTTGGGCGAAGGCTTAGGTCACCCGGTTCCTAAAGAGGAGGTCATCGCGTCATGTTGTTTTCACAGAGCAGCGACGACCTCCCGCTCTATTCACTGGAAGGATTACGGGTTGCTTCCACCCGGATCCATTAGCGCCTTGAATATATGAATCTCCACAGACGATCACTTTTTTACAACATTAAAGAAACAAGTTCCCCTTTTTCTTTAAGTTTTGGACCTCTTTTTCATTTGATAAATATTAATGAAACCATATGTTATTTTTAGTTGAACCGTAATTGTTTTGATTCAATCAACATTTTTGTTGGATTCAAGAATCATTCTACTTTTGAGAGCAATGTATGGTCTATCTTGCTTAGAATTTGTAAAGCACACCTTATGTCTTTTAGTCGGATTATCGGTACTTGTACCTTATCTTTCGATTTAATCGTCCGAACTAAGATTGTTGATACAAACCGGAAAAAAAACCGTACGTTGAGATTAGAACATTTCATTTAACGTACCAATAAAAGAACATATCATATCTATGTGGGCAAACTAGACTAGGAGACATTTTTATTATTATTCGTGTTAATATAGAATAACTCCACACATAAATTGGGGAGGCAATATAATTCGTCAACATTGTATCATCAAAGTAATAAACAAGATTATGAGAAACACTCTTATATGTAGATAAAGCATTAAGATCCTAACGAAGAAATAAATTTATTTCCATCTTTGTCAATTTCTTGAATTGTGTCGCAACCCATCAGTACTCATTACTTCTCACTTTTTAAACTTTCATATTCTAAACTTCCCACATTGGAAGTTCTATAAACCCAAATACACTTTATTAATGCACATTTTATTACATAAATCGTCGATCTTGGTAGTGTGAGCTTGTAAGAGGGGACATTAAGGTGATCGGATTGGGTCTTGGATATTCGGGTTGGTTATGCGGTGGCAATGACCAGCTTGCCCTTTCCAAGTAGGGAGTTGGACCGGGTTACTTGGGCAAAGGCTTGGGTCACCCGGTTCCAAAAGAGGAGGGCACTGCGTCAGGCTGGTTTCACAGAGCAACGATGATCTCCCGCTCTTGTCAGTGGAAGGATTACGGGTTGGTGCCACCCAAACCCATTAACGCCTTGAATATATCAGTCCAACATGATCAATTTTTTACAACATTAATGAAACAAGTTCCCCTTTTTTTAAGGTTTGAACCTCTTTTTCATTTGACAAATATTAATGAAACCATATGTTGTTTTTAGGTGAATGGTAATTGTTTTGATTCAATCACCATTTTTGTTGGATTCGAGAATCTTTCTACTTTCGAGAGCAATGTATGGTCTATCTTGCATAGAATTTGTAAAGCACACCTTATGTCTTTTAGTCGGATTATCGGTACTTGTACCATATCTTTCGATTTATCTTTTGAATTTAATCGTTCGAACTAAGATTGTTGATATAAACTGAAAAAAACCGTACGTTGAGATTATAGCATTTCAATTAATGTACCAATAAAAGGACATATCAAATCTATGTGGGCAAACTAGACGAGGAGACATTTTATTTGTTATTCGTGTTAATATAGAAGAACTCCACACATAAATTGGGGAGGCAATATAATTCGTCAACGTTGTATCGTCAAATTAATTAAAAAGAAAATGAGAAACACTCTTATAGGTAGATAAAGCATTAAGATCCTAACAAAGAAATAAATTTATTTCCATCTCTGTCAATTTCTTGAATTGTGTCGCAACCCATTAATTAGTACTCATTACTTCTCACGTTTTAAACTTTCATATTCTAAACTTCCCACATCGGAAGATCTATAAACCCAAACACTCGTTATTAATGCACATTTTATTACATAAATCGTCGAGCTTGGTAGCGTGAGCTTGTAACCCTAGAGGGGACATTAAGGTGATCGGATTGGGTCTTGGATATTCGGGTTGGCTCCGCGGTTGCAATCACTAGCTTGCCCTCTCCAAGTAGGGAGTTGGACCGGGCTACTTGGGCGAAGGCTTGGGTCACCCGGTTCCTAAAGAGGAGGGCACTGCGTCAGGCTGGTTTAACAGAGCAGCGATGACCTCCCGCTCTTTTCAGTGGAAGGATGACGGGTTGGTGCCACCCGGATCCATTAGCGACTTGAATATAAGAGTCTCCACGAGCGATCACTTTTTTACAACATTAAAGAAAGAAGTTCCTTTTTTTCTTTAAGCTTTGGACCTCTTTTTCATTTGACAAATATTAATGCAACCATATGTTGTTTTTAGTTGAATCGTAGTTGTTTTGTTTCAATCACCATATTTGTGGATTCAAGAATTGTTCTACTTTCGAGAGCAATGTATGGTTTATCTTGCTTAGAATTTGTAAATCACGTTTACTGTCTTTTAGTCGGATTAACGGTACTTATACCTTATCTTTCGATTTATCTTTTGAATTTAACCGTCCGAACTAAGATTGTTGATATAAACTGAAAAACACTATACGTTGAGATTAGAGCATTTCATTTAACGTACCAATTAAAGGGCATATCATATCTATGTGGGCAAATAGACGAGGAGACATTTTTATTGTTGTTCGTGTTAATATAGAAGAACTCCACACATAAATTAGGGAGGCAATATAATTCGTCAACTTTGTATCGTCAGATTAATAAAGAAGATTATGAGAAACACTCTTATATGTAGATAAAGCATTAAGATCCTAACAAAGAAATAAATTTATTTCCATCTTTGTCAATTTCTTGAATTGTGTCGCAACCCATTAGTACTCATTACTTCTTACCTTTTAAACTTTCATATTCTAAACTTCCCACATCGGAAGATCTATAAACCCAAACACTCTTTATTAATGCACATTTTATTACATAAAATCGTCGAGCTTGTAACCCTAGAGGGGACATTAAGGTGATTGGATTGGGCCTTGGATATTCGGGTTGGCTCTGCGCTGGCAATCACCAGCTTGCCCTCTCCAAGTAGGGAGTTGGACCGGGCTACTTGGGCGAACGCTTGGGTCACCCGGTTCCTAAAGAGGAGGGCACTGCGTCAGGCTGGTTTAACAGAGCAGCGATGACCTCCCGCTATTTTCAGTGGAAGGATGACGGGTTGGTGCCACCCGGATCCATTAGCGACTTGAATATAAGAGTCTCCACAAACGATCACTTTTTTACAACATTAAAGAAACAAGTTCCTCTTTTTCTTTAAGCTTTGGACCTCTTTTTCATTTGACAAATATTAATGCAACCATATGTTGTTTTTAGTTGAATCGTAGTTGTTTTGATTTAATCACCATTTTTGTTGGATTCAAGAATTGTTCTACTTTCGAAAGCAATGTATGGTCTATCTTGCTTAGAATTTGTAAATCACATCTAATGTCTTTTACTCGGATTATCGGTACTTGTACCTTATCTTTCGATTTATTTTTTGAATTTAATCGTCCGAACTAAGATTGTTGATATAAACTGGAAAAAAACGGTGCGTTGAGATTAGAGCATTTCATTTAACGTACCAATAAAAGGGCATATCATATCTATGTGGGCAAACTAGACGAGGAGACATTTTTATTGTTATTCGTGTTAATATAGAAGAACTCAACACATAAATTATGGAGGCAATATAATTCTTCAACTTTGTATCGTCAAATTAATAAACAAGATTATGAGAAACACTCTTATATGTAGATAAAGCATTAAGATCCTAACAAAGAAATAAATTTATTTCCATCTTTGTCACTTTCTTGAATTGTGTCGAACCCCATTAGTACTCATTACTTCTCACCTTTTAAACTTTCATATTCTAAATTTCCCACATCGGAAGATCTATAAACCCAAACACTCTTTATTAATGCACATTTTATTACACAAATCGTCGAGCTTGGTAGCGTGAGCTTGTAACCCTAGAGGGGACATTAAGGTGATTGGATTGGGTCCTGGATATTCGGGTTGGCTCTGCGGTGGCAATCACCAGCTTGCCCTCTCCAAGTAGGGAGTTGGACCGGGCTACTTGGGCAAAGGCTTGGGTCACCCGGTTCCTAAAGAGGAGGGCACTACTTCAGGCTGGTTTCACAGAGCGGCGATGACCACCCGCTCTTTTCAGTGCAAGGATGACGAGTTTGTGCCACCCGGATCCATTAGCGACTTGACTATAAGAGTCTCCACATACTATCACTTTTTTAAAACATTAAATAAACAAGTTCCCCTTCTTATTTAAGCTTTTGACCTCTTTTTAATTTGAGAAATATTAATGAAACCGTATGTTGTTTTTAGTTGAATCGTAGTTATTTTGATTCAATCACAATTTTTGTTGGATTCAAGAATTGTTCTACTTTCGAGAGCAATGTATGGTCTATCTTGCGTAGAATTTGTAAATCAAATCTACTGTCTTTTAGTTGGATTATCGGTACTTGTACCTTATCTTCCGATTTATCTTTTGAATTTAATCGTCCGAACTAAGATTGTTGATATAAACTGAAAAAAACAATACGTTGAGATTAGAGCATTTCATTTAACGTACCAATTAAAGGGCATATCATATCTATGTGGGCAAACTAGACGAGGAGACATTTTTATTGTTATTCGTGTTAATATAGAAGAACTCAACACGTAAATTAGGGAGGCAATATAATTCGTCAACTTTGTATCGTCAAATTAATAAACAAGATTATGAGAAACACTCTTATATGTAGATAAAGCATTAAGATCCTAAACAAACAAATAAATTTATTTCCATCTTTGTCAAAATTTTGAATTGTGTCGCAACCCATTAGTACTCATTACTTCTCACGTTTATACTTTCATATTCTAAACTTCCCACATCGGAAGATCTATAAACCCAAACACTCTTTATTAATGCACGTTTTATTACATAAATCGTCGAGCTTGGTAGCGTGAGCTTGTAACCCTAGAGGGGACATTAAGGTGATCGGATTGGGTCTTGGATATTCGGGTTGGCACTGCGGTGGCAATCACCAACTTGCCCTCTCCAAGTAGGGAGTTGGACTGGGCCACTTGGGCGAAGGCTTGTGTCACCCGATTCCTAAAGAGGAGGGCACTGCGTCAGGTTGATTTCTCAGAGCAACGATGACCTCTTGCTCTTTTCAGTGGATGGATGACGGGTTGGTGCCACCCGGATCCATTAGCGACTTGAATATAAGAGTCTCCACAGACGATCACTTTTTTACAACATTAAATAAACAAGTTACCCTTCTTCTTTAAGCTTTTAACTTCTTTTTCATTTGACAAATATTAATGAAACCATATGTTGTTTTTAGTTGAATCGTAGTTTTTTTCATTCAATCACCATTTTTGTTGGATTCAAGAATTGTTCTACTTTCGAGAGTAATGTATGGTCTGGTCTATCTTGCTTAGAATTTGTAAATCACACCTTATGTCTTTTAGTCGGATTGTCAGTACTTCTACAATATCGGTCGATTTATCTTTTGAATTTAATCGTCTGAACTAAGATTGGTGATATATACCGAAAAAACCGTACGTTGAGGTTAGAGCATTTCATTTAACATACCAATAAAAGGACATATCATATCTATGTGGCAAACTAGACGAGGAGACAACTTGGAGACAACTTTATTGTTGTTCGTGTTAATATAGAAGAACTCCACACATAAATTGGGGTGGCAATATAATTCGTCAACTTTGTATCGTCAAATTAATAAACAAGATTATGAGAAAGACTCTTATATGTAAATAAAGCATTAAGATCCTAACAAAAAAATAAATTTATTTCCATCTATGTCAATTTCTTTAATTGTGTCAGAACCCATTAGTACTCATTACATCTCACGTTTTAAACTTTCATATTCTAAACTTTCCACATCGGAAGTTCTATAAACCTAAACACTCTTTATTAATGCACGTTTTATTACATAAATCGTCGATCTTGGTAGCGTGAGCTTGTAACCCTAGAGGGGACATTAAGGTTATCGGATTGGGTCTTGGATATTCGGGTTGGCTCTGCGGTGGCAATCACCAGCTTGCCCTCTCCAAGTAGGGAGTTGGACCGGGCTACTTGGGTGAAGGCTTGGGTCACCCGGTTCCTAAAGAGGAGGGCACTACTTCAGGCTGGTTTCACAGAGCTGCGATGACCTGCTGCTCTTGTCAACAAAAATTGGATTCAAATTCCCTTTTTTCTTTAACTTTTTGACCTCTTTTTCATTTGACAAATATTTATTCAACCGTATTTTATTTTTAGTTGAATTGTATTTTTTTCGATTTAATCACCATTTTTGTTGGATTCAAGAGTGCTCTTCAA
Source organism: Fagopyrum tataricum (assembly GCA_002319775.1). Classification (NCBI taxonomy): domain Eukaryota; kingdom Viridiplantae; phylum Streptophyta; class Magnoliopsida; order Caryophyllales; family Polygonaceae; genus Fagopyrum; species Fagopyrum tataricum. The sequence goes on along the minus strand of CM008280.1, from coordinate 18,295,198 downwards.
TGTGGTAGATCTATATTTTTGGGTGGCTAATCAATATATATACTACTAAAGTAGAGAACATTTAAAGGTGACGTGGCGCGTTGTGGATCCAATATTTTTAAATGGAGCTCCCACAATTTTTCGCCACAAAATCTTTTGTTTTAAATCCGTATATATTAATTTAAATTTTTTACGTGTATTATTGTACAGTTTTTTTTAACAATACGTATTTTCCAGCAATATATATCAACAAAATCTTTCAATTTTTTGTTTAATTATTTAACAATTTAACCAATTTATTTTACAATCTTATCAAGGAAGCTTCAAAGCATATCTTTAATTATTTAACAATTTAGCCAATTTTTAAATCCATTATTTATTTTTGTTAATTTTTCCCACCCGATATATGAAGATCTTCGTTTAACGATCTTATTCGAGAAGTTTCGTATCCGATATCTACATGTAATTACGTTTAATTTTTTTCTTACGTATATATATAAAAAATATTTCTTAAGCTTATTGAAGAAGTTTCTCGGGTTCTATTTTTTTATCTATATATACTTATCATATACAGTTTGAGTCAAATAACTAAAGGAATTCGTCTATCTCGTGCACACCTTCGTCCTTGAAGAGCTGAAGGTATATGTTAATTTTCTTTTTTTTTTAATTTCTTTTCTTGATTCATTTTGAATTTGTTTGATTAAGACATTATTCTTCATGAGTTTTCAACCCTTATCTAACGCCTTGCCTCTACTCCTACTTGCAGTTGTATGAACTAACTTGCTTACATTTTGTGATGGTAGAATAATCCTCATAAATTGAGAGATATCATATAATTCTTTGTCAACTTTAGGTATTTTGTATTTTGGTGTAATATTGTCGTATTCTCTATATGAAAGCTTTTTTTTCGAGTTTTTTAAGTAAAGGTGTAACCATTCGTTTGTTGTTGCTCCAAGAGTCTTTCTTCAGGTAAGTGTTTCTTTAAAATGTATAGAGGCTTTAACCAAAAAAAATGTATAGAGGCTTTCATTATGTTAAAACGTAATTCTCTTTTCCTTCAATTATCTTGATAAGAAAGATTGAGATTGTGACCGAATTCGAAGGCTCGCATTCCCGAAGCTGTTGTGGTAATTCCGCCAGATCAGTTATTCTGCAAGGCTTCTCGGAGGAGAATCATTTCACGCTAGAGACCGGGGAATGGGTCTGTGCAAACGCAAGAGATTTGAGGAGTTAATCGGAGAGTCGGATATCGAGTGTGATGTATGCCGATGAGAGGACTCCAAGATTTTCAAATCTAACCTAGAATATTATCATGGAGTATATATAATCATATACTTTAGTGGATTTGAGTACATATATTTTTTTTTTGAGGGGAAAAGATGATATACTATACTAAGTTGAGTCAAATGCTGCCAATTAGGATACACTGAGAGTTTACAGGAAATAAATTATAGCAGCAGAATAAGAAACTTTTTTCTTGGTAAAAGGAGAGGATCGGTGCCTCCGCGCATCTAGACGCGCTTATATTGAAAAGGAAAAAAGGGTTAAGTAGTCATCAAGTGGGGGATAGTCCGACCCCTTACATCAGCATTAATAATTCTTATAATACCCTCGGGAGGGTCACACAATACATGAAAACCCGTAGGAAAATCAAACGCAAAAGAAGCTAAGAAGTCCGCAGCGCAATTAGCTTCGCGGTAAACATGACGAACTTGGATGTAAGAGCCTTAGTTCTTGGACCGAGTTTGATCTTTAGCCGAGACTAGTTTTGACCGAGTTGTGGCTTAGCCGCACCCGCGGATGGGGGTGCCGCCCCTGCGGGTTTCCGCTCCTGCGGCCCTGGCTGCCGCCCCTACTGTTTCCGGCGGCTGCAGCCGTCTTCGTTGACCTTTGACCCGTGCTTTACTCTCTACCTTACTTACTCTTTCCCTTGGCTGATCAAGGGTTTGTTCTTCACTTTCCCCTCCAGCTTCCCTCACGTTTCTTGCTTCTCTTTCTCCCTCCTTGATCTTGTTCTTGCTTCTCCTTGATGAGAAGAGGTTTGTTGTGCCTTGTGGTTGTGGTGCTTGTGGATGTTGTATGCTGAGCTTGAAGCCAGCCTGTGAGACCTTGGTTCTGTTCTTCCCTTGCTAGGCCACAGCTGTGGTAAGCTCCTTCCCTTGTTCTCTTATTCCTTTCTCTTGATTCCATATCCTTAGCTTAGGTTTAGATGCGTATAGGTGTGTATTGATGTGGGTTTATGTATGTATATACCTGTATGTAACTTTGGTTGAGTGAAGACGTGATTGATCACGAGAAGAGCCGAATAGAAGACGCGGAATAACTTCCTGCGTTGTCGCCGCCCCCGCGGCCAGAAGTCACCGCCCCCGCGGCACCTAAGCCGTAGCGCCCGCGCCATGTCAGCGACGTGCCAGCGTTGCCAGCGACCCGTGTCACCGCCCCCGCGGCTGAGTGCCGCCGCGCCTGCGGTCGCCTGTGTTCCGCCCCTGCGTCTCTCCTTCACGTAAGTGCGTCTTGTTCCGGTTCTACCTAGAGTTAGGTAGATCCTTTCCTTTCCTAGTATGAGCGTTAGTAGCACGCTAGGTACGAGTATGAGGTTAGAATGAGGTTGAGTACGGTATCGTTTATGCCGGTTATGGCTTTGAGGTTCACGAGTTGGAATATGATCCTTATGGGTCCCTTGGGTCTAGGTGTGACCCCTGTTATGGATATGAGTGTGATATATGTGTTATATCTTGTTCAGGTTGTGTTGATCTCCAGAGCGGAGCCGTTTGAGTTTGAGTTTGAGACTCCCGAGGTTGAGGTAAGTCCATAGGACTTACTTAGCTGCCATCCTTATATTGGATGTGTGCATGAGTGGTGTGTGTATATGCTTGATAGCTGTGTTAGGATATTGTTATTACCGACCTATGGTCTATTAATTGCCCATTGTAGGGCCGTGACAACTTGTCCTTTCATCCCGCCGGGAGTCTGGAGGTTCTCTACGGGCAGGCCAGTATTGTTCAGTGGGCCGGCCACCTGTCCACTCCCATAGGGTACACGGGAGGTGGGACCGGATCCCCACTCCAGTTGGTACTATTCCCGAGAGGCGAGGGTTATATTCCTCGTGTCACATACGTTCATATTGAGATATTTATATATATGAGTTGAGTGTTGCACTATGATTATAAAGATAATAAACCGGGTAAATGCGTGATATCATGATGAGGTGTTTAATACTTTCTGATGTGTGTTTGTGCTCCTGCATCTTCATATATGTGTATGGTTAGCTAACGGTTTCATACCGTGTTGTAGATCTTTTGCAGGTTAGGAGAACTGCAGAGTGATCCAGAGTGGGCGATCTGTTGAGGGCTTCGTACACTGGGGTCGTACTCGTGGGCTACGGGTTATTTTGACCATGTATATACGTTATGTTTTGTTTGTACTCAGCATCGTTGTATAAACCTTTTGATACTTTTATAACAGTTTGATGTTTTGTATTTAATCTATCGGTGCCTTGTTGTAAGATTCATTGAACTTGTTGTCAGGCTAGGGTCAGGATCCATTGTGAGATCCTAGCCCAGTAGCACTCCGAGTCCTACGGATTTGGGGTGTTACAAAGTTGGTATCAGAGCCCAGGTTGACAACAATGACACTAGTAATCTGCAATAAAGTTCGAATAGATAAATAAACAGAACCCGAAAGGGTTCTGACTTTTTAAAAAGGTTTTGGTTTTGAAATGAGTACAAAATGTTTTGGGATATCGTGTACGTGAGCCATCGCCCCTCTGAAGATCTCGACAGTATATATATATATATATATATAGATATTCTGTTGTGATTGATTTGATATATACATACGGCATATATATAGCCTTCTGAGTTAGGTTTACGTCCTCTGCAGATGGTTCAAACTAGAGCCTTACCTGCAGTAGGACGAGGTAGAGGTAGACCCCCTCTAGGTAGAGGACGGAGTAGGACTTCCGCTATTGATCCACGCGCAGCGGAAGAGGTTCATGAGGACGTTGCCGAGAGTGTCGTTCCTGAGACTGGGAACGGCGTAGTTGGGGGAGAGGGTCCACAACGAGTCCGGTCAGATGCCTCGGATTATGTCTCCATGGGAGGACTACAGTTTCGTGAGTATATCCGGCGAGTATAGGAGGCGGTCAGAGCAGGTAGACCTATTCCAGATCTACCAGTACATGAGGGACAATCTGAGAGGTCCCACGGGGTTACTCAGGTGCCAATTGCACCGGCGCCTGTTGCTGAGATTGCTCGAGTTACAGAGGAGCATAGAGGGCCTAGACCAGACACTTGGTTGAAGGCATTTCACTAGATGGGTGTACCCCCTTTCTCTGGGAAGGTGGGGCTTGAGGTTGAGTTGTGGATTGGACATGTGGACTCAGCTCTGGAGTACATTAGGTGTCCAGTAGACAGGCAGATAGAGTTAGTGCAGACTCTATTCAGAGACTTAGCACAACACTGGTGGAGGTCTGTACGAGCACATGTTGACAGTTATGTTCAGATGCGGACTATGATCGGAGAGCGTTTCTGCCCTGCCTCACTGAGGAGGGAGAAACTGTGGGATTTTGTGGAGGCTGGGTTTGAGGATGTACCAGTCTCAGAGGCTATCCGGAGATTCCAGGAGGAGCTGGCATTGCTGGGACCAGCTGCACCTTCTGTGGATCAACATGTATATCTATTTTCCCGACGATTGAGGGATGCCACCCGGGCCTATATGGCAGGATTTCATTGTGAGTCCTTGATGGACTACCAGGATAGAGCCGCCGATTATGAGCGAGAGCGGGCTAGTCAGAGGAGAGCTTCTCAGACCGGAGGGTCTGAGAAGAGACAGCGTACTGGGCATACCAGTGGTACTGGTGGAGGTGCTGGCTCAGGACGAGGCCAGAGCCGCCAAAGTCAGCCCTCATCTGCACCGGCTACAGATAGGGTACGATAGTGTTTCAACTGTGCTGAGTATGGACATATCAGACTAGAGTGTACGAGGCAGATAGTGACTTGCTTCACTTGTGGTGGACGAGGTCACAGAGCTGTCTTTTGTAGACAGGGTGGAGCTTCGTCTCAGCAGGGTTCTACTCCTGCCAGTATAGCGGGAGGTGGACAGAGGTCACCTCAGCAGCAGCAGATACAGGGACAGTAGAGAGTCCCAGATCGTCCTACCACTCAGGGATCTGCTCCTGGGTTGGGTAGAGGCAAAGGTCGTGGTGGGAACACCACTAACACCAGAGGGCCACAGGGCCGAGTTTTTGAGCCGAGGAGTGCAGAGGAGCCATCTGCACCGCCTGTTACAAGTACCATTATGATCCATGGTTTACCTGTTAGAGTTTATTTGATACTGGAGCTATGTCTTCTTTTATATCTGATTCTTGTATTAAGTGTTTGAGTTTAGATATGATTGAGGGAATACCCTTTAGTATAGGGTTACCCGATGGTAGTAGGGTTAGAGGTGCCCATGAGATTCGTGACTGTTCCATTTCTGTAGGGACCCGTGTTTTACTGGTTGACTTCTTTGTCATGCCATTAGAGCATGAAGAAGTCATACTAGGTATGGATTGGATGGATGGACTTTCTACAGTCTTAAATATAGGTAGGAGGACCGTTACTTTTCTACCGAGTTAGGACAGATAGAGGTTTTCCGAGGATGGGACCTTGGAAAATCTAGTATGATTATCGGTGCGATACGAGTAGCTAGATTGTTTGCACAGAGATGTGAAGCCTTCTAGTGTTATGCCATGAAGGAGGGGGAGAGTCCAACATTAGAGGATATCCCAGTGGTCTGTGAGTCGAAGATGTGTTCGCTGAGTCGTCCGGTTTGCCGCCTCAGAGGAGTGTGGACTTTGGTATCAAGTTAGAGCCTGGTATGAGGTAGATCTCGAAGGCCCACATCGGATGGCGCCTATTGAGATGTTAGAGCTGAAGAAGCAACTTGAGGAGTTGGCCGAGAAGGGTTTTTAATCACCCTAGTATATCTCCATGGGGAGCATTTGTCCTCTTCGTACGGAAGAAGGACGGATCGTTGAGACTGTGTAGTGATTACAGAGAGCTGAACAAGGTGACCATTAAGAATAAGTATCAATTTCCGTGTATGGATGACTTGTTGGATCAGCTTCAGGGAGTGACAGTATTTTCTAGGATGGACCGGCGCTCAGGATATCACCAGCTGAGGGTGAGAGAGCAGGATGTGCACAGGACAACTGAGGATTGGATTGCAGGCTTTGCGGGATAGAGAACTTTATGCTGAGTTCTCTAAGGGTGAGTTTTGGATGCCAGAGGTAGCATTCCTTGGTCATGTAGTTTCAGCTGAGGGGATCAAGGTTGATCCGGCAAAGATCGAGGTAGTAGCCGCTTGGACTTCACCGACGAACGTCAGGGAAGTACGTAGCTTCCTTGGCCTAGCCGGTTATTACAGACGCTTCGTGGAGGGATTCTCTGTGATTGCCCGTCCACTGACGAGTTTGACGAGGAAGACTACCAGATTTGTATGGTTTGATCAATGTGTACAGAGTTTTGAGGAGCTGAAGAGACGTTTGACTTCTGCTCCTGTTTGGGCACAGCCAGAAGGTATTGAAGGATTTGGTCTAGTTAGAGTTGGACATTCAGTTTCCGGATGAGGATGCCCGGCTGAGTACTTTAGAGGTACTACCTGATCTGTTGAGTGAGATCCAACAGAAGCAGGAGACCTACCAGACCTTGATGAGGGTATGTGATAGGATGTCTCGGGATGAGGCACCACAGTTCCTGCTAGGAGCAAATGGAATTTTGAAACGCCGCGGTCGCGTCTGTGTACCTATTGATACAGCGCTGAGACAGAGGATTTCACAGGAGGCTTACTGTACACCTTACTCTGTACATCCAGGTATGAGTAAGATGTATCAAGACTTGAGACGTTTATATTGGTAGAAAGGGCTGAAGCCGATGTAGCCGATTTGTGGCACAGTATGCGACCTGCGAGCAGGTCAAGATAGAGCATTGCAGACCTGGAGGTGAGCTTCATCCCCTTCTTGTTCCATAGAAAAAGTGGAAGGACGTCACCATAGATTTTGTGACCGAGGTGAGACTGAGCTGGAGTTTTGATGTCATTTGGGTCATTGTGGACAGATTGACGAAGACGGCATGTTTCATTCCTATTAGAGAGACGTGGCCGGTGAGCAGATTGGATGAGGAGTACATTAGGCATATAGTGAGACTCCATGGTGTTCCGAGGATGATCGTCTCAGACCGTGATGGACGATTTACCTCGAGGTTTTTGCAGCAGATTCAGACTGCTTTGGGAACGAGTTTGCACTTTACTACTGCTTTCATCCTCAGACAGATGGTCAATCGGTGAGGACCATTCAAACGCTGGAGGGTATGCTGCGAGTTTGTGTGTTGGCATACATCTATTGGGATGGCCCTATGAGGCATTGTATGGGCAGAGATGTCGTACACTGTTGTGCTGGGATGAGCCTAGTACGGCTAGTGGTTTGATACATGATAAGATTCGGGATGATGTGGCTCGGGTAGCACTGATTAGAGAGCGGATGCTGACTGCGCAGAGCCGTCAGAACTCTTATGTTGATAGGAGGCGTAGACCTCTAGAGTTCAGAGTTAGAGCCCATGTGTGGTTGAGAGTGTCTCCGACACGAGGTGTTAGACGTTTTGACATTAAAGGGAAGCTGAGCGCCTGACATGTGGAATCATTCGAGATTTTGGATTGGGTTGAGAGTGCAGCTTACGGATTAGCTTTGCCTCCGATATTAGAGGGTGTTCACCTTGTATTTCAAGTGTCTTAGCTGAGGGAGTACGTACCAGATCTGAGACATATTGTGAGTTATGATGATTTGGTGGTTGAGCCGGACCACACCGTTGTTGAGCATTCGATTGCAGTCCTAGAACGAGGTTTGAGACACCTTCGTTCGAAGGACATTTCTATGTTGAGGATATAGAGGTCGAGATGAGGATCTGAGGAGACTACATGGGAGACTGAGGATAGTGTCCAGAGGAACTATCCATAGTTACAAGCGGGGATAGATATACCTATAGGATCCAGGAGTAGGTCTTAGGACTAGCCTGAGGAGCGATATGATTACGTGCATATGTGCTTATTTGCTTATATGCTATGCTATGTTTATTTTCGTGCTAGCTATGATGTGTTTATGATCTTACTAGATCCTGTTGTGCTAGTACGACTGTTAGGTATAGCTGGAGATGGTTCTTACCTCCATGCTATTGTGATACGACTGTTAGGGATAGCTGGAGATGGTTCCTACCTCCATGCTATTTTGATGGACATAGTTTGGTGGAGATGTCTTCTCCATGCCCCGATGATGGTTTGGCTAGAGATGTCCCTCTATGCCCCGGATAGTAGTGAGATCTTTTGAGGTATAGTGTCACATGGGTTGATACCTTATGTACGAGATATGATACCTCCGATGGAGAGAGTGTATCCCGGTTTTGAGTCTGAGTGCTTTCGGAGTTGTACAAGTTTCGGGACGAAACTAGTTTTTAGGGGGGTGAGGTGTAAGAGCCTTAGTTCTTGGACCGAGTTTGATCTTTAGCCGAGACTAGTTTTGACCGAGTTGTGGCTTAGCCGCACCCGCGGATGGGGGTGCCGCCCCTGCGGGTTTCCGCTCCTGCGGCCTTGGCTGCCTTGGGTCTAGGTGTGACCCTTGTTATGGATATGAGTGTGATATATGTGTTATACTTTGTTTAGGTTGTGTTGATCTCCAGAGCGGAGCCGTTTGAGTTTGAGTTTGAGTTTGAGACTCCCGAGGTTGAGGTAAGTCCATAGGACTTACTTAGCTGCCATCCTTATATTGGATGTGTGCATGAGTGGTGTGTGTATATGCTTGATAGCCGTGTTAGGATATTGTTATTACCGACCTATGGTCTATTGATTGCCCATTGTAGGGCCATGACAACTTGTCCTTTCATCCCGCCGGGAGTCTGGAGGTTCTCTACGGGCAGGCCAGTATGGTTCAGTGGGCCGGCCACCTGTCCACTCCCATAGGGTACACGGGAGGTGGGACCGGATCCACACTCCAACTGGTACTATTCCCGAGAGGCGAGGGTTATATTCCTCATGTCACATACGTTCATATTGAGATATTTATATATATGATTTGAGTGTTGGACTATGATTATAAAGATAATAAACCGGGTAAATGCGTGATATTATGATGAGGTGTTTAATACTTTCTGATGTGTGTTTGTATTCCTGCATCTTCATATATGTGTATGGTTAGCTAACGGTTTCATACCGTGTTGTAGATCTTTTGCAGGTTAGGAGAACTGCAGAGTGATCCAGAGTGGGCGATCTGTTGAGGGCTCCGTACACTGGGGTCGTACTCGTGGGCTACGGGTTATTTTGACCATGTATATACGTTATCTTTTGATACTTTTATAACAGTTTGATGTTTTGTATTTAATCTATCGGTTCCTTGTTGTAAGATTCAGTGAACTTGTTGTCAAGCAAGGGTCAGGATCCATTGTGAGATCCTAGCCCAGTAGCACTCCGAGTCCTACGGATTTGGGTTGTTACATTGTATATTCCAAGATCTACGCATGTAGCCTTGGCATCTATGTACCAGGCTGGAGAAGGGGTGACAACAAGGTAGGTTCTTATCTAGGAGAGTAGTAGCAAGGAGTGAATCCCTTTCCATAATCACATTCCTCACACCACTATCCCACCCAAACTCAAGTCCGTGTAGGATTCCCCATAACTCAGCCATGGGTACCGTACACATACCAATATTGTGAACAAAACCTCGTTGCCAACGCCCCGTCTCATCCCTAACTAGACCCACAGCCGTGGCACAATTAAGGCTCCTAAACGCGCCATCCGTGTTAATTTTTAACCACCCAGTCGGCGGGGAGTTCCATTCCACATTAACTACACTCCTTGATCTTGTATCAATCCGATTTATCCTAGCTTTCCACGCTTTGTTGTAGCTCAACACTCTCTCAATGATTTGCTTGTGACAATCCGGTGGTCTTCTTCCTCCTTGGAATAAAGCTTCGTTCCTCCACTTCCAAATTTGCCAAAGAGCCTCTGCAAACAAATCTTTCCAGACTACAAAATTAACGAAATTAGAATTGCAAAGTAGGTTACCTCTGATCCAAACAGCAAAAGGTAAGGTGAAGAAATCTCTGGAAAATCTCTCTGCTTCAAGCGCTCTCCACATTTGGTTCGTAACTGGACAATCTCGAAACAAATGTTCTAAGGTCTCCGGGGCATCACCACAAGTTGTACACGCTCCATTTCCCGATAAATGTCTTCTAAATCTCTCCTCATTAGTGATACAACCACCCTTGATAGTCTTCCAAATGAAAACCCTACACCGTTCTTGAGCTTTGAGTTTCCAGATGTTCTTGAATATGATAGAGTCGATTTCAATTATCCCCTCATACCCCATCAGAACGTCTATCGCCGACCTAACCGTGTACATTCCCGATCTTGAGAAACACCAACTCAGTGAGTCTTTGCTCTCCAAATCGAGACCGATGGCCGCAATCTGTAGCAACGTCTGGGCTGGGAGTAAATGATGGAGCAACTCCCACTTCCAACCCCTAGAGCCACACCAGTAATCACTCACTGTCCTATTCCCTGTCTCTTCTTCAATGGCGCTCAGTGCGCAAGCTTCCAACTGGACGTTCCCGACCCATCTGTCCCTCCAAAACCGAGTGTCTTTGCCATCTCCAATGATCCAAGTGGCCCCCTTTACTATTACCTCTATGATAGTGCTCTCAATTCCCCTCCAAAAGGGTGAAGGAACTCCGTGTTTAGCACCTGAACTCCTGATGTATTTAGCTTTTAGAAAATTAACCCAATAGAAGTTATTGTCTGTGAGTAACTTCCAGCTTAACTTCCCCACTAGGGCTTTATTGAGTACCTTCATCGGTGCTATGGCTAAACCTCCCAGCTTTTTAGGCTTACAAATTCCTACCATTTAATTGAATGCATTTTGCGCTTGTCGATCGTATCTCCCAGATAAAGTCTCTGCATAACCTATCAATGCTATCACAAGTACCACTAGGAATCAACATTGTTGACATCGTGTAGATAGGGATAGAAGCCAACACTACTTTAGTCAAAGTGATTCTCCCCGCCATACTCAGATGGCTTCTTCTCCACCCTGCTAGGTGGTTCTAAATTTTACTAAGTAAGGGAGCACAGTTGCATTCACTGGGTCTACCTTTTAACATAGGGACACCTAGGTAATCTCCAAACTGATTTATGATATTGATCCTACACTCCGCAGATAACGATCTCCTCAAATCCTCTCCAACATTTGGCGATACAAACAGACGAGACTTAGCAGTATTAACTCTCTGTCCCGAGGCCCCACATAAACTGTTAATTATGTCCATCACCACTCTCACCTGTTGGTTCGAAGCTTCCGCAAAGAGTGTGATATCGTCCGCAAAGAGCAAGTGCGACAGAGAGGGGCCCTCTCTAGAGAGCCTTATGGGCTTCCAATCTCCAATGTCTACCGAGAGATTTATGAGATGACTTAAACACTCCACACAAAGGACAAAAATGTAGGGAGATATCGGATCTCCTTGTCGAATCCCCCTAGTAGGCTTAAACTCCTTCGTAACTCCACCGTTCCAATTGAGGCTCATAGTGGTTGAGCTCATGCATTCAAAAACAATATCAATCCAACTCTCTGGAAAGCCTGCTTCCTTGAGAGTTTCCGAAAACAAAGCTCCATTTAAGCCGATCATAAGCTTTCTCAAGATCCAATTTAAAAACCATCCATTTCTTGCCCGATTTCTTCCTTTGTAGAGAATGTGTAACTTCTTGCATAAGAATAATATTGTCTTGTATCAATCTCCCAGGAATAAAACTCCCTTGGGCTGGGCTGACAAGCTTCCCAATAATACCTTGAAGACGATGGACCAAGACCTTAGTCATAACTTTATATAACACATTACATAACGCGATAGGGCGGAATTGTTGTATCTTTTCCGGTTTTCCTACCTTCGCAATGAGATAGATAAGGGTTTTATTAAGATCTTTTGGGAGCTTTTTGGACATGAAGAAATTGACTACTTCCTTTACCACTGAATCTCCCACAATGGCCCAACATTTTTGGAAGAAATTAGGTTGGAAACCATCAAGTCCCGGTGCTTTATAGGCACCCATAGAGCTCACCCCCTTCCACACTTCCATATGGCTCGGTAGTTTCCTTTGTGTAGAGCTTCTTGAAAAAATCAATGGCCCACTCTTCGAGAGCTTCTGGTCTCTCCTCCCAAATGTCGTTCTCAACAAACAGCCCTTCAATCTTGTTTCTTTGGCGTCTAATTACCGTTGAAGTGTGGAAAAAAGAGGTATTTCTATCACCTTGAGTGAGCCATTGCTCCCTAGATTTCTGAAACCACAAAACTTCTTCTTGATCAAGAATAAGATCAAGTTCTTGTTTTAACGACCCTTCCAGAATAAGCAAACTCTAGGAAGTAGCGTAAGAAGGGTCGCTTTGGATTGTCTCTAACTGAGTCAGAAGGTCTTGTTTCCTGCGAAAGATATTTCCAAAAACCTCGCGGTTCCATATTAGTAAGTGTGATTTAAGAATATTAAGGGAAGCACTAACCTCGCAGTTTGTAGACCAAACTTTCTCCACCATCGGTCGGAAATCGTCGTGACTCATCCAGGCGGCCTCAAAACGGAAGGGACGCTTCCCAACCCCTTTGCTTTTAGGGTGAAATCTGAGAAGAAGAGGGGCGTGATATGACGAGTAGCGCGGTGGATGTCTCACTGAAGCTTCTTGCCACAACATCCTAGCTCTTCCATTCATAAGGCACCGGTCTAGCCTCTTCGAGATGATCATACCTGCCGTTCTTCCATTCGTCCAAGTATAATCAGGACCCGTGAAACCCATATCAATCAAGCCATGTGTTTCAATAAGGCTTTGGAAGATAGGCGAGTCTTTATGTAAGCCTCCCACTCCTCCATCCCTCTCTTCAGGTGATAGGATGCAGTTAAAATCCCCTCCCATGATTATAGGTTCCACAGTAGCTGCAAGCTCATCATCCAGCCTTTGCCAGTAAAGTTTCCTTCTGGTAACTGACGGTGGAGCATAAACTGCGATAAGACGGAAAGCAACCAAACCAACACTAACATGAACGTGTATGAAGCCTTCATCCAACTTAATCATCGAGATGTTAAGCTTATCCTTATACCAAAACAGCCAGATTCTACCCTTGAAACCTTCTGCTTCAACTTTAAGACAATCTGTGAAGTTTAACCTATTGCATACCCTAGTATCTTCCTCTCCATAAATACGGGGTTCAAAAACCGCAAGGATATCAATCTTATGATGCTTACAAATATATCTAATCGCTCGACGGAATCCACTCTTGTGGGCTCCGCATACATTCCAGAAGATGAAATTCATTAAAACTAAAGAAAAGTAAACCAGGAAACAAAAAGGTGCTAACCAGTTAGGCTTCCACCCGCACCTCCTCAGTGCCTTGCTTACCATCTCCACCATCCACTGTAGAGACCTCCATCTGGTTATTCTTGTTGCTAGTCATATTCTTAGTAATATGAACAACTGCTTGCTCCGTAATCTGCTCTGGGTTAGCTATCGCACCCACACCTTCTCGAGCCATTGTTGCATCACCCATAGTCATCATCTGCCCTTCTGTATTGTCTTTGTTCTCTGAAATTTGGGCTTCATTCATGATCGTATCCCCTGGGTCTAATTTCTGCGTTGTGCTGCTATGGATAAGTTTCCCAAGTCTGAGATTAATATCATCAACCCCAGTCAGCTCACCAATCTATTTATTCGATCTCTTTCTTTTTTGGACGTCTCTTTGTTCCTCTTTACCATCTCCTGCTTCTTCCTGGTTCACTCTCCAAGCTTTACGTCTATTTTCATTGCGTCTTCTGTTCCTGATGCGTTTTTTCTCTAACTCCTTTTCCTCGTCTTCTTTCTTTTTTTCAGCTACAGCCTTCTTTGCAGTGAAGATTGGTCCTTCTATTTGGGTCTTCCTCAACCCTCTCTTGCGCCCTTCTTCACTTGTTTCTGGGCCCAAGAAAACTGGCCCAATAGATTCAATAAGAGCACCACTGACGTTGCTAATTTCAGCCCTAGGTAAAGTGGTATTTTTAATCTCCACCTGCTTGCCTTTTCTTTTGGATTCCTGCTATCTATTTTCTCTTTTTGCACCGTTTTATTTCCATTTTGTTGAACTAGAATATTCTTTCCCTGGACAGCCATATTGTTTCCCCTTGATTGATGGTGATCCTTTCCTTTTCTAAAGTTTTTTTTTCGGGTGACCATCAACCAAGGACCAAAACCCATGTAGTCTGAATTCACTGTCGACTCACCAGGGTTCGTCGGCATATGTCCTTGTACCTCCTTTGCACCCTCCTGTCGACCATGCTTCTCGATACTCTGCACTTGACCTTCTTGTTCTTCTTCCTGTTCCCTTCCGACATTAGTAGCTCCCTCTTTCGGTTTTTCCTTTTTGAAACCACAATTTGAAGCATAGTGTCCATATCTCCCACAATGATAACAGATGGTTTGTAAACCCTCATATTCTACCGGGCATTTTTTTCCCATTGATAAAGACTTCCGTTTTAAGAGGTTTACTTAGATCGATCTCCACGCAAGTACGGACAAAACGACCTCTATTGGAGTGCAGGGACTTTGGATCAATGGTGATGGGTATCCCAATACCCGAGGCCATGAGCCAAAGGATTCTCTCATCGTACCATTGCATGGGGACATCCGTTATTCTTGCCCAAGTAGGAGCCGTGGTTAAAGGATCCGATGTTACGAAGTCAGCCATCCACTTCTTCATTATCAAGCATCTACCAAAAACCGTCCAAGGACCTCCTGTTAGAATGCTTAACATTTCATTCTCATTGTTGAATTTGACCATAAAGTACCCATTTCCCAAATCAACAATCCTCATGTTACTTCCTATCTTCCAAAGTTCGCGGACTTTTCTTTCCATCACCGGGTAAGCGATCGGAAAGCCTAGTACCTTAAAAACAATAGAAAATTTCCAATTTGCTTCCAAGGCGTCAGAGATCTCCTTCCCTACCTCAATAACCGGGTTTTCATCCGGTCCAAACGGAAATGAAACTGCCACCTTTCCGTATAGCAACGATAGGCCTACAGGTTTGTCTCTAGTCGTATTTCCTCCTGCTAACCCTAGGGCTTCAACCCATGAGGGTCTCTGCAGTTTACTAGCCTCCTTTGTCATATTTTTCCCTTCCTGTTGTGGATGATGTTTTTCCTTGTTCTCTCCCATGTTATGGCCCATAACAAAAGACAAACTAGTTGTCTCTTTAGAATTGGTGTCATTCATCTTAGGACCTGGGTTGACTGAAGTTTGTAAGCCCTCCATACTTGTATCTTCTTTTGATGAGTGAGTTTTTCCTTCTCCTTCAACTTCCATTACCTCCATTGCGTCGGATTTCTCCGGCGTGGTTGGAGTCACGGTCATTGAAGCCCGGAAAGAGAAAGCGCCGGCAAACCAAAAGGCTATCCCTTTACTGTTCGCTTTTAGGGTTTTTGGTTTTTTCGCTTACAGCACCAGCCGTAGTTAGCAGAATAAGAAACTGTATTAGGCATTAACAGCTCGCTTAACATGATTGAAAGAGAGAGTCGAAAGTGGTTAGGAATGAGAGGATACATAGAATAGATGCTTCAGCCAGTTCAGTAAAAAGACTTTCCAGGGATTGCTTTGTGGCCATCATGGTAACATGTCCAGCATCATTGAGAAGGACAACATAGTTCAAATATCCCGAATGCCCGCATCAATCTAGTCGATACATGCATATAATGCAAAAAGAAATTTAATCAAGTTTTCTTTATTGTGGGTCATTTATAGATTCGATTATATACGATTTATAAGATATATCAGTCAATATCTCCTATTAAATTTTAGCTTCAAAGTAATAATATTAATATTTAACTAGAATGTTATAAGTTTTTATAAAAGATGATTAGTTTTAGATATATTTCTTGCCTTCGGAAGAGTTAGAGATATTTAGTAAAATATATAATTTATTTTACAATAAAATGATTTTATTTAAATTACAATTTAAAAAATTAGTTAATTATTTTTATTTTCATTTATGGTAAAATTTTAGTCCAAAAAGCACAAAGTATATATAATTAAAAAAATTAATAAGGTTTATAAACTATTTACAGTCGTAAAATAACTTATTTGAGAAAACTCCAACTAAATTACTTTGATTGTGAGACCCTAGTCTTTCGGACCGAGACCGGACCTTGGCCGAGATTGACTTTGGCCGAGGTTGGTCTAGCCGCCCCCGCGGGTTCACGGCGCCGCCCCTGCGGCCGGACGCCCCTGCGGCTTCCTGGACCGCCCCTGCGGTTTCCGGCGGCTGCAACCGCCTTCGTTGACCTTGACCCGTGCTTTACTCTTTGCTTCCTTATTTCTTTTCCTTGGCTCGTGATCAAGGGTTCCTTCATTCCCATCCAGCTCTTACCTCCTCCTTGCTAGCTCCCTTGCTCCATTGCCCTTCCTTGGTTGACTCTTGGTTCCCTTTGGTTTTGGTTGAGTTGGTGTGTGCCTTGTGCTAGTGGATGATGTATGTTGTGCCTGGAAGCCAGCTACTTCAGTGTGTGTTCTTCCCCTGCAGCCTAGCACTCCCAAGGTGGTGAGTGTTCTTACTTCCTTTCTTTCCTTTCTTTGATTCAATCTCTTTAGCTTAGGTTTAGATGTATGTATAGGGGTGTATGGACGTGGACTTTTGTATGTATATGTTTTGTTGTGGCTTGGAAGAGTGTAGACGTGTTTTTATCACGAGAAGAACTTAAGAGTAGCCGCGGGAGAAGTTTTTGCGCTGTCACCACCCCCGCGGCCAGTGTCACCGCCCCCGCGGCGTCTGTGTCGCAGCGCCCGTGCCAAGCCAGCGGCGTGCCAGCATTGCCCGTAGCCAGTGTCACCGCCCCCACGGCTGGGTGCCGCCGCGGCCGCCTGTGTCCGCCCCTGCGTCCCTTCTTCACGCAGGTGCGTTTTGTTTTGGTTCTACCTAGAGTTAGGTAGATCCTTCCCTTTCATAGTATGAGCGGTAGTAGCATGCTAGGTACGAGTATGAGGTTAGAGTGAGATCGAGTACGGAACTGTTTGTGCCGGTTACGGCCTTGAGGTTTACGAGCTGGATTATGATCCGTATGGATCCCTTGGATCTAGGTGTGACCCTGTTATGGATATGAGTGTGATATATGTGTTATACCTTGTTTAGGCTATATTGATCTCCAGAGCAGAGCCGTTTGAGTTGAGTTTGAGACCCCGAGGTGGAGGTAAGTCCATAGGACTTACTTAGCTGTTATCCTTATATGAGGATGTTTGCATGGGTGGTGTATCTTATACTTGCTTGCATGTGATATTGTTATTACCGACCTATGGTCTATTGCGCGCCCATTGTAGGGTTGTGACAACCTTTCCCACTCATCCCTCTGGGAGATTGGGAGGTTCTCTGCGGAGCATCCAGATCTGGTAAACGGTACGGGCACTGTCTCCATTCCCTCAGGGTACACGGAGGAGTCGTCCCGATTGACCACTCCAGCTGGCATTACCACCGAGAGGCGAGGGTTATATTCCTCGTGTCACCTATATTCATATTCAGATATTTATATGATGGAGTGACTGGACTTATAATACAGATAATAAACCGGGTAAATGCGTGATATCATGTTTGGTGTTTATGCTTTTATGACGTGTGTTTGTGCTCTTGCATCTTCTTATATATGTGTATAGTTAGTTAACGGTTTCATACCATGTTGTAGACTTTGCAGGTTAGGAGAACCGCAGAGTGATCCAGAGTGGGTGATCTGCTGAGGGCTCCGTACACTAGGGTCGTACTCGGGGATTATGGGTTATTTTGACCATGTATATACGTTATGTTTTGTTTGTACTCATCAGCGTTGTATAAACCTTTTGATACTTTTATAACAGTTTGATGTTTTGTATTTAATCTATCAGTGCCTTGTTGTAAGATTCAGTGAACTTATTGTCAAGCTAGGGTCAGGATCCATTGTGAGATCCTAGCCTAGTAGCACTCCGAGTCCTACGGATTTGGGGTGTTACAAAGGTGGTATCAGAGCCCAGGTTGACAACAATGGCACTTGTAATCTGCAATAAAGTTCAAATAGATAAATAAACAGAACCCGAAAGGGGTTTGACTTTTCAAAAGATTTTATTTCTGAAATAAGTACAAATGTTTTGGGATATCGTGTACGTGAGCCATCGCCCCTCTGAAGATCTCGACAGTATACATATATATAGATATTCTGTTGTGATTGATTGATATATACATATGGCATATATATATATATAGCCTTCTGAGTTAGGTTACGTCCTCTGCAGATGGTTTAGACTAGAGCCTTACCTGCAGCTAGATGGGGTAGGAGTAGACCTCCTCTAGGTAGAGGACGAGGTTAGGTTCCTGTTGTGGATCCGCGTGCAGCAGAGGAGGTTTGTGCTGAGGTTGCTGAGAGTGTCGTCCCTGAGACGGGGAACAGCATAGCCGGGAGACAGAGTCCACAGCGAGTTCAGTCAGATGATCTAGATAATGTCTTTATGGGAGGACCTGAGTTCCGTGAGTATATTCAGCGAGTGACTGAGGCTTCTAGAGCGGGGTAGACCTATTCCGGATCTGCCAGTACATGAGGGGTCAGTTGAGAGATCCCATACAGTTACTCAGGTGCCATCTGTACCGGCACTTGCTACTGAGATTGTTAGAGTTATAGAGGAGCATCGAGGGCCTCGACTAGACAGTTGGTTGAAGGTATTTCATCAGATGGGAGTACCCACTTTCTCTGGGAAGGTGGGGTTAGAGGTCGAGCTGTGGATCGGACATGTAGACTCAGCTCTGGAGTCTATTAGATGTCTAGAAGATAGACGGGTAGAGTTAGTACAGACTCTATTTCGGGATTTAACACAGCATTGGTGGAGATCTGTGCGAAGTCAGCTTGCTAGCTATGATCAGATGAAGAGCATGATTAGAGAGCGTTTTTGCCCTGCCTCTTTGAGGAAGGAGAAACTGCGTGATTTTATGGAGGCTGGCTTTGAAGATGTACCAATCTCTGAGGCTGTCCGGAGGTTTCAGGAGGAGATGGCTTTGTTGGGCCCAGCTGCACCTCCTGCTGATCAGCATGTGTATCTCTTTTCCCGACGATTGAGGGATGGTACTTGAGCCTATATGGTGGGATTTCATTGCGAGTCCTTGATGGACTACCAGGATCGAGCTGCCGATTATGAGCGAGAGCGGGCTAGTAAGAGGAGAGCTTCTCAGACCGGAGAGTCTGAGAAGAGACAACATACTGGGCAGGCCAGTGGTACTACTGGCACTACTAATGCAGGGCGAGGACAGAGTCGCTAGAGTCATCCCTTCTCTATACCAGTTACTGATAAGGGACGACAGTGCCACAATTGTGGTAAGTATGGGCATATGCGACCAGAGTGTCCGAGATAGACAGTGATGTGCTACACGTGTGGCAGACCAGGTCATAGGGCCGTATTCTGCCGACAGGGTAGAGCTTTGTCTCAGCAGGGTTTTATTCCTGCTAGTGCAGCTGGGGGTGGACAGAGACCACCTCAGCAGCGGCAGACGCAGGGACAACAGAGAGTCCTAGATCATCCTACTACTTAGGGAGCTGCTCTTGGGTCGAGTAGAGGCAGGGGTCGTGGCGGGAATGCCACTGATGCCAGAAAAGCTCAGGATAGAGTCTTTTGAGCTGAGGAATACAGAGGATTCAGTTGCACCGATTGTGCGGGTACCATTCTGATTTGTGGTTTACCTGTTAGGGTTTTGTTTGATTTTGGGTGCTACGCACTCTTTTATATCTGATGCCTTTGGGGAGTGTTTGGTTTTGGTTTTGGTTTGACTGAGGGGACACCCTTCCGTATCAGGTTACCCGATGGTAGTAGGGTCAGAGGTACCCATCAGATTCGTGACTGTCCCATTTCTGTAGGGACCCGTGTTTTACTGGTTGACTTCTTTGTCATACCATTAGAGCATGAAGAAGTCATACTAGGTATGGTTTGGATAGATGGACTTTCTACAGTCTTAGATATAGGTAGGAGGACCGTTACTTTTCTACCGAGTTAGGACAGATAGAGGTTTCCGAGGATGGGACCTTGGAAAATCTAGTATGATTATCGGTGCGATACGAGTAGCTAGATTGTTTGCACAGAGATGTGAAGCCTTCTAGTGTTATGCCATGAAGGAGGGGGAGAGTCCAGCATTAGAGGATATCCCAGTGGTCTATGAGTTGCAGATGTGTTCGCTGAGTCGTCCGGTTTGCCGCCTCAGAGGAGTGTGGACTTTGGTATCAAGTTAGAGCCTGGTATGAGGTAGATCTCGAAGGCCCATTTCGGATGGCGTCTATTGAGATGTTGGAGCTGAAGAAGCAACTTGAGGAGTTGGCCGAGAAGAGTTTTTAGTCACCCTAGTATATCTCCATGGGGAGCACCTGTGCTCTTCGTACGGAAGAAGGATGGACCGACGCTCAGGATATCACCATCTGAGGGTGAAAGAGCAGGATGTGAACAGAACAATTGAGGATTTGGTTGCAGGCTTTGCGGGATAGAGAACTTTATGTTGAATTCTCTAAGTGTGAGTTCTGGATGCCAAAGGTAGCATTCCTAGGTCATGTGGTTTCAGCTGAGGGGATCAAGGTTGATCCGACAAAGATCGAGGCAGTAACAGCTTGGACTACACCGACGAACGTCAGGGACGTACGTAGCTTCCTTGGCCTAGCCGGTTATTACCGACGCTTCATGGAGGGATTTTCTGTGATTACCCGTCCACTGGCGAGTTGCTGAGGAAGACTACCAGATTTGTAGGGTTTGATCGGTGTGTACAGAGTTTGAGGAGCTGAAGAGACATTTGACTTCTGCTCCTGTTTGGACACAGCCAAAAGGTATTGAAGAATTAGGTCTGATTAAAGTTGGACTTTTGGTTTCCGGATGAAGATGCCCGGCTGAGTACTTTAGAGATTCTACCTGATTTGTTGAGTGAGATCCAACAGAAGTAGGAGACCTGTCAGATCTTGATGAGAGTACGAGATAGGATGTCTCGGGATGAGACACCACAGTTCCTGCTGGGAGCAGAGGGAGTTTGGAGACGCCGTGGTCCCGTCTGTGTACCTGCTGATACAGAGCTGAGACAGAGATTTTTATAGAAGGCTTACTGTACACCTTACTTTGTACATTCAGGTACGGGGTAAGATATATCAGGACTTGGGACGTTTATATTGGTAGGAAGGGGCTGAAGCCGATGTAGCCGATTTGTGGCACAGTGTGCGACCTGTCAGCAGGTCAAGTTAGAACATTGCAGACCTGGAGGTGAGCTTCCTCCCCTTCTTGTTCCACAGAAGAAGTGGGAGGACGTCACCATAGATTTTGTGACCGAGCTGAGATTGAGCTGGAGTTTTGATGTCATTTGGGTCAGTGTGGACAGATTGATGAAGGCGGCACGTTTCATTCCTATTAGGGAGACGTGGCCGGTGAGCAGATTGGCTGAGGAGTACACTAAGCATATAGTGAGACTCCATGGTGTACCGAGGACGATCGTCTCAGACCGAGATGGACGATTTACCTCGAGGTTTTGGTAGCAGATTCAGACTACTTTGGGAACGAGTTTGCACTTTACTACTGCGTTCCATTCTCAGACAGATGGTCAGTCAGAGAGGACCATTCAGACGCTGGAGGGTATGTTGCGAGTTGTGTTTAGTATGCATCTGTTGGGATGGCCTTATGAGGCATTGTATAGGCAGGGATATCGTACACCGTTATGCTGGGATGAGCCTGGTACAGCTAGGGGTGTGACACCTGATCAGATTCAGGATGATAAGGCTCGAGTAGCACTGATTCGAGAATGTATGCTAACTGCGCAGAGCCGTCAGAGGTCGTATACAGATAGGAGGCGTAGACCTCTAGAGTTAGAATTGGAGCCTTGTATGGCTGAGAGTGTCTCCGACAGGAGGTGTTAGATGCTTTGACATTAAGAAGAAGTGAGAGTGCAGCTTACAAATAGTCCTGTTTCCGAGATTCGAGGATTTATCCTGGATTTCATGTGTCTCAGCTGAGGAACTACATACCAGCTACGAGACACATTGTGAGTTATGATGATTTGGTGGTTGAGCCGGACCACATCTGTATTGAGCATTCTGTTACAGTCCTAGGCAGAGACATGAGATGCCTGCGTGTATAGAACAAACCTGTGTTGAGGATACAGCGGTTGAGACGAGAACCTGATGAGACTACAAGAGAGACTGGGGATAGTATCCAAAGGAACTATCCAGAGTTATAGGCGAGGATAGATATGCCTACAGGATCCAGGAGTAAGTCTTAGGACTAGCCTGTGGAGCGATATGATTACGTGTATATGTGCTTATGTGCTTAGATGCTATGCTATGTTTATTTCTCGTGCTAGCTATGATGTGTATATGATCTTACTAGATCTTGTTGTGCTAGTACGACTGTTAGGTATAGCTGGAGATGGTTCTTACCTCCATGCTATTGTGATACGACGAATAGAGATAGCTGGAGATGGTTCCTACCTCCATGCTATTTTGATGGACATAGTTTGGATGGAGATGTCTTCTCCATGCCCTGATGATGGTTTGGCTAGAGATGTTCCTCTATGCCCCGGATAGTAGTGTGATCTTTTGAGGTATAGTGTCATATGGGTTAATACCTTAGGTACGAGAGGTGATACCTCTGATAGAGAGAGTGTATCTCGATGCTGAGTCCGAGTGGTTTTAGGACTTTGCAAGTTTCGGGACGAAACTTGTTTTTAAGGGGGTGAGATGTGAGACCCTAGTCTTTCGGACCGAGACCGGACCTTGGCCGAGATTGACTTTGGCCGAGGTTGGTCTAGCCGCCCCCGCGGGTTCACGGCGCCGCCCCTGCCGCCTCCTGGACCGCCCCTGCGTTTTCGGCGGTTGTAGCCGCCTTCGTTGACCTTGACCCGTGCTTTACTCTTTGCTTCCTTATTTTTTTTCCTTGGCTCGTGATCAAGGGTTCCTTCATTCCCATCCAGCTCTTACGTCCTCTTTGCTAGCTCCCTTGCTCCATTGCCCTTCCTTGGTTGGCTCTTGGTTCCCTTTGGTTTTGGTTGAGTTGGTGTGTGCCTTGTGCTAGTGGATGATGTATGTTGTGCCTGGAAGCCAGCTACTTCAGTGTGTGTTCTTCCCCTGCAGCCTAGCTCTCCCAAGGTGGTGAGTGTTCTTGCTTCCTTTCTTTCCTTTCTTTGATTCAATCTCTTTAGCTTAGGTTTAGATGTATGTATAGGGGTGTATGGACGTGGACTTATGTATGTATATGTTTGGTTGTGGCTTGGAAGAGTGTAGACGTGTTTTGATCACGAGAAGAACCGAAGAGTAGCCGCGGGAGAAGTTCTTGCACTGTCGCCGCCCCCGCGGCCAGTGTCACCGCCCTCGCGGCGTCTGTGTCGCAGCGCCCTCGCCGAGCCAGCGGCGTGCCAGCGTTGCCCGTGGCCAGTGTCACCGCCCCCGCGGCTGGGTGCCGCCGCGGCCGCCTGTGTCCGCCCCTGCGTCCCTTCTTCACGCAGGTGCGTCTTGTTTCGGTTCTACCTAGAGTTAGGTAGATCCTTTCCTTTCATAGTATGAGCAGTAGTAGCATGCTAGGTACGAGTATGAGGTTAGAGGTAGATCCTTTCCTTGTTTAGGCTATATTGATCTCCAGAGCGGAGCCGTTTGAGTTGAGTTTGAGACCCCGAGGTGGAGGTAAGTCCATAGGACTTACTTAGCTGTTATCCTTATATGAGGATGTTTGCATGGGTGGTGTATCTTATACTTGCTTGCATGTGATATTGTTATTACTGACCTATGGTCTATTGCGCGCCCATTGTAGGGCTGTGACAACCTTGCCCACTCATCCCTCTGGGAGATTGGGAGGTTCTCTGCGGAGCATCTAGATCTGGTAAACGGTACGGGCACTGTCTCCATTCCCTCAGGGTACACGGAGGAGTCGTCCCGATTGACCACTCCAGCTGGCATTACCACCGAGAGGCGAGGGCTATATTCCTCGTGTCACCTATATTCATATTCAGATATTTATATGATGGAGTGACTGGACTTATAATACAGATAATAAACCGGGTAAATGTGTGATATCATGTTGTGGTGTTTATGCTTTTATGACGTGTGTTTGTGCTCCTGCATCTTCTTATATATGTGTATAGTTAGCTAACGGTTTCATACCGTGTTGTAGACTTTGTAGGTTAGGAGAACTGCAGAGTGATCCAGAGTGGGTGATCTGCTGAGGGCTCCGTACACTGGGGTCGTACTCAGAGATTATGGGTTATTTTGACCATGTATATACGTTATGTTTTGTTTGTACTCACCAGCGTTGTATAAACCTTTCGATACTTTTATAACAGTTTGATGTTTTGTATTTAATCTATCAGTGTCTTATTGTAAGATTCAGTGAACTTGTTGTCAGGCTAGGGTCAGGATCCATTGTGAGATCCTAGCCCAGTAGCACTCCGAGTCCTATGGATTTGGGGTGTTACATTGATAAGAATCATATTACTTAGACTTTGTTACAAGAATCATAATTTTGTTTTCTCATTCTAAAATTAATAAATAAATAAATAAATTATAATTATAAGGAAAAAACGTATAAGAAATTTTAAATAAAATATCATAAAGTTTTTTTTATGGATTTTATTTCTTTTTAAAATTTTTGTTCTATTATTTATTTATTTTACTGAAATATAAAAAAAAAAATTGGTTTCTTTTGAAGAAATAAAAAAATTCATTTTATAAAACAAAAAGTTTTTTAAAACAAAAAGCTTCAAAAGAAAACGATTTTTTAAAACAAAAAGTTTTTTACAAACTATTTTTCTATAATTCAAATATTTTTTATAAAAATATTAATTCTAAAACCTTAACTTAAATTTATAATTTTATTTAATTTAATATTAAAATCCATATTACAAATCAATCTCATTTGTTTGATAAAATGATATATAAAAACCGGTTGCCACATCATCACTGCAATTAGGATTATTTTTCTGAAAAAGTAAGACGTACTATTTTTTATAAATACGTTGATATTTTGTATCACTCATATTACTTTTCAAAGTTTGTATTATTTTGAGTTTAATATTGATGGTTGGTATTATTTTGGGATATTTTCTCAATTATTTACTTTATAGTTGTATAATTTACAAGAATTATCATAATACAATTGACTACCAACAACTTTTTTTAAATGTTATCATTTATTTAACAAATTAAAATGTGTAATTAAATCCTGACATATTATTTCTGTAAAATAAAAAATTATATCTGAACAAATTCACTTTGTAAAATTATGCTCTTAGATATCATCAAATCTATATTTATATATATATAGAGAGAGAGAGTTAGGATCATGTAGGAACCTCTCTTAGAGTAGGGAATAGGGACTTATAATAGCCGTTGGATTAATATAGATGAACGTCCAAGATTTAACATTGTTTGTGGTAATAATTAATGAGAATATTATATTGCCTCTAATAGAATTATGATAAAAATATTTTAACGACCAAAATTTCTCTATAAAATATAATAACGACCAAATTATGGTAATACATTATTTTCATATTGGTCGTTATTATATTTTATAGAGAAAATTTGGTCGTTAAAATGTTTTTTATATCATTAATATAGTCATCGTTAAAATTTTGTGGGTCGTTAAAATTTTATAGAGAAAAATTGTTGGTTAAAATGTCTTTTTTCATATTTTAACTACCAAAATAAATTTTAACGACCAATCCTAACAAATTTAACGATCAAATTTCTTATAAAATTTATTAACGATCAAATTTCTCTATAAAATATATTAACGACCAAATATATTAACGATCAAATTTCTTATAAAACACAAATTTTGATCGTTAATTTTTGTTTTTAGTCGTTAATTTTTTATTTTATTTTTTTGATTCTGGTCGTTATTTTTTTTTAATTCTGGTCGTTAATTTATAGTACTATACATATTAACGACTAAAAAATAAATAACGATCAATCTTATAATATAAAATTAACGAGCATCCTTCTATATAAAAATTTACAAGTCAATGAGAATCAATTCATTCAACGTTTATTTTTGGAATAGCCCAAAAATAGGATATTTGTTTTCCTAATATGTATAATATTTAATGATTTATTTGTGAAATTTGAACAATCATATGAATCTCACTTATGAAAGCTTATTATGTACCTTCCATCATGTCCGATCAAATTTTAATCCAACAGATCTTAGAGGTTCCTATTCCCTACTCTAAGGGTGCTTCCTACCGGATCCTGACCCTATATATATATATATATATATATTGAAGTAGTCTACGGATCGATGACATAGCACTATAAGGTTTCATTATGTAAGGCAAATGACCCTATATTTCTAAATTGTCACTCCTTTAAAGTTATTTATTTTAAATTCAATTTCCCTATCATTTGTTATTAAAATTTTTAATTTTTAAAATCAAAAGATTTGGTGAAATCAGATGTCATGATCTCTAAAATTTTTGTACGTACAATATTTCATATAAAAGATTATATTTTCTAATATAAGTGTCAGGTTTTAAAAAATATAGTTAAAACAATATCTATAAATCTACAAATTTATAGATATTGTAACTTAAAAGTTAATTTTTAGAGCGTATGAAAAACATTTATTATAGTGATTGTGCTATATGTAATTGAATGTGCTATCTGATCTCTAACTGAATGATTTGTGTTTCTTTTAAATAAATAAATAAATATATATATATATATATATAGAGAGAGAGGAAAAGGGATAGAAGCATCGCGAGAACTGTAGGATCAGAGAAGCATTCGGAACAGGTTCCGCGTTCATTGATTTCGTTGGCGGAACGGCTCCACCAATCCATCCGGGGTTTCAGAGAACCCAAGCCAACAGGGCGGCGGTCTTCCCGGAGGAAATGAGCCAATATATATATCTTATATTTATAGTTTTTGTTTACTTAATTAATTAAATATAAAATTATAACTATAAATAATTTTGATGTATTCTTTTGATGATATATTTAAATTCTTTTAATGATATAAAAAGATTTCTTATTAAATTTATATATGTGATTTTTTTCTCTTCTAATTTAGCTTTCTTTTTCTCAAATCTCAAAGAATTTGAGGTTTAAGTTTTGTTTAAATTAAAGAAATTTATAAACTAAGAATCATTGTATAATACTAAATGTATAATACTTAATGATTTTTTTTTTCTTTAAACTTTTAAGTTTTGTGCTTCATCTAATTTGTGCTTCATCTAATTAGTCATTCTTCTTGATTTAATTATAAACTAACTAGGCTAACCATTCTTTTGTTATTTATTCATTGACCGCACTTTTTAGTTTTAACGTACTCATTAACTTTTCTTCAACAAGGTATAATTAGCCTACACATATAAATACTATACTAAAAATTATATATATATAGGGTCAGGATCTGGTAGAAACAACCCTTAGAGTAGGGAATAGGAACTCCTAGGATCCGTTGGATTAAAATTTGTACCTTCATGATGGAAGGTGCATAATAAGCTTCCTAAGGTGAGAATCACATGATTGTTCATTTTTCATTATTCATTCATTAAATAAAATACAAATTAGAAAAACAGATTTCTTATTTTTGGGTTATCCCAAAATAAACGTTGAAGCAATTGATCGTTAATATTTTTTATAAGAAATTTGATCATTAATATATTTGGTCATTAGTATATTTGGTCGTTAATATATTTTATAGAGAAATTTGATCGTTAATAAATTATATAAGAAATTTGATCGTTAAATTTTGTAGGATTGGTCGTTAAAAAAAATTTTTCGTAGTTAAAATATGAAAAAAGACATTTTAACCACCAAATTTTCTCTATAAAATTTTAACGACCCACAAAATATTTAATATCCAAAATTTAATGACCCACAAAATTTTAACGATGACTATATTAGTTATATAAAAAACATTTTAACGACCAAATTTTCTCTATAAAATATAATAACGACTTATAAAATATTTAACGACCAAATTTAACCAGCATTCTTTCCATATTACAAATTTTAACGACCAAATTTAACGAACAATTCTAAATGTTTTATTTTCTTATTGGGTCGTTATTATATTTATTTGGTCGTTAAAATATGAAAAATTGTTGATTTGAATCGTTATCTTAAAAATTGACTAGATTTGGATCGTTAAAATATATATTAGAGTAAATTGACTAGGTATGTGTGGAAAACTAAATCGTTAAAATATATTTTTTTAATTTTAATTTATGTTTTTAGTAATTAATTAAAAAATATAGGAAAAAGAATATCTCATTTTATTTACTAAAATATGCTACCATATATATCTTCAAATATGTACGTTTATAAACTTTAATCTAACGGATCATATTAGTTCATATTCCCTACCCTAAGAAGTGTTCCTACGTGATCTTTTCCCTCTTTATCTATCTATATATATATATATATATTGTAAATACCCGTGCAGGCACGGGCACTGAACTAGTAACCAAACAAGATTAATTTGGATCTTAGAGTCGGATATGTAGTAGCATAGATTCGTTGATTTTGGGGTGTATAATTTCTTTTCTAAGTTTTAGTACTATTATTGTTCTGATTTCGAGGGCTTGAAAGAAAATTCGAACACTAGCAGTGACTAACAACCAAACAAATTAACAGTTCAGGGTTTAAAGATGGGTCATCTAAATTCTAAATCACTATTATGTTGCTGTAGATGATAATGAAAGTGCAGGAAATTATTTTTTATTAATGAGTGTAGGGGAAGAATTGCAGTATTATTCATCCACGATCTGTTTTACACAGCATTGCAATTACAATGTGATATTTTCATCAATAAAACTTATTGGCATATAAGGGACAATTAGAGAACACTGAGTGAAACTTGTACACAAATCCAAATACAAGTAAAATAAACTACATTCCAACATAAAGACAGAAGGAGCTAACGAAAAATAAGTTTATAAACAAACAATTCAAGCTAAGAAGGTCATTGGAAATGTGAGAAAGAGGTATCATCAGAAGCAGAGAAAAAGGAATAACAGCAGGCCATCTAGAAAACTAAGTTTTTTACACAGCATTGCAATTTCAATGTGATTTTTTTCTTTGTGGTCATTATAGCTCATATGGTTCAAAAAATTCAGGAAGCTATTAACAGCAGACCATCTACAAACATTATTTAGAAGAAAATGAGAGACCAGAAATGTCGATTTACTAAAATGATTCATAGTTTGCTTACCTTTTCCCTTAATCTTAAGGAATTGCTTCTTGCAGGAGCTAGAAGCCTTCTGTTATTTGAAGGGGGTCATTCTCTTTAGAAGCTTCAGATCAAATATATGTTTTGAAAGAAATGTAAGACATATCCATTAATTTGAAGAAACAGAAAAGGCTACAGAGAGTTTGTGATGAAATATGAGAAAGTAGAAGGTTGTGTGAGAGAAAGTAAACAATTTAAGATTAATAGTTTTTTCATGAGATAACTTTGCTCTCAAGTAAAGAAAACTAGAAACGAAATAAGCAAATAAGTCTAACAAGTGAGAGAAGATTCATATCGGCATAACTCTTATTATAATTTGATGTATCATTTGAAAATTTGGCTAGTCATTTGTTCTGACATCTATCGGTATGAGATCAATCTCATCATTTGTTTCATCTATGCCTTGAACATAATATAATTAGATCCTTTATGGGTTTTGTTAGAATTTTGTTTGTTGTTTATTTTCTGCTTGTTAAATTAGGAATGGGCTCCGGTTGAGCTGAATACAAGAATATGATCATATGATTTTTATTCATTATTTCGGGGAAAAAGAGGAGTTTCCCTCCTTGGTTTTGGATTGGTTACATTGTGGATCGATCTATTATTATATTTGTTGCAAATTTATTCTGAATACTTTGGTTTTAGATTTGATGAGTCTTAACTTCCGTTTTATGTAAACATGGATTGGGTTCGGAAGAGAATGAATGGTTGGGAAGGTTTCAAATTTGATGGATACGAAGGAGGTAAACTTAACTTAGTTAAGTATTAAACTCGTATTACTACATACACTCTCTATCAATTATCAATATTTGTCGGTCAGATCCTCCCCATTTTAAATATTCTATCTAGACTTTTGAATGAACATCAATGTTGATGGATTCATAGGCAACTTCAACTCGTAATGACAA
Organism: Fagopyrum tataricum; assembly: GCA_002319775.1. NCBI lineage: Eukaryota > Viridiplantae > Streptophyta > Magnoliopsida > Caryophyllales > Polygonaceae > Fagopyrum > Fagopyrum tataricum. The sequence goes on along the minus strand of CM008280.1, from coordinate 18,265,039 downwards.
GCTGTTTTCCGAGCTCCTATTTCATAGTAATGGGCTAATTTGAGAAATTTATGGAGAAACTATGAAGATACAGGTAATGGTAGGAGGAAATTGATAATGGAGAAGGGAGCAGTAGAATCGTGCTTTGCTAGAAAAATGAATAATGTTTGACGGAAATTAAATCTTTTAGCTTTAGATAAGAAAATAATAATAAGAGAGAGAATAAAATCTTAACTATTTTTAAATGTTGAAATTAATGTAACCCTTGATTATAATCTGGCTTAGATTGGCTTTAACTTTACCCTGAAGTTGGTTTTCAACTCCACTAGAACCCAATCCGTTAAGTTACTTTTCTTTTTCATATTTCACACAACTAATTGATATCAAAGTTTGTTTTAGTTTCAGGGTTTGTAATTTATGCATACTTTCAACATGAAGATCGGCATATATTTATAGAGAAAAACACTTTTATTTTGTGGGCGTACCTCAAACAGTTTTTAATCATCAAGAAAAAGGGCAATTTCGTTGAGATGGTCATATAGGAGGAGAAAGTTCATTTGGCAATCTCGTTATGTCTTGAAGGTGATATCATCATGAAAGTCTCAAATCAAGATACAATAGCAAATCGTGGTTGAAGTTGAAGAGTTACACGACAAAGTCTCTAACTAACATGTTTTTTAAAAGTAATGTTTGCTTAGCTTGTCATAACATATGTTTTAAGTGTCTTTTCCACCATCATTCTTGTCCATCCTTTGAGCAATTTATTTAGATTTGCATTGTATATTAGTAGATTTTTTTCCCTTTTGTATTTTGGAGACTTACTCGTATTTTTATAATATTGTAGGCATTTTAAAGTTTTTCAAGAGCTAAATTGGAGTTATTTTCAAAAAAAAACGCTTGCTACATATTAAGGAATATCATAAGATCGTGTTTTGAAAGTGAAGAAATGAAGACCGCTCGAGGAAGAAAACTCAATCGGCCAATGTACCCCTATAAATTGTTCGATTTGTGATGAGGACTTAAACATGACCCTTAGAACTCTCAAATATACAACATTTGATTTTAGTAAAATGATCAAAATCGAAGACTAGAAAATGAGTAATGATTCGTCAGATTAATTGTAAAACCATAGTAATAACACACATACAATAGACGGAAATAAAGAGATGAGATTGGCCGATCAGACAAGAGGTATCGACCGATTAGGTCATAATATGGAAAATCACGAAGCAAATAACAAAAATCACAAATGGAGGAAAAACATAAAAGATCGACTAATTTACAAGGACAAGTCATCTAATTAATCAAAGAACGACAAAAAACAAAGAGCGTAAAAATAAGGGAGGAAGAAAGTATTTTTTTTACTACTCGTATTTGATTAGAATCAATGATATCCAAAATAACCAAGTTTATAATACCAAAGATAATAAAAGAATCCGGAATCTAAACTACCACAACCAAACATATTAAATCTCAATTCATAATGCTCCAATATAATATATATCATGCCCTTCATTTCATGTGCAACTCTTGCATTGCATAATGTTAAATTTATCAATCATGCATCTCTCGCATCTTGCGATTAACACATGTAAGATCAAATTTAATAAAAAGGAAACTATATATGCAACTCTCGCATCTTGCATAGAAAAAAAAATCTAAACTAGCACACATGAATTAAGACATATATTCACGAGGATAAATATCATTATCAATATCACAAATTATTTATGAAAGTCAGGCTCTTTAGACCCTAGAATGAGAAATTTAGCTAGATATAACTTACATAATTTCATTTTTTATTAATTGATGAAGAACAAAGGAGTCGTCTAGTTAGGGCATAGTGGTCGGTCGATCAATGCACAAAAACTTGTCTTTGAAACTTTTAAAATTAAAAACTAAACAATTTAAAAAGTGGAACTGTGTCGTATTATTATATAAGGGTTTCTAACATCGTCCTCCTAGGATTTGTGGTTAACTCCTATCAAACTCCATCTTCAAGGAAAAGATAAAAATGTCCAAATTAACGGACTAAAAGATAGTCTAAAAACTAAAAGGGTAAAAGTGAAATATCGTCTAGAAATCGACGCCGGTAGGACCGATCGCCCAATCCTGTGAGACTAGTTGGCCGATCTACAACAAAACACGATGTTTTGGAGAAATAGTCAGAAGCTCATAATAGCATGAGGACATTGGCCGATTTATAGGAGGTAGTCGGCGATCACACCTTCAACCTCAAGAAATCTTCGTATCTTTATTCTTAGATCTTTGTCACTTCAGACTTGACCTCAACTTTCTTGATCCCAGGGAGAATTGTAGTGTGTTGATATTTTTTCCACTAATAACTGCATTTTAGTTTTAGGAGGCCTAGAATCTCTACAATATCATAAATGTACAAGTAGATCTCCAAAATAAATATTAAAAAAAAAAAAAAGAAATCTACCAAAATGCAATGCAAAACTACACAATATACACAAGAGATGGATAATAATAAGGGTAGAAAAAGACACTAAAATGGATGTTACTTAATCTACCCTAATTTTTGAGCTAATGACCTATTCTGCAAGAATATATGTTTTAGTACGTACGTACAAATCAAACATTACTAAAGGGATCAACCAATATGGCCCTAGAAGTCGGCCAACATTTTCTTTTTATTTTAGGTTGTCTTTGCCTTTTGTTTGGATGTTTTTATCTTTTAAGCTTAAAGATAAGGTTTATTAGGATTACCCTCAAATCTTATTAATATTAGGTTATACATCCTCCCTAATGATGAGGTTATTTAACCATTAGTTTCTTTATCTAGTTTTTACGTTCAATTACCAAAACCCTAATTGTGAGCATGGCAGAAGACTGGACCGATTGGATTGAACTATATATATGGATATATGTTGATCGGTCCAATAAATTCGGTCGATTTGTCTATTGTTTGAATTGGTTTGACTTGTCTTTTTGTCTTGATTCAGTTAAGAAAGAGGTTTTGTAAGTATGTCTTGTCAGATTCTCGTTATTTTAAGGGCCTAGGGAGCCCAACTTTCATTGATTATTATATGGTGCTTGTGATTATCATTATCCTTTGGTTACAGGTCTTAATTTATGTTATGGTAGCTCAATAATCATCCCGGCAAGATGTGAGAGTTGTGTGGGGATGATACTTGATTTTGTTTGTTCTTTAATGTGTTTGTTTGCAGGATGTTAGAGCTATGTAAATCTATACCTTAATTTCCTTCATAGGATGAATGTATGACTTGGATACATTTATGAATTGAGAATCAATTATGTATTGTAATAGTGATTCAGATTTTACGATGTCTTTACTAATTATCTATGTGAATGTTTTTTTTCCCCGATTGTTCGTTAATGGATCAACCTAGAAAACATTTCCTCTCAACCCTATTTGATCTTCATTTGAGAGATCGGACGATTTTAGTCACTTGGGAGGCCGACTTGTGCCATTTTGTTGGTCGATCGATATTATGTGTTTTCCGTATCTACATTGTGTACCCACCTCTATTTTTCTATTTATATGCTTTATATTTGGCTTGACAATTAATTATTCAAATCATTACATTAATCTCATTGAGTTCGATCATGACTCCCTTACAACAATTGGGTCTTGTAAATTATTTGCAATATTTGAGGGTCACGTACGTTTTTATCCTCATCAAATTGGCGCCGTTGGTAGGGAGATTTATGGTTTTGTTTGTTTTATTAATTTCTTAGCTCCCGGTCTATTTGATTTATTTCTTATTTTCTTTGATTCTATGGTCGAGACTTTACAAATCGATCAATCAACTCCACCAACTCTCCGAATAAAGGGAGAAAGTAGGTCCAACTAAATGACCTAAAAAAAATGATTCAAAGAGACAACCCTAATCCACTTTGTGAGTATCACCTTACTTTTATCTTATTTGAAACATTGAGAACAATGCATGATTTAAGTATGGGTTACTCGTCATACTGAACTCCACTTTCATGTTTTAAAATTTTGGTATCCCTTACCTCTCACCTTTTTTCAAAATTATTCGAATTTTTTATCCTCTAATGGACCGATTTGCCTTTCCTAGTCGGCTGATCTGAGCATAAATTTTCACATGCACGATCATTTTCTATTGTTTTCATCTCTCTCTATTCTGTCAAGTTAGTCCACTGGTCATCAAGTCCAAATGGTTGATTTGTGCCTTTGCCAATTTCCTACCGCTCCTAGTGAAAAGTTGTATCGATTGTTTAAGGGGTAAGTTTAAGTTCATACCTCATGGTTTGTAAATCTCTTTATTTATTTGTACAAATCTTTAGGAAGACATTTCTATAGATTTTATAGTTTGACTATCTAAATTAAGAAGGATTGTGATTCTATATGTGTGGTTGTGGAAAATTTTTCAAAGATGACTCACTTTATTGTATGTCATAAGACGGACGATGCATCTAATGTAATTATTTTTTTTTTTAGGGAATTAGTGAGGTTATGTGAGGTGCCTAAGGCTATATTGAGTAATAGGAATCCTTAATTCTTTTTGGAGGACTATTTGGGACAAGCGAGGAACTAGATTTTTTTATTTATTATTATTTCTACTTACCCTCGAATCGATGTCTAAATTGAGCTAACTAATTAGGAGTCTTACCACCATTCTTAGAGCTATTATTAGGGAGAATATTCTTAAGACTTGAGAGGAAGATTTACCTCATTTTAATTTTGCATAGAATCGTAAACTACACTCTTCAACTCAACTTACACCTATCGAATGCATTTATGGTATGAATCCTTTGATTTCACTAGATCTCACTCCTTTTCCTAAGAAGGAACGAGAATATTTTGAAGTAGAAAAATATGTGGAGTTCATTAGAACGTTGTATGAGCGGACAAGGGAAAAGTTACTCAAGAAGGTCGAAAACATTGTAGGCAAGGTGAAGAAAGGGGTTGAAAAGTTCTTCTCCAACCGGGTGATCTCGTGTGGATACATCTTAGGAAAGAGAGGTTTCCAACTCGACACAAGTCTAAGTTGGATGCCCAAGAAGACTTGCCTTTTAGGTGTTGAAGAGGATTTGAGACAACACCTACAAATTGGATTTTCCCGTAAATTATGAAGTGAATGTCATCTTCAATAATAAGGAACCATCTGAAGAGTCACCAAAAGATCATTTGACAAGAACTCAAGTAAAGAAGGTAGCAGAGAAACTTGGAGAAGAAATATATAAGTTAGAAAATTATCTTGTGAAGATGGAAGCCATAGAAATGCAGATGAAATGGTTTTATATGTCCTACCCGAGACCGGTCCAAACAAGCCAGATCCAACAAAGACCGGTTAGTCTTGCATTGCTTGAGCCGATCTGCATGGCCAGACTTTTCCAATGCATTGACTTATGTGTGTTGATTTGAGTGCTGGTTTTTTTTAATCTTCATCACACAATACTCCTTAATGACTTATATATTTTTTTTGAATAATTGGGCATTTTTAGATTATTTGAAGCCCATTTAGAAGGGGGTTTCTTTGTAGTTATTTTCAGCCAAACTCAAGTACTCAACCTATAAGATGTCGTTTCTTATAGTGAACGATTACCTTGAATCTTGCTAAAAATTGACGCTTAGTCGTGTTCCTCTTTCTTCATCTTGAGGAGTGAGTAACTGTTTCTTCGTTTGTTTATAGCTCGTATCTCTTGTGCTTGTCGATTGTCGATTATTCAATTTGGTGATAGCAATATATCACAAGCCTTCTTCGCGTTCTTCCTTAACTTAGTTCTTTGGTAGTGTAAGACTGATGTGGAAGAGTTGTTTGATCGTACACAACCGGGTCTTGATTTATCAACGATCAAGGTTCACTTGGTGTTCCGGCAAAGCGGCTCGACCTTAACTATCCATCTACCTTTCCACCACCGCTATCCAACTACAACCAAAACCACCGCCAACCTCCTTTATTTCAACCCTATTGATTCGAGTCGTGTTTTGGAGTCAAAGATTGAGACAAGATACGAAAAACGCAGAGTACAAACATCCCCGTATCACTTCGCTTCACTAAGAGCTTTGCTTAAACATAGTGTTGTTTACATGCTCTTCTTGCTTTTTCTCTGAGTTTTCTTCTTCTCTTCTTGTTGTCTTTTGGTTTTGAAGGTCTTTTACCATTTTGACCGATTTTTGTACTTTGTAAACTTGTATTCGATTTGTACTTCTACTTAGCCGATTGAGTTGTATTTCTTCTCCTAATATCCTAATACCCTGTATATAAACTTGATCATTTCTTAACAGTCTGTCCGAAAAAACATGAGTACAAACATGGGGAATATTCCAAGCGGGCTTAAAAAACCCCGCTAGTCCTTATTTTATAAAAAATAAATATATATGGTTTCTTTCTACTTTATTATTAATCCAATTTCGCCAAAGCTACAATACCTTTTCGAAAGTCTGAAAATAAATATGTATGTTATATAATATATTACATGATATAATTATAAACTATTTAACATAGTTATACTAAATTTAATATATATTACATAAAATATTTTTATTTTAAGCAAAATTTATATAAAAATAATTATTAATATAACAATTTTATAATGAGATACCTGACCCGTCTAGTCAGGTACGAATACCACTCTAAATTTTTGTGAACAGACGATTTTTTTTGGTATAAAGCCCAAACACAACCCAAGCCCAAAACTAAAATTATCTACCCACAAAGTAGGGTTTAACTATAACCACATCACCAACTTTTATATATTCTTTTTATTCCGAAGTTCTTAAGGAAATATCCTTGGGGATCTAACTTTGTAAGTTGAAAAACATCTTCTCAAAATTACACCATTGATGTATAATATTTATATAGATTGTACATTAAGTTAACTAATTACTCATTTTAATAACACGTATTGCTCATCGTTAGTCTCACTTTAACTTATCGTGATATATATAATCGATAAAGATGGGTCGATTGGAATTCGGCCTTCAACAGTAGCCAAAAGTAAAAATGATGATGGATGGATCATGATTCAGCTCATAAGCATGCATGCATCATTGCTTTCCCTCTTTCATTTCTATATATATTAAAAAAAAGCCTTAACTCCAAAGTCATAATGTATTAACTTGTACACATGCATTAAAACTCAAAATCACGGTGATTAAGTGATGTAAGTCTGAAAAGTAATGTTTGTAATAATGAGATTAATATTTTCTGATGAATTATTGGTATGATCGATATTATTATTAGAAAGAAAGGCGAGTAGGTGGTTTGGCAATGAAGTTAGGCATCCCATCATGTTGGTAAAAATAGTGGTGGATAAGGGATATGGATGACATTAAGTGAACCTCTTTTCTTCCTTTTGAACCCCAAACAATTAAACATAACATACTGGCAATACTCATCGCTTTCTAAAAGTAGTCTCCTTTATGCAAAAGACTCATACCCCAAACCCCTCTTTGCTTCTATTTATTTCTATTTATCATATCAAATAAATGACTCTGAACAAAACCAGAGCAATGCAGGGGAACATGAAAAACAGAGGAATTCCCTCTGCAGATCTATTAGCTTGTTTTCCATCTAGAGCGCATCTTAAACTTCTTCCCAAACCCGTGTGTAGCCCGTCAAGAGCATCTGAGCCTAATAACCGGCATCCTCACCATCGCCGGAAAAGGTCCACCGGTGGTTCTCTTTTCACCGCCTCTCGTCACGCAGGACAACTGAGTCCGGTTCCATGGCCGAAAACTAACAAGCAGATCAAGTCTCGTGATGATCCGGGCGGTGGGCCCGAGAGTTCAGAGCCCACTTCCCCGAAAGTGACGTGCGCCGGCCAGATCAAGGCCCGGCCCAACAGAAACTGGCAATCTGTTATGGAAGAAATCGAGAGGATACACAAGAAACAGAGGAGGAAGCCCACTTGGAGAGAGTCGCTTGGGTTTAAGAAGGATGCCATGCAATTCTTGACTTGTCTTCGGAGTATCCGATTTGATTTCAATTTCCGGTGTTTCGGGTCATTCCCGGCGCAAGCTGTGTCCTCCGATGATGAAGAGGAAGATGAAGAAGATGAAAAGGAAGAAGCCAATCGGGATAGTGGTGAGTACTATGAAACAGAGGAGGATTCTAATACTGTCTTCTCCAAATGGTATATGGTTTTACAAGAAGATCAACAAAGTGGGTTGAAGGGTAAACAGATAGATGATGAACAGAGGAGTCCAAAAGAAGCAAGCGTGCCTCCACCAAATGCTCTGTTATTGATGAGGTGTAGGTCTGCGCCTGTACAGAGTAGGCTCAAGAGGAGAGAAACAGAGGATGAAGATCTGCAAGTACTCAACGAAGAAGAAGACAAATCAACTCATGAAACGCCAATCGACGAAAATAGAAGGAAAAAGAAGAGAGAAAGCTTGGAAATGGTGATGAAATACGACACTGATTTCAACAAATTATCTTCGGATGATGAAATTGCAAAGGAAACCTGGGTTGATAACGGGTTCATCGATCTGTTATCCAGGAGTAGAAGTTGTAAGAGATGATCACTCATCTCAACTTCCTCCCACATTCTTCTACAGTGTTTTTTTTTTTTTAAATATAACCGAGGAAGATACGGGTATTTTAGGTTTGCTTTTCGCACATTGGGCTGGTAAAGTCGTTATTATTCTTCTGCTGCAGCTTTTCTTTTACTTACTCTCTTCTCTTCTAATGTTGTTTTTGTTCATAATATTTGTGTCTTATTGTTTGTATGGCTTTCTTTCATGTATTATGAACATGGATTTATGGTGACATATGAATGTATATGATCAGATTGCAGTTTTAACTTTCAAGTTTTGTTGGGATTCCTTTACTCTGCCATTTTTATATTTTTGTCTCCTTTCATGAGACTTGGGATTTTGTTGCTCCAAAGCATTTTATGGTAAAAAATCAAATTACTAATAAAGTATGCTCGAAAATATTGATCAGAAGTAGTGGTAAAAAAAAATATAAAAATAACGTGAAAATAACTTTCTGACACAATAATTATAAAAAATGATTAAATAATTTTAATTTATATATTTTATAAAAAGTTATCACTTATTTAGTATTCATTATCCTTTTATACTAATAAGTAAACACTTTGTCATAAAAATTAAGATGCTAAAACAACACTTTTACATAATCGGAGCAAGTAATACAATATGTTTGGAAATATTGATTACAAGTATTGGATTAGTTGTTGAATAAATTAGTCGTTATGATTTTATTTTGTTATTGTGGAAGTTTATATATTATAGAAGGAAAAAAACGAAAACTATTAGGAATAAATCGAATTATTATTATTATTATTATTATTATTATTTATTATTTATGAAAATACCTCAATAATGTGATATCTATTTAGAAAACAATGTTTATGTTTTTTCGCTTGTCTGCTAAAAAGTTAGTTCTTGCTCGTTCAAGTATTGCACTTGTCAATACTTCTAAATTTTAAGTCAACTAAAACATTTATAAATTAGTGTTAAAATATATTTTATTAACAATGTAGCTTTTACAGATATTAATATTGTCATAAATAAGTAGTATTTGGAAATGATTTGAAATAGCTAGGTTTGAGGGTTTGTTTGGGATAAAAAAATATCATAGTCTATATAAATATTTGTTCAAATGATACTTAAATACTATAAATAAGTCTATACTATTTATATTTATATTTTACATCAGTATTATATAACTTTATTTTTAAAGTCGTAATTGATGGATTTGTGCTTACCTTTTTAGATTATAGAAGCATCGCTGTTAGAAGTGAAGGTGGTGCAGAGTGGAGTGCTACTATACTTATAAAGGTGATGAAATGTTAAACAAAACGTGAAAGGCGACTCCACCACACTTATTGAAAAAGAATGATCGATATGTATGTTTCTTCGTATGAATGAGCTGGAACGTAACAACTTGACATCTTTCGATGTTAATCAAATCGATCTATATATAGCATAGGAAATTTGTCAATGCTACCTTAAATTTCCTCAACAAATTTCAAAATTATATAATAGATATTGTTGGAAGAATTTCGGCTTTTTTTTATCACTACTAGAAAAGTTAATGATACCGACGTCTAAAATGGTTGCCTTTTTCCGACCCGATTTGATGATGCCAAGGGGTTTGATCGTTGACTTCAACCTGTTGGTATATCAATCGTCGGAAATTGTTCCGACAGATTGGGTTGTTGGGTTGATTACCAACCGGTTAAGTTGTGGGTGGTCTTTCCGACCGATTAACCCGTTGGTTGTTTCCGACGAATTTGGCCGTTGGTTGTTTCCGACGGATTTGGTTATTGGTTGTTTCCGATGGCTGTGATCGTGGGTTGATTCAGAGGGATTTGGTCGTTGGTTGTTTCCGACGGTTTAGTTATGGTTGTTTCCGACGGATTTGGTCGTTGGTTGTTTGTTTCGACGGATTTGGTCTTTGGATTGTTTCCGACCGAATCGGTCGTTTCATTGGTTCCGACGGACTAGGAGGTTGGGGTTTTCCATCCGAACAAGTCAACATTGGTTTGTTTCCGACGGATTGAGTTGTTAGATTAATTTTCATGGAACACATTGTTATTTATTTTATTTTATTTTGATAAAGGAAAGCTGTTTGAAGCACTAGACGACACGCCGTCTAGTGGGTCAAAAGGCCGATAAAGATTGGCAGACGGACTAACCGTCATGAGGAACAACAACAGGAGAAAAAGAAACACAAAAAAATACATCAAGAAATCTCGACAACAAAGAAGTCAACGAGGGAAAGTAGTTGATCCAGTCCAACGGGAGCGGTGAGCACAAAGTTCGTCTTTGAAGAGAGTACACAGGCATGAAGCCTGAGGAACAACTGTGGACAATATTTGGGCTTGCAACAGAGCCTTCAGGAGCCGATCACAAATCCACGCCCCTTCCCTAGACAAACCACTCAAGGCGCCACCTAAAACAGCGTCAAACTAAGGAGAGGACATTGCAAAATACGAGATCTTGACATAAAAAAGTGTGTAACTTTGATTGTTAGAAGAAATGAGGTTTGTAAGGATGAAATTGTTTGAAAATGTAGTTGACAAGAACTACATTTTTAACTTTAGTTTTGAATAGGGATGAACTATACTCATATTCTCTTCTTTTTTTCTTTTTTTTTTTCAAATACGAGATTCTTGGTTGTGTGCGCTTTTGAGCGTATTCAATCCTATTGAAAGACAAGAAATTTCATTTTAATTGTTTTACTGAGTAAAGGAAAAGAACAAATGAAAAGAGTAGAAATAATTTATGATGTAGTTCACAACAACTACTTTTTTTATTGTGTTTCAAAATAATGGTTGATGGGTCGCCCAAAACAAAAAACTTCGATAGATTTGGTCCGACGTCGTGGGCTTCTTCTTCATTTGTTTCCCCTTTTTTGTGGGGATCTCCCAAAAAAAAAGAAAAAGCGGTAAACTTGTTCAAATAATTGATTCCATATTGTAAGTTTAGAAAGAAGCCCAACTAAAGCCAAGCCCATTAGAAGAAGAGGGAGGGCTTGGATTTAGTTTTAATTAATTACTTATTAGTAATTTTATTCTAAGGCAAGCAAGAAAAACAAGCCACATTGATAAACCAAAACTTCCAATTGCAAGCCGCTGGAGAAGAGGGAGAGCAAGGCAAAATCGATTGGAAGAAGAAGTCAAATGGATCCCGTCATAAATCTAGAGTTGGAAACCTCAAACTAAGAAGAAGTCAGACCAAAGGGCGTTTTTTAAACATGTAACACCCCGAATCCGTAGGACTCGATGTGCTACTAGGCTAGGATCTCACAATGGATCCTGACCCTAGCCTGACAACAAGTTCACTGAATCTTACAACAAGGCACCGATAGATTAAATACAAAACATCAAACTGATATAAAAGTATCAAAAGGTTTAAACAATGTGCTCCTGAATACAAACAAAACATAAATATATACATGGTCAAAAGATCCCATATCCCACGAGGACGACTCAGTGTACGGAGCCCTCAGCAGATCAGCCACTCTGGATCACTCTGCAGTTCTCCTAACCTGCAAGGGATCTACAACATGGTATAAAACCGTTAGCTAACCATACACATATATGAGATGAGCATAAGCACAAGCACACGTCAGAAATACTAAACACCTCATCACACACATTTACCTAGTTTATTATTTTTATAAATATAGTCCAACACTCAAATCATATATATATATATATATATATATATATATATATATATATATATATATATATATATATATATATATATATATATATATATATATATATATATCCATATGAACATATGTGACACGAGGAATATAACCCTCGCCTCTCGGTGGTAATGCCAGCTGGGGTGGTCAACCGGGATGACTCCTCCGTGTACCCTGAGGGAATGGAGACAGTGCCCGTTCCGTGTACCGGATCTGGATGTTCCGCAGAGAACATCCCAGTCTCCCATAGGGATGAGTGGGCAAGGCTGTCACGGCCCTACAATGGGCATTCACTAAACCATAGGTCGGTAATCATCATAACTCATGCTATAAAGTAGATAACACAGACACCACTCATGCACACATCCAATATAAGGATGGTAGCTAAGTAAGTCGGTCCTATGGACTTACCTCAACCTCGGTAGTCTCAAACCCAAACGGCTCCAACTCTAGAGATCAACACTGCCTAGTAACAAGGCATAACAACATACATCAAGCTCATATCCATCACAAGGGTCACACCTAGACCCAAGGGATCCATAAGGATCGTATCCTAACTCATAAACCTCAAAGCCATAACCGGCATAAACGATAACATGATCAACCTCGTTCTATCCTCATAAACATACCTAGCATGTCACTAAACCGCTCATACTAGGAAAGGAAAGGATCTACCCAACTCTAGGTAGACCCGGGACAAGACGCACCTGTGTGACGGAAAGACGCAGGGGCGGAACAGGCACCCCGCAGGCGCGGCAATGCTCGGCCGCAGGCGCGGTGACAGCGGCCGCAGGCAAGCGCAGGCACGGCGCAGGCGTTGTGACACGGCTCCCGCACGGGCGGCGGCTTCCAAGCGCGGGTGCGGCGACAAGGTACCCGATGAGGCGGCATTGCTGGACCGCGGGGGCGGCGACAGTGCAGAAGGTGATCCCGCGGTTCCTCTTCGGCTCTTCACGTGATCAACTCACGTCTTCTTCATTCCAAAGTCACACACATACATATACATACACATTCCAACATCAATACACCTTCAATTCATCTAATCCTAAGCTAAGGAAGATGGAATCAAAGAAAGGAAGAAGAGAAGGAGAAAGAAGCAAGGAGCTTACCACACTTGTGGTCCTATGCAGCAAGGAAATGATCAACAACACACTATCACTGGCTCTCAAGCTCAACAACCATATCCACTAGCATCAACATCATCAAAGCCACATCAAATCTCTTCCAAACCCAAAGGAAATCAAGAACAAGATCAAGGAGGGAGAAGGAGAAGCAAGAAGGACGTAAGGTAGCTGGGAAATGAAGTGAAGAACCCTTGGTCACGAAGCCAAGGTAAGGCTAAGAAGGAAAGGGTAAAACACGGTCAACCGGTCAACAAAACCGGCTGCAGCCGCAAGAAATCGCGGGGCAGTTCCCTGGGCCGCGGGAGCGGAAACCCGCTGGGGCGGCACACAAGCCCGCGAGGGCGGCTAAGGTCAAATCTCGGCTAAAGCCAAATCTCGGTCCAAAAGACTAAGGCTCTTACAAAACATCCTTCACAAGAAAGAGACGCTCTAGGTTACAAGGTGAAGGTGGCCGCCACAACCAGAGGAGTGGGCAAACGACGACGATAATCGACGGTAAGGAAGAGAACATGTGGTTATACAAGCGTAGGGAAGTCTTCCCGATCTGTTTGTGAGGGCTTTTATTTTTTTCTACTTTGTTTGTTATTTGTGATGACAGGGACGATACAATCCGATCTCAGATGGTTTGTGAAAGATTTTGATTTTTCAATTTTGTTTGTTATATTTGACGACAGGGAGATATATTGGAGATTGGTTTGTTCCCATATAGACATTGATTTGGTTTTTAATTGATTGGCTTATTAAATTTAACTACCATTAAATATACATTATGGGTCCGAGGGATATTGGGATTGTACAAGTTTCGTCCCGAAACTTGTACAATCCCAATATCCCTCGGACCCATATGCCGAGGTACAACTCTCTCTACCGGAGGCATCACATCTCCACTCATATGGTATCAACATATATCACTCTATAACCTCAAGCACGGGCATGGAGGAACTCATCATCTCCAGCCATAAGATCACTATACTATCCAAGGCATAGAGGAAAAACATCTCTAGCCAAAACATCAACGTAACCACGGGCATGGAGGAAAAACATCTCCAGCAATACTATGTCCACCAAAGTAGCATGGAAGAAAGAACCATCTCCAACTAAACCTATCATATCACAATAGCATGGAGGAAATAATCATCTCCAGCTATAAACAATCCACTAGCACAACAAGATCTAATAAGATCACACATCACATCACAGCTAGTACGAAAATAAACACAGCATGGCATAAGTACATAAGCATAACACTCACCAAGATAGTACTAAGATCTACTCGTCGATCCTACTGGTATATCTATTTCGGCATAGAACTCTGGATAGTTCCTCTGGATATTATCCCCAGTCTCCCATGTAGCCTCATCAGGTCCATGTCTTGACCACTGTATCCTCAGTATAGAAATGTCCTTCTAACGCAGGTGTCTCATACCTCGTTCCAGGACTGCAATCGGATGCTCAACAAAAGTGTGGTCCGGCTCAACCACCAAATCATCATAACTCACAATATGTCTCGGATCTGGTATGTACTCCCTCAGCTGAGACACATGAAACACAGGGTGAACACCCTCTAACCTCGGAGGCAAAGCCAATCTGTATGTTGCGCTCCCAACCCGATCCAGAATCTCGAACGGTCCGACATATCGGGAGCTCAACTTCCCCTTAATACCAAAACGCCTAACACCTCGTGTCGGGGACACTCTCAGCCACACATGGGCTCCAACTCTGAACTCTAGAGGTCTACGCCTCCTATCTGCATACGACTTCTGACGGCTCTGAGTAGTCAGCATCCTCTCTCTAATCAATGCTACTCGAGCCACATCATCCTGAATCTAATCAGGTGTCAAACCACTAACACTGCTCTGCTCATCCCAGCATAACGGAGTACGGCATCTCTTTCCATACAATGCCTCATATGGGGCCATCCCAATAGATGCATGCCAACTGTTGTTGTATGAGAACTCAACTAGTGGGAGATGATCCGTCCACACTTGTCCCCAATCCAACACACAAGCTCGCAGGATATCCTCCAGTGTCTGAATGGTCCTCTCTGACTGACCATCTGTCTGAGGATGAAACGCAGTAGTAAAGTGTAAACTCGTCCCCAAGGCAGTATGAATCTGTTGCCAGAACCTCGAGGTAAATCGCCCATCTCTGTCTGAGACGATCATCCTCGGTACACCATGGAGTCTCACTATCTGCTTAGTGTACTCCTCAGCTAATCTGCTCACCGGCCACGTCTCCCGAATAGGAATGAAACATGCCGTCTTCGTCAATCTGTCTACTATAACCCAGATAGCAACAAAACTATGGCTTAGTCTCAGCCCAGTCACAAAGTCCATGGTGACGTCCTCCCACTTCCTCTGTGGAACAGGAAGTGGATGGAGCTCACCTCCAGGTCTGCAATGCTCTATCTTGACCTGCTGTCAGGTCGCACATTGTGCCACAAATCTGGCCACATCGGGCTTCAACCCTCCCCACCAATATGAACGTCTCAAATCCTGATACATCTTATTCGTACCTGGATGTACAGAGTAAGGTGTACAGTGAGCCTCCTGTAAAGTCCTCTGGCACAACTCCGCATCCGCGGGTACACAGACGCGACCGCGGCATCTCAATACTCCATCTGCTCCCAGAAGAAATTGTGGTCCTCATCCCGAGACATCCTCTCTCTGATCCTCATCAAGGTCGGGCAGGTCTCCTGCTTCTGTTGGATCTCACCCAACAGATCAGGAAGAACTTCTAAAGTATGCAGTTGCGCATCCTCATCAAGAAACTGGATGTCCAACTCTAACCAGATCAGGTCTCTCTGTAACTAGTGCTGAACTGTCAATCTCGCAATCGCCTGCTCTCGAGGCGTCTTCCTGCTCAGGGCGTCGGCGACAACGTTCGCCTTCCCTGGATGATATAGAATCTCTAAATCAAAGTCTTTGATCAGCTCGAGCCACCTCCGTTGGCGGTTATTCAATTCCCGCTGCGTGAAAATGTACTTCAGACTCTTATGGTCTGTGAAGATCTGACATGTAGCACCATACAGGTAATGTCTCCAAATCTTCAGTGCATGAACTACCGCTGTCAACTCCAGATCATGAGTTGGGTAGTTCTCCTCATACGTCTTTAGCTGTCGAGACGCATAAGCAATCACTCTGCCTCGCTGCATCAACACAGATCCTAAGCCTAGCTTGGATGCATCACTATAAACCACAAAATCAGTTGTACCCTCTGGTTGTGCCAAAACAGGAGCAGAAGTCAAACGTCTCTTTAGCTCCTCAAAACTCTGCATGCACTGATTAGACCAAACAAATCTGGTAGTCTTCTTCAGTAGACTCGTCAGTGGACGGGCAATCACAAAAAATCCCTCCACAAAGCGTCGGTAATAACCGGCTAGGCCAAGAAAGCTACGTACTTCCTTGACGTTCGTCGGTGTAGTCCAAGCTGCTACTGCCTCAATCTTGGTCAGATCCACCTTGATCCCTTCAGTTGATACAACATGACCCAGGAATGCTACCTCTGACATCCATAACTCACACTTAGAGAACTTAGCATAAATTTCTCTATCCCGTAAAACCTGCAATACAGTTCTCAGCTGTCCTGCATGCTCCTCTCGGTTGCGAGAGTACACCAAAATGTCATCTATGAAAACCATCACAAACTGATCCAGGAAGTCGATGAAGATGTTGTTCATGAACTCCATAAAAATTTTTGGGGCATTCGTAAGCCCAAATGGCATCACTACAAACTCGTAGTGTCCATATCTGGTCCGGAATGCTATCCTGTGCACATCCTGCTCTCTCACCCTCAGCTGGTCATATCCTAAATGCAGATCAATCTTGAAGAATACAGTCGCTCCCTGAAACTGATCTAACCACTAGTACAAAAATCACGTTTTATCACACTTAATTTATCACGGTTGTTTATTTTGCGTCTTAAAAACTAACTATAGTGATTTTTATCCCGGTTAAGCAAACCACCCGTGATAAAAGGTGATGCTAAAAATGTGTATTCACCTAATATCCCGGTTTACTAGAGTGAGTTAAGGAAAAAAAAAAAGGACCGGTTCACTCGAATAGGGTAAACGAGCGTCTCTTTGCCCCTCAACCTCTCCCAAAAAATGCAGTTCTTCGCCTCTCACTCGCTACTCATACCCTTCTCCCGCGAGCAGCTCTCACAAGTTCGAGACCGGATTGAAGTAGGTCTCATTTTGTGCAGGTGACATCGTGCTTCTTCCTCCGCCACCGCAACCGCAACTAGCGTATTGTGTGTTGCCGATTACATCCCTATATCCAGTAGGCATTTCCTTTCAATCATATGTCATATCTTCTATGCTCCTATATGAATCGTCTACTACAAGCATTTCCAGGAATCTCGTGTTGATTTAATCGTGTAGCGATGGTAAATTATACTTCCTCTTCTACTAATTGTTCCTTTTTTATTTTGATTAGACTATTTCTGAACTAGATCGGTTGATTGCTTATCAATCCAGCAAATGACTCTATCATCAGACATTAATTAGGGTTTCATTTAAAACTATTTAGTTAGAATCACACACTCATCTGTTGTTTGCTTGTGTGAATATTTCATTGTGGGAGTCGATTCTTCATCAGATTTGTTAGTTTCAAATACTATTTTCATGTCTAATTACATAATTTGAGTTGTTGTTACCTTTTGCTTTGTATACAGGTGGATACTAAAAATCATTTTGTATCCAGCTATATTTTCCACTACAAGATAGATTAAGGTTTCTATTAGAACCTTTAACAACCCGATAGATTAAGGTTCCTCTTTGTGTTTGTTGTTATCACAATTTGGCCCTGATGTGCTTTGGATTTCTGCCTTCATATTCATTTTGATTAGAATGTGGCAATTGAAAATTGGATATGTACGGTAATAAGATACATATGTATGATTTAGTTATGAACTACAGGTGTTCGACAAAATGCGTTATAGAACTTTTTTGTCATAGAGAACTCGAATTTCTATAAAAAGAAGTGCAGCAGCATTACAAATGAATTTTTCATACAAAACAAACTGATTCGACAATACAGGGACCGATATCACAAACAATTGATGGAATAGTTAAGCTTCATAAAAGGATAATTTGTCTAAACTTCTTTAACACAATGGTTTCAGATTGTTAGAATAGGGAGATGGGCTAACTAGTGATATTTTTGTTGATTCTTAGAGCGACAATTATAAGAACAATAAACTTTTATTAACAACATTAAAAAATCACAATAAAACTTGTGATTTGGATATTGTTACAACACAAATTTGGTTTTATCAGGTAATTGCTTATCTTGACTACAGTTCATATAAAAAAAAGTTAGGCTGTTTGTTCCTACTTAAGTCTTGGTTTAAATGTGAATACAAATGAAAAATAAAAAAGATCTTTTTTTTTTGTAATCGCATGTCGATAATACCATGGAATTAAATTATTAAGAAAAATATTGTTTAACTTATCTTGACTACTTGCACCTACAGAGACGTGTTTATATGTCTTCTACATATATCTTTTAGCTGAAAACACATGAGAGAGAGTCATTTAGTTCATACTATGACAAAAAAAAGGATGTAGGTAATCAAGAAGAGCCGCACATGGACGTTGAATAAGCCTTGGACTCTGATATTGTAGCCTAGGTCAAAGTCACTCTCTTATGTATCCAAAGTTGTTGGCATCTTACCTAAGTGTACAGTACGTCACAAGTGACTAAAATAGGTAGTTAATAGCAAGTTCCTTTCCTATTTTCTCTATTGACACACTGCACTCGTATACAAAATGACTTTTTGTTATGCTAAAGTCACAGGAAGATAGCATCAAATTTAGAACCCACGAGCACTTGCTAAAAGGATGCTTGATTTTACATTTATTGTGTTTGTTTCTGTTCCGAGGACAATGTTGAGAAGAAGGCTCTACAGAATGCAGAAAACACAGTTTCAAAAGAAGCCAAAGGACATGTCATTGGTTCGGGCAATTATTTATTTATCTCCAAAAACATACTATAGACATGGAGATAATGCTACGAAACCAAGCACGTCTAAACGGGCATTTTGAAGCTGAGGAAAGAGCTCAAAGCGAATGGGTAGGTGGTGAGCCCATTTACAAATTATCCTATATAGATTATTTACTAATGTCTCTCAAATAGCTTCATATGTTCATTTGTCAATATTCTGTGCCATATGAAGATTCCATGTTAGAAAGGAGGGAAAAGTTAGAATTCATTCATCTGGAAGAAGAAAAGATAAAGGTTCATTTGTCAATCTTCTGTAACTTTTGCCAGGTGACACTTTAAACCTGAATCAATTATTTGTCTTGCTTTTACTAGAGAAACGGGTTCAGCTTGGGAAGAATGTGGCCTTAGAAGAGATAATAGATGCAACTGCCAGAGAAACATAACAGCTATAAAAAGCCAAGACACCAGAGAAATGTGTGCAGCTTTGTGAGCTTAGTTGTGCATTGGTTGTTTTGGCTTCAACATTTATAAGATATTTATAGTGTTATTGAGAAAATGCTTTTAGTAATGGTTTTCTTGTTGTAATATGTACCTTGACTGGCTTTTGTCCAACTATTTCAGCCAGTGAGCAAGGAGCGGGAAGAGTTCTTAAGACTAGTAAAGAAGGAGGTAAGCCAAAACCAGAACATATGTTTTCAATATGAGTCACAACTGGGCTATATGTCGTAAAATTTGTGTGTTTAAACAGCAAACAACCAGGATCAAGAGGCATGTGTACTTCTCCTTGGTACTTAGAAGATTTTTCATCAAGTTGCATGTGTACTTCTCCTTGGTACTTGAAAAGATTTTTCATTATTCCATAAGGTTGTTATCCTTTTTCCATTTTCCATTTTCCATTTTTTATTTTTTATTTTTCATCTGTCAATATAAAGTCATAACGAGTTTATTATAATGTCTTTTTTGGTTACATATGTATAATTTTCCACTAGATATACGAATATAGAATAATTCTTTGACCATTCTCTTTCAATATGAATATCAAGATATGCATTGTGTATGAATTGATCAAGCACACTGATATTGTGATATGAACTTTGCATTTTCAGACTAAAATATTTAGCTCTTATAGTCAGTTTATCCATGTTAATTTTAGTTACAGGTTATTTACACATTTCTTTGCATAATATTCTCAGATTAACAATTTTATAGTTACTAATACGTTCACCTACCTTTACTTTGTGCTCTTACTCTTTATGATGATCAATTCTTATCAAATGACTCCGAACTTTATGGTAAATTTGTTGCCGATTTACAGTTAATATCTGGTTCTTTAATTTTGTAGGAGTTGATTGCAAAGTGATGGTAACACATCGTTTTTAATCGAATTTGAAGCTTTGGTTGGTGCTTGGAGCCTTTGCTTAGAAGCTTAAGGATGCACGCAACGTGGCAACAACTTCAGGCTCAAGCACACGATATTGCAGCCAGTGGCCTCTATTCTTAATTTCAATTTATAATAATCACAAAGATTGTTGATTGATTTGTTATAGATAGGGGACATTTAATTTAAGGGATTTTAAGTTAATTGAACTGAGTTTAAGAGGTTCAACTGTACGTCCGGGTTGTATGCTGCGACGTTTTTTTTCCAAAGACCCAACTTTATAACCCGGACATTAAAATTCCGGGTTATATAATAGTAGCCTGTAAGTGTGACTCGCCACGGTGCAATCTATCCGGGTTAAAAAGTGAAGATGCGTGCAATATGAACATGCATTCATCACGGTTTTAACCGTGATAAGAAACCTTTCCGATCCTTTATCACGGGTTTTGAACCGGGATAAATGACTTTTAATCACTGTTCATACTAACCGTGATAAAAGGTGCCCATACACTACTTCTTCAACTCTTTTATCACGGTTTTAACCGTGATAAAAGAGACGTTGGTTCAAGAACAATTAAAAAAATGCAGTTCAAGTTCTTTTATCACGGTTCAAGAACCGTGATAAATACTACCTATTATCACGGTTCCTTCCCAAACAACCTAATATCCCGGAACTTACTATCACGGTTCATAACCGTGATAAACGGTCAAATATAACCGTGATAAAAGGCCTTTTTTGTTCTAGTGAACAAATCATCAATACGAGGCAATCAATACTTGTTGTTGATGGTCACCTTGTTCAACTCTCTGTAATCTATACACAATCTCAACGATCCGTCCTTCTTCCGTACGAAGAGGACAGGTGCTCCCCAGGACACGCTAAGGCGATTGAAGCCCTTCTCATCCAACTCCTCAAGTTGCTTCTTCAGCTCCAGCATCTCGACATGCGCCATCCGGTATGGGGCCTTTGAATCGATCTCGTATCAGGCTCTAAATCAATGCCAAAATCCACACTCCTCTGAGGCGGCAAACTGGACGGCTCAGCAAATACATCTGCAAAATCACAGACAACTGGGATATCCTCTAATGCTGGACTCTCCCCATCCTTCATGGCATAACACCAAAAGGCCTCACAACCCTGTGCAATCAGCCTCGCTGCCCGTATCACACTGATAACCATACTAGATTTTCCAAGGTCCCAACCTTGGAAAACCTCTATCTGTCCTAACACGGTAGAGAGGGTAACAGTCCTCCTACCTACATCTAAAACTGCAGAATGTCTATCCATCCAATCCATACCTAGAATGACTTCTTCATGCACTAATGGCATGACAAAGAAGTCCACAAGCAATACACGGGTCCCTACAGAAATGGGACAGTCACGAATCTCATGGGTACCTCTGACCCTACTACCATCGGGTAACCCTATACTAAAGGGTATCCCCTTAGTCGTATCTAGACTCAAACGATCCACACAGGCATTTGAAATAAAAGAATGTGTAGCACCCATATCAAATAAGACTTTAACAGGTAAACCATGAATCAGAATGGTACCTGTAGCAGTCGGTGCAGCTGACTCCTCTGCACTCCTTAGCTCAAAAACTCGGCCCTGTGGCCCTCGGGTGTCAGTGGTGCTCCCACCACGACCTCTGCCTCTACTCGGCCCAGGAGCAGATCCCTGAGTCGTAGGGCGATCTGGGACTCTTTGTTGTCCCTGCATCTGCTGCTGCTGAGGTGGCCTCTACTCACCTCCCGCTACACTGGCAGAAGAAGAACCTTGCTGAGATGAAGCTCCGCCCTGTCGGCAGAAAACAACCCTATGACCCGGCCGGCCACAAGTGTAGCACATCACTGTCTGCCTCGGACACTCTGGTCGCATATGTCCATACTTACCACAGTTGTGGCACTGTCGTCCCTTATTTGTAATTGGTGTAGAGAAGGGATGACTTTGGCAACTCTGACCTCGCCCTGCACTAGCAGCCCCACCAGCACCATTGGTCTGCCCAGTACGCTGTCTCTTCTCAGACCCTCCGGTCTGAGAAGCTCTCCTCTGACTAGCCCGCTCCCTCTCATAGTCGGAAGCTCTGTCCTGATAATCCATCAAAGACTCACAGTGAAAACCCGCCATGTAGGTCCGGGTAGTATCCTTAGTCGTCGGAAAAACAGATATGCATGCTGATCCACAAAAGGTGCAGCTGGTCCCAGCAATGCCAGCTCCTCCTGGAATCTCCTAATAGCCTCAGAGACTGTTACATCCTCGAACTCAGCCTCAACAAAGTCTCGTAGTTTCTCCCTCCTAAGTGAGGCAGGGCAGAAACGAACTCAGATCATGGTCCTCATCTGCTCATAACAGGTAACCTGTACTCGTACAGACCTCCACCAGTGTTGTGCCAAATCTCTGAACAGAGTCTGCACCAACTCGATCTGTCTGTCAACAGGACACCTAATAGACTCCAGAGCTGAGTCCACATGTCCAATCCAGAGCTCCACCTCTAACCCCACCTTCCCAGAGAAAGGGGGTACACCCATCTGGTGAAATGCCTTCAACCAAGTGTCTGGTCTAGGCCCTCTATGCTCCTATGTAGCTCGAGCAATCACAACAGCAGGTGCCGGTGCAGCTGGCACCTGAGTAATTGTATGGGATCTCTCAAATGGTCCCTCTTGTGCTGGCAGATCAGGAGCACGCCTACCTGCCCTAGCAGCCTCTTCCACACGTCTGATATACTCGCGGAAGGCTGGTCCCTCCATGGAGACACGATTAGAGTCATCTGACTGGACTCTTTGGGATCCCTGTCTCTCAGCTGCACCGTTCTCATTCCCATGAACGACACTCTCAGCAACGTCCTCATGAACCTCCTCCGCTGCACGTGGATCAACAGCGGGAATCCTACCTCATCCTCTACCTAGAGGGGGTCTACCTTTACCTCGTCCAGTTGCAGGTAAGGTTCTAGCCTGAACCATCTACAAAGGACGTAAACCTAACTTAAAAGGCTATATATATGCCATATGTATAGATATATATCAAATCAATCACAACAGAATATCTATATATATCTATACTATCGAGATCTTCAAAGGGGCGATGGCTCACGTACACGATATCCCAAAACATTTGTACTCATTTCAAACCCAAAACCTTTTGAAAAGTCAGACCCCTTTCGGGTTCTGTTTATTTATCTATTCGACCTTTATCGCAGATTATAAGTGTCATTGTTGTCAACCTGGGATCTGATACCAACTTTGTAACACCCCGAATCCGTATGACTCGAGGTGCTACTGGGCTAGGATCTCACAATGGATCCTGACCCTAGCTTGACAACAAGTTCACTGAATCTTACAACAAGGCACCGATAGATTAAATACAAAACATCAAACTGATATAAAAGTATCAGAAGGTTTATACAACGTGTTGCTGAGTACAAACAAAACATATAATATATACATGGTCAAAAGATCCCATATTCCACGAGGATGACCCAGTGTACGGAGCCCTCAACAGATCACCCACTCTGGATCACTCTGCAGTTCTCCTAACCTGCAAGAGATCTACAACACGGTATAAAACCGTTAGCTACCATACACATATATGAGATGAGCATAAGCACAAGCACACGTCAGAAATACTAAACACCTCATCATGATATCACACATTTACCTAGTTTATTATCTTTATAAATATAGTCCAACACCCAAATCATATATATATATATATATATATATATATATATATATATATATATATATATATATATATATATATATATATATATATATATATATATATATTCATATGAACATATGTGACACGAGGAATATAACCCTCCCCTCTCGGTGGTAATGCCAGCTGGAGTGGTCAACCAGGACAACTCCTCCGTGTACCTTGAGGGAATGGAGACAGTGCCCGTTCCGTGTACCAGATCTAGATGTTCCGCAGAGAACCTCCCAGTCTCCCATAGGGATGAGTGGGCAAGGCTGTCACGGCCCTACAATGGGCAGTCACTAAACCATAGGTCAGTAATCATCATAACTCATGCTATAAAGCAGATAACACACACACCACTCATGCACACATCCAATATAAGGATGGTAGCTAAGTAAGTCCTATGGACTTACCTCAACCTCGGGAGTCTCAAACCCAAACGGCTCCAACTCTAGAGATCAACACTGCCTAGTAACAAGGCACAACAACATGTATCAAACTCATATCCATCACAAGGGTCACACCTAGACCCAAGGGATCCATAAGGATTGTATCCTAACTCATAAACCTCAAAGCCATAACCGGCATAAACGATAACATGATCAACCTCGTTCTATCCTCATAAACGTACCTAGCATGCCACTAAACCGCTCATACTAGGAAATGAAAGGATCTACCCAACTCTAGGTAGACCTGGGACAAGACGCACCTGCCTGACGGAAAGACGCAGGGGCGGCAAAGGCAACCCACAGGCGCGGTGACAGCGGCCGCAGGCAAGCGCAGGCACGGCGCAGGCGTTGTGACACGGCTCCCGCACGGGCGGCGGCTTCCAAGCGTGGGTGCGGCGACAAGGTACCCGATGAGGCGGCATTGCTGGACCGCGGGGGCGGCGACAGTGCAGAAGGTGATCCCGCGGTTCCTCTTCGGCTCTTCACGTGATCAACTCACGTCTTCTTCATTCTAAAGTCACACACATACATATACATACACATTCCAACATCAATACACCTTCAATTCATCTAATCCTAAGCTAAGGAAGATGGAATCAAAGAAAGGAAGAAGAGAAGGAGAAAGAAGCAAGGAGCTTACCACACTTGTGGTCCTATGCAGCAAGGAAATGATCAACAACACACTATCACTGGCTCTCAAGCTCAGCAACCATATCCACTAGCATCAACATCATCAAAGCCACATCAAATCTCTTCCAAACCCAAAGGAAATCAAGAACAAGATCAAGGAGGGAGAAGGAGAAGCAAGAAGGACGTAAGGTAGCTGGGAAATGAAGTGAAGAACCCTTGGTCACGAAGCCAAGGTAAGGCTAAGAAGGAAAGGGTAAAACACGGTCAACCGGTCAACAAAACCGGCTGCAGCCGCAAGAAATCGCGGGGGCAGTTCCCTGGGCCGCGGGAGCGGAAACCCGCTGGGGCGGCACACAAGCCCGCGAGGGCGGCTAAGGTCAAATCTCGGCTAAAGCCAAATCTCGGTCCAAAAGACTAAGGCTCTTACAAAACATCCTTCACAAGAAAGAGACGCTCTAGGTTACAAGGTGAAGGTGGCCGCCACAACCAGAGGAGTGGGCAAACGACGACGATAATCGACGGTAAGGAAGAGAACATGTGGTTATACAAGCGTAGGGAAGTCTTCCCGATCTGTTTGTGAGGGCTTTTATTTTTTTCTACTTTGTTTGTTATTTGTGATGACAGGGACGATACAATCCGATCTCAGATGGTTTGTGAAAGATTTTGATTTTTCAATTTTGTTTGTTATATTTGACGACAGGGAGATATATTGGAGATTGATTTGTTCCCATATAGACATTGATTTGGTTTTTAATTGATTGGCTTATTAAATTTAACTACCATTAAATATACATTATTTTGTCTCATAAGAAATATAATTACATAAAATAAATATAAATAAACATTATGTTTTTACTAAGATTAATAAACATCGTTGAAAACATAAACTACACAAATAACTTTAAACATTAAATATGATTTCCATTTTATAAAAAATTCCATGTGTATGAAACACTTCAAAATAACAATATGTCTAATAAGAATAATATAAAACATAATGCATCCAACTTAAAAAGAAATCTAACACTACCTAATATATCCCACAACCATTGTCATTGTTACCCCCTTGAACACCATTGTTATCACTTCTTGAACTCCTACGAACATTTGTATGACCATTTAGATCATCCGTGAGAGCAAACAAATTGCACCCGTCATTCAATAAGGATTGAAATGACATGTCGGTTGAGACACTTGGGTGCAAATTGTTATACATTTGCATCTCCCTCCTTCGTATCATAGCTTCATAAGTTTGAAGTTCTTTCATTTTATCCGCAATTAATGCTTCTGCTCGTTCAACCTCGTTCATAGACGAACCTTGACCATAATGAAATTGTGAAGGAGTATGATGCAGTATATATGAACCAAGAATTGAATGAGACGGACCATGTACTTGTGGAGGAGGAGGAAAACCTTGAACCAGAGGCGATATGCGAGTGGTCGGAGGAGATTGATGGTGAATTGGAGAGGATGTGGGAGACAATAAACCAGCAGTTGGAGGATTGAGGACATAATCATGCTTTGAATAAAGCGATCCTAGTCCAAAAACTCTTTCTTTCTTCTCACCACCAATGGCTTCAACCCATAACATATCTTTATCATCTTTGGAAAGTTCTTGTTGCGATCCATTCAGAGCATCGCACTTTTCATTATAACATTCATAATAAGAAAAATATAATTATTACACGAAGCACTATATGTAAACAAAAAAATAGGTACAATGGAAATATATTAATAGTATTATAAACAAAAAAATGATTAATTTAATATAAGTTTAAACTATATAAAAACACTTACAATCGCTTTTTAGGGCGATCACTAGTCCACGTTCCAAGTCTTTTACTGTGATAAGTTGCACGTACTAACTCTACTTGGGTTATTTATCGTCCATGTTCCACCTTCTACATAATTTTTAATAAATATATATTAGTTTAAATTAAATGAGTATTAAACTATAAAATTTAAAATAGTAGGAAAGTACTTACAAACTCTTCAGCATATTCGGCGGCAGATTTAGAGCCACCCGCATAGGATGACATTCCATGATCACCCTCGGATGCTCTATTTTTCTTATTTAACCTCACATTTTTTCCGGTATTCTACACTTTTACTATCTATCAGTATTTGTTTCCAATCCTCACTCTCAATAAACTTGGGTCTGTATCCTTTCTTCCGAGCATCACATATCGAAGTTGTGATATGTCTACTGCACCTAGCTCTCCAATTTCGTTTGATTATTGGACCATCATGATTGTCCCAAAAAAAAAGCATTCTGTATAGTTTTACAATTAGTAAGACACATAATAGTGGCATGTGTCTATAACTCAAAAGATATAAAGCATAATTCTACTTTTGTAACAAGAATGCTTAACCTCTTTATGCAAAAAAAAAAAAAAAAAAAAAAAAAAAAAAAAAAAAAAAAACGGACTTAAAAGAATTATTTTAGATACACTCAAATAAATCAATAAAAGTTTGTTAAAATTTACGTACTTGAAATTCAGACCACTATAATGCTTTAACATTTTTGGGAACTTCAGAAACACACTTCCAAGTACCATTAATAGTGACTATGTATAGATTTATTAATAACCTTGAAAACTCGAGATTTGTTGTAAAACCTAACAAATAAAATAGATTAGACATATATATACATATAACATAAAATTTAAATAGTATGTCAAATAAAATAGATCTATTAATAACCTAACAAATAAATTTGAGATTTATCTCATCTATCTATCATATGATTCATATATATAAAACTAGAGAAGCTCTTAGTAATAGTCAAATAATTCACCCTTTTTTCCTCAAAATTACAGTTACAACCAGCTCGTCAATGATTTCACTGACATTTTTGCCCCTAATGTTCAATTCAGCCTTCAGTCGCTTATTGTGTTGTTCAGCCCTTCTTCTTGTACCTCTGCATCGTTCCTTCCCTTCTCAAACATTCAAACATATCGCTGACGATTCGAGATTTCCACGGCCATCAGGAACCAATAATCGTCGCAACATTAAAAACCTGTGTCCTGTTCACCGCACTGGTTGCTCGACTTGCTATAGGCATTCAAAATCCCCTCTTTTATCTGCCTCTATCTTCATTTCAACTAACGGAGTTTATGGTTTAATTTCACCTTTCACATCTTTCGGATTATGAAAGAGCTGATTCTTCGTCACCTAAAGGTATTTCTTGATCTCAGCTTCACCATTTACAACCATTATCTAGCGGGATTTCATTGCTGTTTTCTAGGGTTCATAAATATTTGAAGCCTATAATGCCAAAGAAACGAAATTACCTTTATTTTGACCGCAATTGTTGACACCTATTAATATTGATTGTTAGTTGGTTGAGTTTTCAAATGAACTGGATGAAATCTACACGTATTAGACATTTTTTATCGAAAAATGTAGGTTTTTCACAGATTAGGGGATGATTGCTATTGGGGACAGCTTTGGTGTGCATACAAGGTGTTTGTCGTAATACCTGGATGAAAGTATGAGCCTAACAATATGTTGTTATGGGGCAAACGAAATACAAACTACTGAAGGTTGATAAAACTACTGAAGGTTTCGGTTCTTCGAAATCGGGAGAAGTTATAGGTTGCTAATAGTTAGATGTCTATCTCACATTTTTTTTTGAATGTGTTATTACCAACACTGCTTTCTCCTTCTGATCGGAACATCTTCTATGTGTATCATACAATACTGAAGATGGTATACCCATTATGACATGGAAGAAATATTTATAGTACTACAAAATGCATAGCTTAATTCCCCCTCTAACCCTCTTTCCATTTGATTTGCTTTCTATTTGTGTAAAATATTTTTATTCTCATCTCGATAACTCTATAGTGTTGTCTATTCCAATATGCTTGTTAGGGTTTGATCAATGAAACAATAAAGAATTTACATGTTTAGATTGAAATTATTGTTTAGCAGAGCAAGCAACATGCTTTATCATTCCATCACACTCTCTTTGCCACATCTTATTATAGTGCATATTTTTTCATTGGTTGGTTTACCAACACTCCAGGAGTTCCTAGACGGTTCAGTAGGATTCAAAGGGGCATGCAATACATTACTTAAGCAGGTAGTTATAGGAGATACTATTTGTCACATGGCTGTTAGGCTTGTTCGAGGACAATCCATGATAGTTCAATTAAAAAGGGGGACACCTCTACATAGAGAACATCCAGTAGCATCGAGAACTGGGTTCTTGTTTTGTTGATCTGTTGTGCACACAGGGCACCTGAACTATTGCTAGATATCAAAGAATATTCAGCTGCAATTGACATGTGGTCAGTAGATTGCATAATGGCTGAACTTTTATGTGGCAAACAATTTTTTGATGGAAGAACCGAAGTTGCTCAACAAGGTGATTGTTAGCGCATGCTCGATTACGAATATTTGGTTAATTTTTGTACTACTAACTCATCTTGTATCTCACCATGTGTATATTGGTATTAGTTGGAAGAAAATGAACAAGATGCCCATTCCGGGCAGTTGACGAAGGGCATTGGTTGGCTTTGGGAAACTCAGGGAGGAAAAGGCTGTTGCAAATTTGCAGGTATAAAGTATCTACATTGTTGATAACCATTCTCGCCAAGCTCATACATATTTACATATATTTTATAAGAAGTACTGTCAAAAGGCTTACGTTCTTTATTAGAGAAGAAGATATATATACACATACAGATAAATATGCTAAGACTAAGACTAAGCAAAGATCTCTCTAACTTATCCCTAGAATATCTCTAACTGCAAGATATCAAATAATATCGTTTACATTCCCCCTCAAGTGAAGCTAACTGGTGAGAGCTGTAACTTGCGCAGAAGAAGTTGAAATCTATGTCGTAGCAGCGGTTTTGTAAGTATGTCAGCCAATTGATCATCTGTTGAGACATAAGTGACCCTTAGTCTACCCTTCTGAACTTGTCCTCTTACTAAATGATATGCCAGTGCAATATGTTTCATTCTTGAATGAAACACAAGGTTAGCGGATAAGCTCATTGCCCCTAAGTTGTCACAATAAATCACGGGAGGTAGTGTTGGAGGTTGTTTCAATTCAGACAGTAGTTGCGTGACCCATAGCAATTCCGAAGATGTTTTAGCTATGGCCTTGTACTCAGCCTCAGTTGACGATCTTGCAACAAATTTCTGTTTCTTGGAGCTCCAACTCACTGGTGTAGAACCAATGTAAATGATGTAACCCGTGGTAGACACGTAGTCGTCTTTGTCTCCTGCCCAGTCTGCATCCGAGTATGCATGTAGGTCTGTGGCAGGAGCAGCCTTTATATGAATCCCCATAGTCAACGAGCCAGCTAGATAACGAAGCAGCCATTTCCAAGAAGCCCAGTAATGTGAAGTGGGATTTTGCAAGAACTGTGATAGCTTGTTTACAGTGAAACCCACATCTGGACGAGTGAGATATAGGTACTGCAAACTTCCTACTAGTGAACGATAGTCAGTTGGAGTTGGAAGGAATTCACCTGATGTACGAGGAACCAAATCACCCGGAGACATTGGTGTAGACACCGGTTTTGCATCAGTCATTCCAGCCTTAACCAACAGATCCAGGATATATTTTCTTTGTGATAGGAAAATACCATTTGCACGTGGTATAACCTCAACACCCAGAAAGTAAGCTAAGTTGCCTAAATCTTTCAGAGAAAATTTCGTTACTAAGAGCTGAATAAGCTTGTCAACTTGCTTGCTATCATTTCCAGTAATAATAATGTCATCCACATACACAAGTATGTAGAACACATTCTGATCTTGAGAGTAGATGAACAATGAAGCATCAGAAATCGAGTTTATGAAACCAAGACTGAGAAGGAATAACCTTAATTCATTGTACCAAGCCCGAGGGGCTTGTTTTAAACCATAGATTGCCTTCTTGAGTTTGCACACGTGATTGGGCCTATCTTTGTCTGTGAATCCAGGTGGCTGAGACATATAGACATCCTCATAGAGTCGGCCTTGTAGGAAAGCATTATTTATGTCCACTTGATGTAAGGACCAACCATGTGAAACTGCTATGACAAGAACAATTCGAACTGATGCAAGCTTTACCACCGGGCTAAAAGTTTTTGTATAATCACAACTGGGACACTGAGTAAAGCCTTTTGCAACAAGTGAAGCTTTATACCTGTCCACCCGGCCATCAGGGAGATATTTGACTCGAAATATCCATTTGCTTCCCACTAAGTTTGCACCAGAAGTTGTTTCAACGAGCTCCCAAGTCCTGTTAAGACACAGTGCATCATACTCACATTGCATAGCCGCACGCCACTCAGGGTGTTTTAGGGCTTGGGTTATGGTTCGTGGCTTAGTAGGTTGTGGTGGGCCAATAGTCGTGCTTAAGTTGAGTTTATTGATCGGTTTAGTCACATTATTACGTGATCCGGTGATGATTCCATGGCGAGGCTTAGGATCAGGGATATGTGAAACCGATTGTTGAGCAGGTATATTTTCTGTAGCTGTGTGTTGAGTAACAGGAGGTGATTGGTGTAATGTGGACTGTTGACTGACTAAATGATCGGTCTGTTGATGCGTGGGCTGGCTTTGCGAGTTGGAGACAGGAGTTGATGATGGTATAGAATTTGTGGTGTTGGATTGATGGACTAAAGAAACCGGGTTCACAATGGGTAGCCCGAATTGTGCCCAGTCTGACTTATCAGAATTCATTTGATCGCCTGCTTTAGCTTTTGAAAAGGGAATTCATGTTCAACAAACCGCACATGCCTTGACGTGTAAATGCGATTTGTTTGAGGATCCAAACATTGATAGGCAGATTGTGATAGGGAATATCTCACAAAAATACATGGCTTGGACTTCGGTTCAAGTTTGTTTGAGGTGTAAGGTTTGAGCTAAGGAAAGCACAAACACCCAAAAGCCCTTAATTTGGCATAATTTGTCAGTAATTTTGTGATATTCTGGTGAGGATTCGTGTAGTCATGTAATGGAGATGGAAGACGATTGATAAGGTAAGTAGAGGTTATCATAGCCAAGGGCCATAACTCAAGTGGCATAGTAGCATGACAAAGGAGAGATAGGCCGACAATGTGCCTATGTTTTCTCTCATCAAGACCATTATGCTCAGGGGTGTGAGGAGGCGATGTAAGATGTGTTATGCCATTACTCTCTAGAAAATGCTTAAGAGACAAATACTCTCCTCCATTGTCGGAGTATAGCACTTTGATCTTGTGTTTGAAATAGTTCTTGACTAGGCCTTTAAATCGAATAAAAATGCTTTTAGTGTCCGACTTAAACTTCATAGGATATAACCATGTATATTTTGTATAGTGATCTACAAATAATACATAGTATTTATGACCATCAATTGAGGGAATGGGAGAGCTCCATACATCGCTGTATATGACTTCAAGAGAATTAGAAGACTTAATAGACGAAGTATTAAATGGAAGTTTATGAGTTTTATTGAGATTGCAAGCCGTACAAACATTCTGATGATAAAGAGTAGATCCTAGTCGAACACATTTATTGATGTAATTGAACACTTCAGTAGAAGGATGTCCTAGCTTGTGGTGAATTATTTCTGGACTGACTCGAACACTTGTGTTGACCATTGGATGTGATCTAGGCCACACATATACACCATTAACACAAGAACCTCTAAGGGGTTGTGTTTTGGACTTGAGGTCCTGCACAACAAAACCATCAGAATTAAAAATGACTTCAAAAGGATGTTCCTTTGTGAGTTTAGAAACTGAAACTATGTTTTTAGCCATGGAGGGCACACACAACACATTAGATATAGGAATGTGATTTTGATCAGACGAGAAAGTGTATGAGCCAAAGTGAGTAATGGGAACACTCTTACCATTGCCTACAATCATTTCATCGGAGCCATTATATGGACAGTGAAGGGCTAGGTTTGATAGGTCATTAGTGACGTGATGTGAGGCACCACTATCGACCAACCAAGGGGAGGTTGAAGTGTTGGTTGTCGCCACATTTGTCTGATGAGCAGGTGTAGATGGAAAGCGAGCAGATGAAGGTACCTCAATAGTTGGGTGTAAGTACTTGTACACTCGACATTGGGCTAACACATGTCCAACTTGACGACACCGCCCTTTGAAGGGTTTAGGTGCATTTGTTTGGTTTTGTGAAGGTATGTAAGGCTGGTTCTGGGATTGATATTGGTTTGGTCGGGTTTGGGACTGAGTGGATTGCGAGTAGGCATTGTTAGAAGACTTACCGTTGCCTTTGGAAGACTTGGACTGAGCATTGAAAGCCGTCGTAACCCCTCCAGCCTCCTTATGTTTGTTCTTCAATGACAATTCATGATTGATTAGCTTCTCAGAAGCTCTTCAAAGCAAATTGCCGAGTCTCTTGCATTGATTGCATGAACCACCGGTTGATAAGGCTCATCTAGGCCTCAAAGTATGTAGTCAGTCAAGTCCTCTGTGGACACAGGAGAATCTAGTGATGCAAGAAGATTCGTAGCTAATCGAACATTCTGCATATAGACCGAGATAGTATTTGTGTCCTTTGTCATTGATCTCAGCCTCTCCTTGATTTGTTTTACATGTCCTCTAGAAGGATTACCGTAAGTGAGTCGCAATGCCTCCCAGACTTCTCGTGACGTCTTGGTTGTTGCGACAAAGCTTGCAACATCCGTCGATAGAGTGCCCAGGAGAGCCCCGTATAGTAGTCTGTTCTGTCTGGTATACGTTTTGTAGGCGGGATTGATTGTGGTGGAGTTCGGTAGGGTTCGTTCTGGTATCTCAATTGTGCCGAGAATATAGTCATCTAGATCATATCCCTCCAAGGTGGCCAGAACTGCTTGCTTCCAAATGACATAATTTGTCGTTGTCAGTTTGATAATGTTTGTGAGAATCACAATCGTGAAAGGTTTTGTAGGTTCGTGAGGATTGGCTAGGATTGAAGCATATTCAACCATGACTGTGGGTACAAGCTTAAGAAATGGATTGTGATACTGATACCATATAAGAAGTAATGTCAAAAGGCTTACGTTCTTTATTAGAGAAGAAGATATATATACACATACATAAGACTAAGACTAAGACTAAGACTAAGACTAAGCAAAGATCTCTCTAACTTAACCCTAGAATATCTCTAACTGCAAGATATCAAATAATATCGTTTACATATTCCTGCCTCAATTTGTAACTAAAACAAAATAGAATCGAAGTTAAGTGGATTAGGGCCGAGTGGGAAAGAAGAAGCTTATTTTTTAACGGTTGCTTTGAGTTAATTATAAGATAGGGATTTTAGATAATTCCTTCCCATTGACCACTCTAGTACTGCTGGATCTAGGTTGATTGTCGTTACGGATTGTAATTGAAGTGGATGAATCTAGATAGGATGATCCGATGATCGAATATAGGAGGAAAAAAGAATGAGTTTCTGTTCCTGAATTTGGCTTGAATGAGACATTCAACAGGATAATTACAATTCTTTCTGCATAACTTCATGGAAAAGGGTATGATGGTGAAGTTAAACATCCGTGTCTTGGTTCTACCTATGTTGAAATTGGACTTGAACGAAGTTGAGCAACATTCCATCATTAGTTCCATACAAGTTCAAACGATATTAAATGCTTCTGAAGATCAACAATATTTGCTATGATCAAACATTCAAACCCCACTTAAATGTTGGTGCCCAGAAATGTACTGCAAATGTAATTAGCTACCCCTAATGTTAAAATTTTAATTTCCAAACCCCCTTTTTTTAATTGAAAGAAAAAATAAAGTGAAAAGCAAGGAATATTTATTGGATTTCAGGTCACTAGGCGATTCCAAAGAGCTTGAAGCTTGAATCCTACAGACATGGCCACTTAGATCTTAATGGTTATTAATAATGATTTTCCTAATATGGTTTTCTTGTATACCAGGAACTTCCTTTTTTTGTTTTATTTTTAATATTTAATCAAGTTTGTCTATTATCTTCAATGTAATTTTCTCTTTATGGGGAAGAATTTATTCGTCTACTCTATCGTATATGAATTATCAATTATTGCTTGTACAATTATTTTATATTAATTTTTAATTTTTCTTCTAAAACTGCATGCTTTAGCTGTTTTTTTTACATTTTTTTAATTATAAACCGTGGAGAATGTTGTAAAACTTAACACTTTGATGAAAACTCATGTCCAAGTTAGAGTTAGAGTTAGAGTTAGAGTCCAAGTTAGAGTTAGACCTAGAGTAAACCTATCTAATTTATGTGTAGATTTTTATTTATTTATTCCAAGACTCCAAATTCCAAGGCTTAGAGGAAACCTAGCTGATAAAGTCTCTTTTTTTTATTTCTCTGTTACTTGTTTATTCTTCTGTTTGTGCAAAGCTAGAGTTGGTATACATATTGCAATACAGGACAAAAGGATCAAGGCAATTAAAATTCTGCAAGGCTAGAGAGGCCTAGAGTAAATGTAGACATAATCAATAATTTCATGGGGGATTCTGCAAAGTTAGGCCTAGAGGAAACCTAGTATACATAACAAGTTACTTAATAAGATATCTAATTGATCTGTGTAAATTTTGACTACGGCTTTTTTAAATCATATCTAAAGTAGAGCAGTAAAGTACAGTGCCAATCTAATTCATCTGTGTAGATTTATGTTTCATGTGCGTGTACTCAGTAATTGATGTGTGCAGGTTTACAATTTTCAACTACTATAAAATACATAGAATTGTCTTCAACTACTAGAATCATGTAGAGTAAGTAGAGCAGATTACTTACGTGGTACCCAATGGTACTACCTTTTCCCTGTTTTTTGCATCCTTCTCAACCTCTCTGGAGTTTCTAAGGTTGAAGTTTGCTGGGGCTTCATCTTCCCCTTGAGTGGTGTCGTCATCAGAAAATGTATCGTCGTTGTCCCTTGCAAGTGGTATCGAAGTGTTTGGGGATTCCATTGAATACGGTGGCCGCGAATGAACTAGGTAGTGCAGATGAAATAATTCTAGGTTTAACGCCGTTTTGTAGTTTGGAGGTGGGGAGATATAACTTTGATCGTGCTAATTTTTTTTTTATTAATTATTAAAAAATATATAATGTTAAAATGTGAAAATTTTTGAAAAAATTTGTTTACTCAAACCACTCAAACTAGTTTAGTACCGTGTATATATTTTTAAACTTATTTTTATTTTGTGTATTGATAATAAGAGTTAAAAATTTAAAACAAATAATAAAATAATAGTATAACCACGTTATATTATATCCTAAAATATTTCATTAAATACAACATTGTTTGTAGTATTTTGTGACTTGCTTGTAAGATCACATATCATGATTCTCAAACCATTCCCACTTGTGACTCTTGAAATTGCCACATAAAGTTGTCCGTGACTAAAAATTGGTCTTGGTAGGTATAATCCAACTTTTGAAAGGGAATGAATATCATATGTGATAAAAAGTATATGTTTTGATTATATAACCGACTTGAGAGGTAAAGCAATCGTACACAAAGTTATACTCGGATTATATATATATAATAGATCGTTATATAATAGCACAAAAATTACAACATATTGTAACTAAAACTAACTACCTCTAACATGACAATCACAATTTTAAATAAAATAAAATTATAAAATAACTAACAAAAGTATAAAATTCAAGTAATTTAAAATTAAAATAAATAAATAAAATATCTGATTACCTTAAAAACAAGAAATTTTAAATATAAATATTATAACTAATTACAAAATTATAAAAATAAATAAAATACTTTATAAATTAGATAATTTAAGAAAAAGGAATTTATGAATTTAAATCTTACGTGCACAAAAATCTAGAATCTTATCTTAATAAATTTTTTAAACTAAAAGAGTTTGTTTTATTAATTTAGAAAATCAAATTAGAAATTAATTTAAAAATATATAATCTAAATGAATGGTAATTTAGTAATATATAGTGATTTGACTGAAATCCTGAAATTTTATAACGCCACATCAGCAAAACGTAGGCACCTTTAGTTATATATAATAGTTGTATATATGTTCGTGACTAAAAATTGGTCTAGATAGGTAATCCAACTTTTGAAAAGGAATGAATATGATATGAGATAAAAAGTATATGTTGTGATTATATAACCGACTTGAGAGGTAAAACAATCGTACACAAAGTTATATATACATATATATATATATATATACGTATATATGTACACATATACATACATATATACGTGTATATATATATATATATATACACATATATATACACATATATACACATATATATATATATACACATATATATACACACACATATATATATATATATACACATATATATACATATATATACATATATATATATATATGTGTATGTGTATATATATATATATGTATATATATATATATATATATATATATATATATATATATATATATATATATATATATATATATATATATATATATATATATATATATATATATATATATATATATATATATATATATATATATATATATATATATATATATATATATATATATATATATATATATATATATATATATATATATATATATATATATATATATGTATATATATATATATATATATATATATGTATATATATATATATATATATATATATATATATATATATATATATATATATATATAGGGTTAGGATCAAGTAAGAACCATTGTTACAGTAAGAAATGAGAACCGATTTTGGCCACAAGATTAAATATATCTGACGGTTGTGATGAGCCTTTTATTGTATACTTAAATTGCCTATTAAAAATGTTATTATCTACTTTCCTATTATGATGATTTAGATTTCATTGCCTAAAATGTTATTAAAACACATTTATTACCTAATTACATTATATTATCACATTGCATACACATGACTAATATTTCTATGTAATACGATTGAAAAAATTATTATTCAAACAACCCGACTAAAAATAAATTCAATGGCGTGTTGCACATGTCAAGCATAATATTTTAAGTGACAGTCGTGCATAATTTTTTAAGTGTATGTTAAGTGCATGTCAATTAACGTGTTGAATGGAACTAAATGTGCATGAATGGAACTAAACGTGCATGAAACTAATTGTGCATAGTAAATTGCTCAATATATTACAGTCGTGCTTTTTAACTTTTGGAATATAAAACTAATCGTGCATAGTATCTATTATATATAACTAAAGTTGCCTACATTTTGCTGACGTGGCGCTCTAAATTTTTAGGATTTCAGCCAAATCACCGTATATTATTAAATTGCCATTCCCTAAAAATATATATATATATTTAAAATTTTAATTATTAAAGTTGTTAAAGATTAAAAACCTTAATTATTATTAAAGTATTTAATTATGTCAAAACAAATCTTTTTTACTAAATAAGTTTTAACGTAAAAATGTTAAATATGACTTTATTTTTTTTTACTAAATAGATTATAAGCCCAATCAATTTACGTTTAATATTTTCAGGAATTTTTCTATCCCACATCGACTATATGTAAGGTTGATGGTTTGAGAACTTCTATAAATAGAGGTTTTAAAAATTGAACAAATCATACATTTCTTGTACTTTTGACTAAGTTCAAGTATAATTTGTATTTTGTTGGTCGTTGACCTACTATTTTGTGGGTCGTTGACCTACTGATATGTAGGTCGTTGACCTATCAAATTTCAATCAACATAAATATACTAAAGTATAGTATATGAATTTTGACGTGATGCGTTGTGAGGATTATAAGCCCAATCAATTCACGTTTAATATTTTCAGGAATTTTTCTATCCCACATCTACTATATGGAAGGTTGATGGTTTGAGAACTTCTATAAATAGAGGTTTTAAAGATTGAAGAAACCATACATTTCTTGAACTTTTGACTTAGTTCAAGTA
This sequence comes from Fagopyrum tataricum, assembly GCA_002319775.1. NCBI lineage: Eukaryota > Viridiplantae > Streptophyta > Magnoliopsida > Caryophyllales > Polygonaceae > Fagopyrum > Fagopyrum tataricum. The sequence goes on along the minus strand of CM008280.1, from coordinate 18,225,835 downwards.
TAATTTTATTCATATTGTCCGTTGACCTACTGTTTTGTGGGTCGTTGACCAACTATTTTGTGGGTCGTTGACCAACTATTTTGTTGGTCGTTGACCAACTATTTTGTTGGTCGTTGATCTAATGTATATATGTGGGTCGTTGACCTACTGATATGTGGTTTGTTGACCTATCAATCAATATAAATACACTTAATCAATCAACATAAATATACTAAAGTAGAGTATATGAATACTGACGTGACGTGTTGTGAGGATTATAAGCCCAATCAATTTACGTTAAATATTTTTAGGAGTTTTGCTATCCAACATCCACTATATGTAAGGGTGATAATTTGAGAACTTCTATAAATAAAGGTTTTGAAGATTGAACAAATCATACATTTCTTGCACTTTTGAGTTCAAGTATAATTTGTATTCATATTGTCGTTGACCTACTGTTTTATTGGTCGTTGACATACTACTAAATAGTGGGTCGTTAACCTACTATTTTGTGGGTCGTTGACTATGTGAATTTTCTTTCGTTGACTTAATGTATGCAGGTCGTTGATCTATTGTATATGTGGGTCGTTGATCTATTGTATGTGGGTCGTTGACCTACTAATATGTGGTTTGTTGACCTATCAAATTATCAACCAATATAAATATACATAATCAATCACCATAAATATACAAAATTATTATTATATGAATGCTGGCGTGACGCGTTGTGAGGATTATAAGCTCAATCAATTCACGTTTAATATTTTCAGGAATTTTTCTATCGCACATCGACTATTTGTAAGGTTGATGGTTTGAGAACTTCTATAAATAGAGGTTGATGGTTTGAGAACTTCTATAAATAGAGGTTTTAAAGATTGAACAAATCATACATTTCTTGGACTTTTGACTAAGTTCAAGTATAATTAGTATTCATATTGTCGTTGACCTACTGTTTTATGGATCATTGACCTACTATTTTGTGGGTCGTTGACCTACTACTTTTTGGGCCGTTGACTATGTGAAATTTTCCTTCGTTGATCTTATGTATATAGGTCGTTGATCTAATGTATATAGGTCGTTGATCTATTGTATGTGGGTCGTTGACCTACTGATATGTGAGTCATTGATCTATTGTATGTGGGTCGTTGACCTACTGATATGTGGGTTGTTGACATATCAATCATTAATCAATAAAAATACACTTAATCGATCAACATAAATATACTAAAATAGAGTATATGAATGTTGACGTGTCGCGTTGTGAGGATTATTATAAGCTCAATCAATTTACGTTAAATATTTTCAGGAATTTTGCTATTCCACATCGACTATATTAAGGGTGTTAATTTAAGAACTTCTATAAATAGAGGTTTTGAAGATTGAACAAATTATAAATTTCTTGGACTTTTGACTAAGTTCAAGTATAATTTGTATTCATATAGTCATTAACCTACTATTTTGTGGGTTGTTGATTATGTGAAATTTTCTTTCGTTGATCTAATGTATGTAGGTCATTGATCTAATGTATTTGTGGGTCGTTGACCTGATATGTGGGTTGTTGACCTATAAATCATCAAAATATATATATATATATATATATATATATATATATATATATATATATATATATATATATATATACTAAATCAATCAACATAAATATACAAAAGTAGGGTGTATGACTGTTGACGTGGCGCGTTGTGGAGCGAGTATTTTGAAATACAAATCTCTTATTAAAATGCTATAAAAAATCTTTTTCTAACAAATATCCGTGCATGGCACGGGTCCTAAACTAGTATGAAACTAAATCTTGCAACTCACAACATGAATAATTTAAACGTGCATTGAATGAAGCTTAATAGTGCAACTTTTAGTTTAACTAAATGTACATGAAACTAAATGTGCATGAACATGAAAAAAATACCAATACACGAATGAAAATATACCAAATTTATAATCTTCAATTCATATACACCAAACTACCATGCACTATTAAATAGAATAACACATTAATATAATTTCCATCCAAGCAAAATATTATATCCGAGTATATAATCTTACCATTACCATAAACATCAATGTGTTAATAAATTGTATATAAAGATTCCTTATATAGCAAATCAATCTTAGACTTTCGTGCTTTAATCCGACGATCCTTTAAGTGTTCTCAGTTCTTACATGATTCTAACCCTATATATATATATATATATATAGGGATATGATCAAGTAAGAACCATAGTTACGGTAAGAAATAAGAACCAATTTAAGCCACACAATTAAACAAAATGAACGGTGATGATACGGTTTTATTTTAGCCTATTAATAACATTAATAAGTATATAAGGATATTAAGATCAAATTACCTTATTTACATTGAACTTATTTACTGCCAAAATTAAATGACATGCACGAGTACATAATAGTGCACATGTAAAGCAAGTACAAAGTACTACAATAGATAAAATTATAAATTAAAACCTTAAACAAAAAATAAGTATGCACGTGTATAATCTTAAAAGTGCACGTGTACAAAACCTAGTAGTACACGATTACAAAGCACTATATTCTCATGGTCAAATCATAACCACAACTTCGTGCATATGTATACTCATTGTGTGCATCAGAATCATAAATACTAATACGTATGAACTAAATGTGCACAACATTCTTAACACAAACTCAACCCATCAAACACGAATCAAAATACATCGAATATTCACCAAATATGTAACCAAGCGACAATTAAATTCGTATGGATTCATGTGCACATATAATTAAAAGGTATACGACTAAACTATATATACATTCGTGCACTAACCAAAAATTCAAATATTGCTAATGCAAAAATGAATACACAATGAATTAAGAAAATAAAAGAATCTTGCACTTTGGATAGACATAATTTATTTCCATAATTATATATACGTGTGTATGTCTAATACCATATACACAAGTATATTAAATAACCAATTTAAAATTACCTTACTCGGACGTTAAATCTCAACCTTCCGTTTAATCATCTAACGATCTATAAGTGTTTTTATTTCTTACCGTAACTTTGGTTCTTACCTGATTCTAACCCTATATATATATATATATATATATATATATATATATATATATATATATATATATATAAGATCAGGATCCGGTAGGAACCTCCCTTAGAGTAGGGAGTAGGAACCTCTAAGGTTAAAAAGGAGAGTTTCATATGATTATTCCAATTTAATTCACTAGCTATTAATATACCTTTAGAAAAGGAAAGTCGATATCTTATTTTTGGTTAAACAAATCTTCAAATCGGTATAATTATATATTAACGAACGTTAAAAAAATTAACGACCATTAAAATAACGTAAAAATATAGTATGTTAGTCGTTAAATTTTATTTTGGTCGTTAAAATATAGTATACCAATCGTTAAATTTTGTTTGGTCGTTAAAATATAGTATACTAGTCGTTAAATTTGGTCGTTAAAATTTGATCGTTAACATTGGTCGTTAAATTTTATGCTGGTTAAATTTTTTAAGATTGGTCGTTAATTTATTTTTTTTGGTCGTTAAATTTGGTGGTTAGAATTTGGTCGTTAAATTTTATGATGGCTAAATTTTTTAGGATTGGTTGTTAATTTAATTTTTTTGGTCTTTAAATTTGGTGGCTAAATTTTGGTCGTTAAATTTTATGCTGGTTAAATTTTTTAGGATTGGTCGTTAATTTAATTTTTTTTGGTCGTTAAAATTAATCGTTAAATTTTATGTCGGTTAAATTTGTTAGGATTGGTCATTAATTTATTGTTTTTTGTCGTTAAATTTGGTCGTTAAATTTTGGTCGTTAAAATTTGGTCGTTAAGTTTTGTTTTGGTCGTTAAAATATGTAATATGGAAAGAATGTTGGTTACAGTTGGTCGTTAAATTTTATTTTAGTCATTAAAATTTTATGAACATTGATTCCGTATATTTTAGTCAAAAAGTTGATGACTGTATATTTCTATTAAGGAATGAACATTGATTGTTGAATATTTTTGTCAGAAATTAAAAAAAAACTAAAATTCTATTAAGGAAAATAGATGTACCTATTTAATTTACTATCATATAAAACTTTCAATCATGTACGTTCATGAACTTTAATCTAACGGATCTTATGAGTTCCTATTCCCTACTCTAATAACTGTTCCTACGTGATCCTAACTCTCTCTCTCTATAACTAACTACCTCTAATCCGCATGACAATCACAATTTCAAATAAAATAAAATTATAAAATAACTAACAAAAGTAGAAATTCAAGTAATTTAAAATTAAAAAAATAAATAAAATATTTAATTACCTTAAAAACAAGCAATTTTAAATATAAATATTAGATCTAGTTACAAAATTATAAAAATAAATAAATACTTTATAAATTAGATAATTTAAGAAAAAGGAAAAGAAATTTATGAATTTAAATTCTGCGTACACTAAAATCTAGAATCTTATCTTAATAAGTTTTTTAAACTAAAAGAGTTTGTTTTATTAATTTAGAAAATCAAATTAGAAATTAATTTAAAACTATATTATTTAAATGAATGACAATTTAGTAATATATGGTGATTTGACTGAAATCCTGAAATCTTATAACGCCACGTCAGCAAAACGTAGGCAACTTTAGTTAGATATAATAAATGTACATATGAAACTTTTTTTTTTTTAATTTATATTTTAACCTTTTTTTAGATAACTAAATTTCTTTTAATAATAGAACATTTCTTAGCAATTAATTTGACCAATGATATTAACTTTTTAACGTTTTAGTAAAAAGTAAGTGCACTTTATAAGGAGGAACTAGCTATAAATTCAAGTTAAGACATTGTAGATAAAGAGGAAGTGTTAGACTCGTACAATTAGTCTTCCAAAGGGTATGTCGTAGGCGTAAGGTAATCCGTCTTCGTAATAGATATTGTATATTAAAGTTATGATTTTAATTTATTATAGTTTACACATTAGTATTTTTTATATTGCAAGGTTGTATTCTAAATTTGTGATGAGATGAAGACAAACAACGAAGATCACATCAAAAAACATGGACGTGACTTTGATTTGAATTCTCCAACAGTTGAAGATGTCACGGTCGGTAAGCAAAATGAGGAATATATAAAATTGGGATCGAAAGAAGATATCAAACATATTGATGAAGTAAGGTCCAACTACCGACAATAGTCGTAATCGAAAACATTATAGTTTTGATTTGAATAGAGATCCGGAAACTCAAGAAGCAATTCTGAGTATATGGAAAATAATAATTCCGATTTTTTTTGAATAAATACATATATATTGTAATAAATCACTTGAATTGGGTGTACGTATTTTTTATGCATGAGAATGAATTCAGAAGATCTAGAAAAGATTAATGTCACCATAAATTAAGTTATGGCAATATTATATATGTACTTATATTATAGTTTATATGAGATCTTGCATATAGGGGAAATTTATGTTAAAATATCAGAATTTTCAATTATGCGTTAAAGCATAATATTAAACCAATTTCATATATTGAATTTTATTTGATAAAATTGTACGTGTCAAAATAAAAGGAACATAATTAACTTTAAAACAAATAAATTTAAGGTTATATTTTTTAATTATAAAACTAGTTCATCTAATTCATTAACAATATATTGATTTAAAAAATGTGGACGACCCTACGCTTACATCAAAATATAAAAGATCCACTATTTTTTCGGAAGGGTCAATCAATACATTTAATTTCAACGGAAAAATAAATGCAATACTAGTTATAATTATTTGCTACGTAAATGCCCTTAATCTCACAATCTTCTAGTAATCTTCTTCTTCTTCGTAGACTTCGTCTTCACAATCATCATCTCGGTCTAAGTTCCCTTCATCTGAGCTCGGATACATGGACACATCATCTTCATTTTGTACTTGAATATCAACATTAGGCTCCATATCTTCATAAAATTCCCCACTTGGGTCTCGTAGATCGACAACAGTTGTATCGTCGACTCTCGGTGCCCGAACTACTTCTCAGGTTGATAAAGCTCTTGAATATCTGTCCATCGGTGGTCAACTATGCCTTGTGGCTTTGTTTTGCATACAACCCACCAATTAGCTTGATTTCGCTTTGCTCTAGGATATGGTGCATAATAAACTTGAGTAGCTTGTTGCGCCAATATAAAGGGTTGGTATATCTAAACAATTTGGAAAAGCCTCGGAAACGTTTACAGCTATCTCTAAAAATCTACTAGAAGTTGGAGTGTAAACGCAACTCATGGCATTAGTTGCATCACTAAAAACCTTTCAAACATCACAAATATTGGTGCTAGTTTTCCAAATATTTTTATCATAAAAAATTGACCAAGGAACGTTTATTGAAGAAAAATCTTGTAAAAAAACTTTGTAACGAACGACTTCACTAAGTAATTTGTAAGTAGAGTTTCAAAGAGTTCCAATGTCTTTTGAAATATGATATGCACATCTTTGATGAGTATAAGGAGTTCAAAAATATTGTCCTCACCCCCTCGACCAAATGGTTTACGGCGGCGGTGTTTGCGGATGCATTATCAAAAGAATATGACAGAACTCGATATTGTAAATCAAATTCTTGTAAAACCATTTTTATCAAGCTTGCAATGCTTGGTGCATCATGTCTTGCGTTGAAATGCCGAAATCCAATAACATAATTATGCAAAAACATATCATTATCAATTATCAATAAAATGTAAAGTAATGTCCATGTTAAATTATTTTTTTGCGATTTTGTACTCCAAATATCACTACAAATAGATATTTGATGCTCAAAAGATGCCAAAGTTGAAATATATATATATATATATATATTTTCTTTTGTAGGTAAGATTTAGATACTAATTTAGAAACAGTTTTCTGAGAATTTAGTTTAAAAGAAGGTTGAAGATATTTATTGTTATATGCCATAACTTCTTCATATTCGGAATAAGAAAATGTAAATATATGAGAACATATAATATCGGCTAATCCTAGACTTTATGCACTATGGTTATAAATAAATAAAGGAGATTGAGATTGAAAGGAAGAATATGCAACCCCCGGGTTCAGATCGGGGTGCAGAAAAAATACCCTTATCTTCATCCCCGTCTCCATCCCCAAGCGAGAAATCAAAATATTCTCCATCCCCGTCCTCGTGACGGGTAATACCCATGAATTTCGGGAAATCTCCATATCATTTACACCCCTAGCCTGGCCCATGGGGGTTGATTGGCCTGCTCACAAGGCGAGCTCCCATCAACGTCTTATCGACATTTTTTTAATTTGTAGTTATCCATTAGGTGAAAATCTATCTTTTTAGAAGATAGATTTGATAGTTTAAATAGCCATAGGGAGGATTTGAGAGCACTCCAAATACTGTCTTTCTCCATCACCATTCTATTTCATTCTCTACCTCTTTGATCTTAATAAACATATCCTTTTGCTATATTTCTCCTATATTCATATTTTGGAGATCTAACAGTTGGTTTATGTAATCGTAGGCATTCGAGACATGTACACATCACAAATGACACATCTATAGTTGTATGCCTTGGTACACTTTAAGGGCTTCCCTGTGGTCAATGAAGTCTAGGTCAAGACAAAGATGACTGAAGACCGAGAGTGAAGTGAAGAACATCGGGGAATGTACAGAAGTGATCGATGGGTACCTGGTCATATGATCATGTAAGAGCCTTAGTCTATTGGACCTAGCTTACCTTAGCCGCCCCCGCGGGCATGTGTGCCGCCCCAGCGGGTTTCCGCCCCTGCGGCTCAGGGAACCGCCCTTGCGGTTTCCGACGGCTGCAGCCGGTTTTGTTGACCGGTTGACTCGTGCTTTACTCTTTTCCTTACTTTTTTCTTTTCCTTGCTGAGCAAGGGTTCCCTTCTTCACTTCCTAATCTAGTCTCACGTCCTCCTTGCTTCTCCCTTTCTTCTCCTTGATCTTGTTTTGGTTTCCTTAGAGTTTGAAGAGAGTTGTGTGTTGTGGTGGTTGATGTTGATGGTAGATGTGGTTGCTGAGCTTGGAAGCCAGTTGAAGTGTAGTTTGGTGCATCCTCTTGCCTAGACCAGTAGTAGGTAAGACTTGTTTCTTCTTTCTTTCTCTCTTTCTTTCTTGTTCTTCCTTCTTAGCTTAGGAGTAGATGAATGGATCATAGATTGATGTTGGAATGTGTATGTATATGTATGTACTTGGTTTTGGATGAGAGAAGACGTGATTTGATCAGATGAAGAGCTGAAGAAGAGTCGCGGGATCACGTTTTGCACCGTCGCCGCCCCCGCGCCTGGAAGCCGCCGCCCCTGCGGAATCCGTGCCACAGCGCCCGCGCCGTGCCTGCTGCCTACGGCCTTTGTCACCGCGCCCGCGGCTGAGTTCCGCCGCGCCTGTGGGTTGCTTGTTCTGCCCCTGCGTCTCTTGTGTTACGCATGTGCGTCTTGTCCCGGGTCTACCTAGAGTTAGGTAGATCCTTTCCTTTCCTTTCCTAGTATGAGCGGGTTAGTAGCATGCTAGGTATGTGTATGAGGATAGAATGAGGATGATCATGATAGCGTTTATGCCGGTTATGGCTTTGAGGTTTATGAATTAGGATATGATCCTTATGGATCCCTTGGGTATAGGTGTGACCCTTTGATGGATATGAGTTTGAAATATGTTATATGCCTTGATATTAGGCCGTGTTGTCCTCCGGATTGCAGTGGACGTATCTGAGAGTTGATCGTGGTTGAGTTTACTCCTGAGGTTGAGGTAAGTCCATAGGACTTACTTAGCTACTATCCTTATATTGGATGTATGCTTAAGTGATGTTTGTTATATGCTTTGTAGCATGCGATATGGTTCATTACCGACCTATGTTATATTGACTGCCCATTGTAGTGGTTGTGACAACTTACCTTACATCCCGTAGTGGAGTATGGGAAGTTCTCTGTAAGCTAGTTAGATCTGGTATACTGGAAGGGCACCTACCACTCCATATGGTATACGGGAAAGTGCGCTGATACCACTCCAGCTAGCTATTGCACGCAGAGGCGAGGGTTATATACATACCTCGTGTCACATATTTTCATATGCAGATCTATATACTATTTGAGTGATTGGACTTATTAAAGATAATAAACTGGGTAATTGTGTGAAAGCATGTTGATATGTTATAATTTCTGATGTGTGTTTGTGCTCTAGCATCTTCTTATATATGTGTATGGTTAGCTAACGGTTTTATACGGTGTTGTAGATCCTTTGCAGGTTAGGAGAGCTGTAGAGTGATCCAAATGGGTGATCTGCTGAGGGCTCCGTACACTGGGGCGATATCGTGGGATATGGGTTATTTATGTTGTACGGATTTATGTTTTGACTTTGTACTCAGCAGTACTTTGTATTACCTTTTGATATGTATATACATCAGTTTTATGTTTTGTTTTAACCTATCTGTGCCTTGTTGTAAGATTCAGTGAACTTGGTTGAAGGCTTAGACTAGACACTTGGTTGAAGGCTAGTAGCACCTCGAGTCCTCAGGTTCGGGAGGAGTATAGAGGGCCTAGACTAGACACTTGGTTGAAGGCTTTTCATCAGATGGGTGTACCCCTTTCACTGGGAAGGTAGGGTTAGAGGTTGAGCTCTGGATCGGACATGTGGACTCAGCTCTAGAGTCCATTAGATGTCCAGTGGACAGACAGATCGAGTTGGTTCAGACTTTATTCCGGGACTTGGCACAGCACTGGTGGAGATCAGTACGGGGTCAGGTTACTAGTTATGATCATATGAGGACTATGATCAGAGAGCGTTTTTGCTCCACCTCACTGAGGAGGGAGAAACTGCGGGATTTTGTGGAGGCTGGGTTTGAGGATGTACTAGTCTCCGAGGCTATCAAGAGGTTTCAGGAGGAGCTGGCATTACTAGAACCAGCTGCACCTTCTGCAGATCAGCATGTCTATATCTTTTCCCGACGACTGAAGGATACTACCCGGACCTATATGGCGGGTTTCCACTGTGAGTCTCTGATGGATTATCAAGACAAAGCTTCCGACTATGAGAGGGAGTGAGCTGGACAGAGGAGAGCTTCTCAGACCGGAGGGTCTGAGAAGAGGCAGCGTACAGGGCAGACCAGTGGTACTGGTGGTGCTGCTAGTGTTTGGCGGGGTCAGAGACGCTAGAGTCACCCCTCACCTGCACCAGTTGCAGATAAGGGACGTCAGTGTTTTAACTATGGTGATCTAGAACATACAAGGCCCGAGTGCACGAGGCCACTAGTGACTTGCTACACCTGTGGTAGGCAAGCTCACAGAGCGGTTTACTGCCGCCAGGGCGGAGCTTCATCTTAGCAGGGTTCTTCCCCTGCTAGTGTAGCGGGAGGTGGGCAGAGGCCACCTCAACAGCAGCAGACACAGGGACAACAGAGAGTCCCAGATCGCCCTACGACTCAGGGATATGCTCCTGGGCCGAGTAGAGGCAGAGGTCGTGGTGGGAGCACCACTGATACCAGAGGCCCACAGGGTCGAGTCTTTGAGTTGAGGAGTGCAGATGAGCCATCTGCACCGACTGCTACAGGTACCATTCTGATTCATGGTTTACATGTTAGAGTGTTATTTGATACTGGTGCCACACATTCTTTTATTTCTGATGCCTGTGTAGAGCATCTGAGTCTAGATACAGTTGAGGGGATGCCCATTTATTATAGGGTTACCCGATGGTGGTAGGGTCAGATGTACCCGTGAGATTCGTGACTGTCCCATTACTGTAGGGACCCGTGTTTTGCTTGTGGACTTCTTTGTCATGCCATTAGTGCATGAAGAAGTCATTCTAGGTATGGATTGGATGGATAGACATTCTGCAGTCTTAGATGTAAGTAGGAGGACTGTTACCCTCTCTACCGAGTTAGGTTAGATAGAGGTTTTCCGAGGTTGGGACCTTGGAAAATCTGGCATTGTTATTAGTGCGATACGGGCTGCGAGACTGATTGCACAGGGTTGTGATGCCTTATGGGGTTATGCCATGAAGGAGGGGGAGAGTCCAGCATTAGAGGATATCCCAGTGGTCTGTGAGTTTACGGATGTGTTTGCTGAACCGTCCAGTTTGCCGCCTCAGAAGAGTGTGGATTTCAGTATTGAGTTAGAGCCTGGTACGAGACCAATCTCAAAGGCCCCATACCGGATGGCGCCTGTCGAGATGTTGAAGCTGAAGAAGCAACTTGAGGAGCTGGCTGAGAAGGGCCTCATTCGCCCTAGCGTGTCCCCATGGGGAGCACTTGTCCTCTTCGTACGGAAGAAGGACGGATCACTGAGGCTATGCATTGATTACAGAGAGCTGAACAAGGTGACCATCAAGAACAAGTATCCACTGCCTCGTATTGATGATTTGTTAGATCAGCTTCAGGGAGCGACAATATTCTCCAGGATTGACCTGCGTTCAGGGTATCACCAGCTGAGAGTGAGAGAGCAAGATGTGCACAGGACAATAGTCCGGACCAGATATGGCGACTACGAGTTTGTAGTGATGCCATTTGAGCTTACGAATGCCCCATCAGTTTTTATGGAGTTGATGAACAATATCTTCATCGACTTCTTGGATCAGTTTGTGGTAGTATTCATAGATGACATTCTGGTGTACTCTCGTAGTAGAGAGGAGCATGCAGGGCAGCTGAGGATTGTGTTGCAGATTTTACGGGATAGAAAAATTTATGCTAAGTTCTCTAAGTGCGAGTTCTGGATGCTAGAGGTAGCATTCCTGGGTCATGTTGTATCAGCTGAAGGGATCAAGGTGGATCCGGCCAAGATTGAGGCAGTAGCAGCTTGGACTACAACGACGAACGTCAAGGAAGTACGTAGCTTCCTTGGCCTATCCGGTTATTACATACGCTTTGTGGAGGGATTTTCTGTGATTGCCCGTCCACTGACGAGTTTTTTGAGGAAGAATACCAGATTTGTGTGGTCTGATCAGTGTATGCAGAGCTTTGAGGAGCTGAAGAGACGTCTGACTTCTGCTCCTATTTTGGCACAACTAGAGGGTACTGAGGATTTTGTAGTTTACAGTGATGCATCCAAGCTAGGCTTGGGATGTGTTTTGATGCAGAGGAGCAGAGTGATTGCTTATGCGTCTCGACAGCTGAAGACGTATGAGGAGAACTACCCGACTCATGATCTGGAGTTGACAGCGGTAGTTCATGCACTGAAGATCTGGAGACATTACCTGTATGGTGCTACATGTCAGATTTTCACAGACCATAAGAGTCTGAAGTACATTTTCACGCAGCGGGAATTGAATAACCGCCAACGTAGGTGGCTTGAGCTGATCAAAGATTTTGATTTAGAGATTCTATATCATCCAGGGAAGGCGAACGTTGTCGCCGACGCCCTGAGCATGAATACGCCTCGAGAGCAGGCGATTGCGAGATTGACAGTTCAACACCAGTTACAGAGAGACCTGATCTGGTTAGAGTTGGACATCCAGTTTCTTGATGAGGATGCCCAACTGCGTACATTAGAGGTTCTTCCTGATCTGTTGGGTGAGATCCAACAGAAGTAGGAGACCTGCCCGACACTGATGAGGATACGAGATAGGATGTCTCGGGATGAGGCACCACATTTCCTGCTAGGAGCAGATGGAGTATTGAGGCGCCGCGGTCGCGTCTGTGTACCTGCTGATACAGAGCTGAGACAGAGGATTTTACAGGAGGCTCACTGTACACCTTACTCTGTATATCCAGGTACGAGTAAGATGTATCAAGACTTGAGACGTTTATATTGGTGGGGAGGGTTGAAGCCCGATGTGGCTAGATTTGTGGCACAGTGTGCGACCTGCCAGCAGGTCAAGATAGAGCATTGCAGACCTGGAGGTGACCTCCATCCACTTCCTGTTCCACAGAAGAAGGGGAGGCCGTCACCATGGATTTTGTGACCGGGCTGAGGCTGAGCCGGAGTTTTGATGCTATCTGGGTTATTGTGGACAGATTAACGAAGACGGCACATTTCATTCCTATTAGGGAGACATGGCCGGTGAGAAAATTAGCTGAGGAGTACACTAGGCAAATAGTGAGACTCCATGGTGTACCGAGGACGATCGTCTCAGACATAGATGGACGATTTACCTCTAGATTTTGGCAACAGTTTCAGACTGCCCTGGGGACGAGTTTGCACTTCACGACTGCGTTCCATCCTCAGAAAGATGGTCAGTCAGAGAGGACCATTCAAACGCTGGAGGATATGCTGCGAGCTTGTGTGTTGGATTGGGGACAAGTGTGGACGGATCATCTCCCACTTGTTGAGTTCTCATACAACAACAACTGGCATGCATCCATTGGGATGACTCCATATGAGGCACTGTATGGACAGAGATGTCGTACCCCATTATGCTTGGATGAGCAGATTCAGGATGATGTGGCTCGAGTAACACTGATTAGAGAGCGGATGCTGATAGCGCAGAGCCGTCAGAAGTCTTATGCTGATAGGAGGCGTAGACCTCTAGAGTTCAGAGTTGGAGCCCATGTGTGGCTGAGAGTGTCCCCGACACGAGGTGTTAGGCGTTTTTGCATTAAGGGGAAGTTGAGCCCCCGATATGTCGGACCGTTCGAGATTTTGGATCGGGTTGGGAGCGCAACATACAGATTAGCCTTGACTCCGAGATTAGAGGGTGTTCACCCTATATTTCACGTGTCTCAGCTGAGGGAGTACATACTAGATCCGAGACAAATCGTGAGTTATGAGGATTTGGTGGTTGAGCCGGAACACACTTTTGTTGAGCACCCTTTTGCAGTCCTAGAACGAGGTATGAGACGCCTGCGTTCGAAGGACATTCCATGCTGAGGATACAGTGGTCGAGACGAGGACCTGATGAGGCTACATGGGAGACTGAGGATAGTATCCAAAGAAAATTCCAGAGTTCTATGCTGAGTTAGATGCACTAGTAGGATGACCGAGTAGATCTTAGTACTATCTTGGTGAGTGATATGTGCTTATATGCTTACATGCTCTTATGTGCTTATTTTCATACTAGCTTTGATGTGATATATGATCTTATTAGATATTGTTGTGCTAGTATGATTATTATTTATAGCTGGAGATGGCTCTTTCTTCCATGCTATTGTGATACGTTTAGGATTCACCTGGAGATGGTTATTCCTCCATGCTATTTTGATAAACATAGTGTTGCTGAAGATGTTTTTCCTCCATGCCTTTCTGTTATGAGTATGATATGGCTAGAGATGTGATTCCTCTATGCCTTGTGATATGTTTATGGTTCGGCTAGAGATGGTTTTTCCTCTATTCCTTGGATAGTGTTTTGTTGCTGGAGTTGATGGTTTCCTCCATGCTTATGTTTGAGGTTATAGAGAGAGTTGTACCTCGGCTTGTGAGTCCGAGTGGTTTGAGGATTTTACAAGTTTCGGGACGAAACTTGTTTTTAGGGGGTGAGGTGTAAGAGCCTTAGTCTTTTGGACCTATCTTACCTTAGCCGCCCCCGCAGGCATGTGTGCCACCCCAGCGGGTTTCCGCCCCTGCGGCTCAGGGAACCGCCCCTGCGGTTTCCGACGGCTGCAACCGGTTTTGTTGACCGGTTGACTCGTGCTTTACTCTTTTCCTTAATTCTTTCTTTTCCTTGCTGAGCAAGGGTTCCCTTCTTCACTTCCTAATCCAGTCTCACGTCCTCCTTGCTTCTCCCTTTCTTCTCCTTGATCTTGTTTTGGTTTCCTTAGAGTTTGAAGAGAGTTGTGTGTTGTGGTGGTTGATGCTGATGGTAGATGTGGTTGCTGAGCTTGGAAGCCAGTTGAAGTGTAGTTTGGTGCATCCTCTTGCCTAGACCAGTAGTAGGTAAGACTTGTTTCTTCTTTCTTTCTCTCTTTCTTTCTTGTTCTTCCTTCCTTAGCTTAGGAGTAGATGAATGGATCTTAGATTGATGTTGAAATGTGTATGTATATGTATGTACTTGGTTTTGGATGAGAGAAGACGTGATTTGATCACGTGAAGAGCTGAAGAAGAGTCGCGGGATCACGTTCTGCACCGTCGCCGCCCCCGCTCCTGGAAGCCGCCGCCCCTGCGGAATCCGTGCCACAGCGCCCGCGCCGTGCCTGCGTTGCCTACGGCCTTTGTTACCGCGCCCACGGCTGAGTTCTGCCGCGCCTGCGGGTTGCTTGTTCCGCCCCTGCGTCTCTTGTGTTATGCAGGTGCGTCTTGTCCCGGGTCTACCTAGAGTTAGGTAGATCCTTTCCTTTCCTTTCCTAGTATGAGCGGGTTAGTAGCATGCTAGGTATGTGTATGAGGATAGAATCAGGATGATCATGATAGCGTTTATGCCGGTTATGGATTTGAGGTTTATGAGTTAGGATATGATTCTTATGGATCCCTTGGGTCTAGGTGTGACCCTTTGATGGATATGAGTCTGATAATTGTTATATGCCTTGATATTAGGCAGTGTTGTCCTCCGGATTGGAGTGGACGTATTTGAGAGTTGATCGTGGTTGAGTTTACTCCTGAGGTTGAGGTAAGTCCATAAGACTTACTTAGCTACTATCCATATATTGGATATATGCTTGAGTGGTGTTTGTTATATGCTTTGTAGCATGCGATATTGTTCATTACCGACCTATGTTATATTGACCGCCCATTGTAGTGGTTGTGACAACTTACCTTTCATCCCATAGTGGAGTCTGGGAAGTTCTCTGTAAGCTAGTTAGATCTGGTCTACGGGAAGGGCACCTACCACTCCATATGGTATACGGGAAAGTGCGCTGATACCACTCCAGCTAGCTATTGCACGCAAAGGCGAGGGTTATATACATACCTCGTGTCACATATTTTCATATGCAGATCTATATACTATTTGAGTGATTGGACTTTTAAAGATGATAATCCGGGTAAATGTGTGAAAGCATGTTGATATGTTATAATTTCTGATGTGTATTTGTGCTCTAGCATCTTCTTATATATGTGTATGGTTAGTTAACGATTTTATACCGTGTTGTAGATCCTTTGCAGGTTAGGAGAGCTGCAGAGTGATCTAGAGGGGTGATCTGTTGAGGGGTCCATACACTAGGGCGATATCGGTTTTATGTTTTATGTATATATATATATATATATATATATATATATATACACACATCAGTTTTATGTTTTGTTTTAACCTATTTGTGTCTTGTTGTAAGATTCAGTGAACTTGTTGTCAGGATAGCGTCAGGATCTATTGTGAGATCCTAGCCTAGTAGCACCTCGAGTCCTACGGATTTGGGGTGTATACCCTATGGAAGTGGTAGGTGCCCGTCCCACTTCAAGATCTGACCTGTCCGCAGAGAACCTCCCAAACTCCCAACGGGATGTAAGGGCAAGTTGTCACAACCCTACAATGGGCAGTCACTAAACCATAGGTCGGTAATCATCACAACGCATGCTATCAAGCATATATCACACACCACTCATGCATACATCCAATATAAGGATGGTAGCTAAGTAAGTCCTATGGACTTACCTCAACCTCGAAGTACTCTCAATCCGATCAACTCCAATATGGAGGACAACACTGCCTAATAACAAGGCATAAAGAGATATTAAATCTCCTATCAATCAAAGGGGTCACACTTAGACCCAAGGGATCCATAAGGATCATATCCAACTTATAACCTCGATAATCAACTAAACCTCAAAGCGATAACCGGCATATATCGATATCATACTCATCATCATCCTATCCTCATACACATACCTAGCATGCTACTAACCCTCATACTAGGAAAGGAAAGGATCCATACTACTCTAGTAGATCCGGGACAAGACGCACCTGCGTGACAAGAGGAAAGCAGGGGCGAAGCAAAGGCAACTGCAGGCGCAGCGACACACTGGCGCAGGCGCGGTGACCGTGGCCGCAAGGGCGGCGGCGTTGAAGCGCGGGTGCGGTGACAGGGTCCCGCGGGGCGGTGACGCTGAGGCGTAGGGGCGGCGACAGTGTAGAACGTAATCTCCCGACTTCTCTTCCACTCTTCACGTGATCAATTCACGTCTTCATCATTCCACAGCCATACACATACATATATATATACATTCCAACATCAGTATAAGCCTAGATCATCTATCCTAAGCTAAGGCAAAGGAAAGGAATCAAAGAAGAAGAAAGAAGAAGATAAGAGTAAGCTCACCTATTGTTGTAGCCTAACCAGGCTAGAAATGATCACAAACACCACTCAACTAGCTCCCAAGCTCAACATAACCTACAACATCAACATCAAACCACCAAAGCCACACAAATCTCTTCCAAACAAAAGGAGAAACAAGAACAAGATCAAAGAGAAGAAAAGAGGCAAGAAGGACGTGAGGAAGCTGGAGAAGTGAAGAAGAACCCCTTGATCACGAGCCCAAGAAGAAGCTTAAGGAGGAAGGGAAGAGAGTAAAGCACGGTCAAAGGGTCAACAAAGCCGGCTGCAGCCGCAGGAAACCGCAGGGGCGGAAAACAAAGCCAGCCGCAGGGGCGGCCCTCTGGACCCGCACGGGCGGCTACCTGGCTCATCTCCAAAGACTAAGGCTCTTACATCTTACCCCCATAAAAACAAGTTTCGTCCCGAAACTTGTATAATCCAAATCCTCTCGGACCCATATGCCGAGGTATAACTCTCTATATCGGAGGTATCACATCTCCACTCATAAGGTATCAACGTTTATCACTCTATAACATCAAACACAAGCATGGAGGAAATCATCATCTCCAGTAACAAGATCACTATACGATCCAAGGCATAGAGGAAAACCATCTCTAACCAAACTATCATCACATCACAAGGGCATAGAGGAAAAATATCTCTAGCCATATCATACTCATCACATAAGGGTATGGAGGAAAAACATCTCCAGCAATACTATGTCCATCAAATTAGCATGGAGGAATAACCATCTCCAGTTGAACCCTAATCATATCACAATAGCATGGAGGAAAGAACCATCTCTAACTATAACAACAATCGTACTAGCACAGCAAGATCTAATAAGATCATAAATCACATCATATTATATAAGCACATAATCAAAACACTCACCAAGATAGTACTAAGATCTACTTGTCGATCCTACAGGTACATCTATCTCGGCGTAGAACTCTGGATAGTTCCTCTGGATACTATCCTCAGTCTCCCATGTAGCCTCATCAGGTCATCGTCTCGACCACTGTATCCTCAGCATATGAATGTCCTTCGAACGCAGGCGTCTCATACCTCGTTCTAGAACTGCAATCGGATGCTCAACAAAAGTGTGGTCCGGCTCAACCACCAAATCATCATAACTCACAATGTGTCTCGGATCTGGTATATACTCTCTCAGTTGAGACACGTGAAACACAGGGTGAACACCCTCTAATCTCGGAGGCAAAGCTAATCTGTATGTTGCGCTCCCAACTCGATCCAGAATCTCGAACGGTCCGACATATCGGGGGCTCAACTTCCCCTTAATGCCAAATCGTCTAACACCTCGTGTCGGAGACACTCTCAGTCACACATGGACTCTTACTCTGAACTCTAGGGGTCTACGCCTCCTATCTGCACAAGACTTCTGACGGCTCTGTGCAGTCAGCATCCTCTCTCTAATCAGTGCTACACGAGCAACATCATCCTGAATCTGATCAGGTGTCAAACCACTAACACTGCTCAGCTCATCCCAACATAACGGTTTGCGACATCTCTGTCCATACAGTGCCTCATATGGGGTCATCCCAATCGATGCATGTCAGTTGTTGTTGTACGAGAACTCAACTAGTGGGAGATGATCCGTCCACACTTATCCCCAGTCCAACACACAAGCTCGCAGCATATCCTCTAGTGTGTGAATGGTCCTCTCTGACTGACCATCTGTCCGAGGATGGAACGCAGTAGTGAAGTGCAAACTCGTCCCCAGGGCAGTCTGAATTTGCTGCCAAAACCTCGAGGTAAATCGTCCATCTCTGTCTGAGACGATCGTCCTCGGTACACCATGGAGTCTCACTATCTGTCTAGTGTATTCCTCAGCTAATCTGCTCACTGGCCACGTTTCCCGAATAGGGATAAAATGTGCCGTCTTCGTCAGTCTGTCCATTATAACCCAAATGGCATCAAAACTCTTGCTCGGTCTCAAGCCAGTAACAAAATCCATGGTGACGTCCTCCCACTTCCTCTGTGGTATAGGCAGTGGATGGAGTTCACCTCCAGGTATGCAATGCTCAATCTTGACCTGCTGACAGGTCGCACACTGTGCCACAAATCTAGCTACATCGGGCTTCAACCCTCCCCACCAATATGAACGTCTCAAATCCTGGTACATTTTACTCGTACATGGGTGCACTGAATAAGGCGTACAATGAGCCTCCTGCAATATCCTCTAGCGCAAATCCGCATCAGCGGGTATACAGACGCGATCGCGGCGTCTCATCACTCCATCTGCTCCTATGGAGAAATGTGGTGCCTCATCCCGGGACATCCTTTGTCGAATCCTCATCAGTGTCGGGCAGGTCTCCTACTTCTGTTGGATCTCACTCAACAGATCATGAAGAACCTCTAAAGTACTCAGCTGGGCATCCTCATCAGGAAACTGGATGTCCAGCTCTAATCAGACCAAATCTCTCTACATCTGAGGCTGAACTGTCAGTCTCGCAATCGCCTTCTCTCGAGGCATCTTCCTGCTCAGGGCGTCAGCAACAACGTTTGCCTTTCCTAGATGATACAGAATCTCCAAATTAAAATCCTTGATCAACTCAAGCCATCTACGCTAGTGGTTATTCAATTTCCGCTGCGTGGAAATATACTTCACACTCTTATGGTCTGTGAAGATCTGACATGTAACACCATACAGGTAATGTCTCCAGATCTTCACGGCATGAACTACTACTGCCAACTCTAGATCATGAGTTGGGTAATTCTCCTCATATATCTTCAGCTGTCTAGACGCATATGCAATCACTCTGCCTCGCTGCATCAATACACATCCCAAGCCTAGCTTGGATGCATCACTGTAAACCACAAAATCAGCTGTGCCATCTGACTGTGCCAAAATAGGAGCGGAAGTCAGACGTCTGTTCAACTCCTCAAAACTTTGCATACACTGCTCAGACCATACAAATCTGGTACTCTTCCTCAACAGACTCGTCAGTGGACGGGCAATCACAGAAAATCCCTCCACAAAGCGTCGATAATAACCGGCTAGGCCAAGAAAGCTACGTACTTCCTTGACGTTCGTCGGTATCGTCCATGCTGCTACTGACTCTATCTTCGCCGGATCAACCTTGATCCCCTCGGCGGAAAAAACATGACCCAGGAATGCTACCTCTGGCATCCATAACTCACACTTAGAGAACTTAGCATAAAGTTCTCTATCTCGTAAAACCTGTAATACAGTCCTCAGCTGTCCTACATGCTCCTCTCCGCTGCGAGAGTACACCAGAATATCATCTATGAAGACCACCACAAACTGATCCGGAAAGTCGATGAATATGTTGTTCATCAACTTCATGAAGACTGTTGGGGCATTCGTAAGCCCAAATGACATCACTACAAACTCGTAGTGTCCATACCTGGTCCGGCATGCTGTCTTGTGCACATCCTGCTCTCTCACCCTCAGCTGGTGATACCCTGAGGCAATGGATACTTCTTCTTGATGGTCACCTTGTTCAGCTCTCTGTAATCAATGCACAGTCTCAACGATCCATCCTTCTTCCGTACGAAGAGAACAGGTGCTCCCCATGGGGATACGCTAGGGCGGATGAAGCCCTTCTCAGCAAACTCCTCGAGTAGCTTCTTCAGCTCCAACATCTCGACAGGCGCCATCCGATATGAGGCCTTCGAGATCGGTCTCGTGCCAGGCTTTAAATCAATGCCAAAGTCCACACTCCTCTGAGGCGGCAAACTGGACGGCTCAGTAAATACATCTGTAAACTCGCAGACCACTGGATATCCTCTAACGTTGGACTCTCCCCCTCCTTCATGGCATAACACCAGAAGGCCTCACAACCCTATGCAATCAATCTCGCTGCCCGTATCGCATTGATAACCATACCTGACTTTCCAAGGTCCCAACCTCGGAAAACCTCTATATGACCTAACTCGGTAGAGAGGGTCACAGTCCTCCTACCTACATCCAATACCGCCTGATGTCTATCTATCCAATCCATACCTAAAATGACTTCTTCATGCACTAAGGGCATGACAAAGAAGTCAACAAGTAGCACACGAGTCCCTACAGAAATGGGACAATCACGAATCTCACGGGTACCTTTGACCCTACTACCATCGGGTAACCCTATACTAAAGGGTATCCCCTCAGTCATATCTAGACTCAGACGCTGAACACATGCATCAGATATAAATGAATGCATAGATCCAGTATCAAATAAAACTCTAACAGGTAAACCATGAATCAGAATGGTACCTGTAGCAGTCGGTGCAGCTGGCTCCTCTACACTCCTCAACTCAAAAACTCTAACAGGTAAAACTCTAACAGGTAAACCATGAATCAGAATGGTACCTGTAGCAGTCGGTGCAGCTAGCTCCTCTACACTCCTCAGCTCAAAAACTCTACCCTGAGCTCCTCTAGTGTCGGTGGTACTCCCACCATGACCTCTACCTCTACTCGGCCCAGGAGCAGATCCTTGAGTGGTAAGACGATTTGGGACCCTCTGTTGTCCTTGTATCTGCTGCTGAGGTGGTCTCTGCCCACCCTTTGCTACACTAGCAGGAGAAGAACCCTGTTGAGATGAAGCTCCACCCTGTCTACAGAAGACAACTTTGTGCCCTCGTCCGCCACAAGTATATCAAGTCACTGCCTACCTCGTACAATCTGGTCGTATATGTCCATAACCACCATAGTTGAAACACTGTCGTCCCTTATCTGTAATTGGTGCAAATGAGGGATAACTCTGGCGGCTCTGGCCTCGCCCTGAACCAGCAACTCCACCAGTACCACTGGTCTGCCCAGTCTGCTGTCTCTTCTCAGACCCTCCGGTCTGAGAAGCTCTCCTCTACCCAGCTCGCTCTCGCTCATAATCGGAGGCTCTGTCCTGATAGTCCATCAAGGACTCACAGTGAAATCCCGCCATATAGGTCCGGGTAGCATCCCTCAGTCGTCGGGAGAAAAGATACACATGCTGATCTACAGGAGGTGCAGCTGGACCCAACAAAGCCAGCTCCTCCTGGAATCTCCTGATAGCCTCAGAGACTGGTACATCCTCGAAGCCAGCCTCAACAAAATCTCGCAGTTTCTCCCTCCTCAATGAGGCAGGACAGAAACGCTCTCTGATCATGGTCCTCATCTGATCTTAACTAGTAACCTGACCCCGTACAGATCTCCACCAATGTTGTGCCAAGTCTCGGAATAGAGTTTGCACCAACTCTATATGTCTGTCTGCTGGACATCTAATAGACTCAAGAGTTGAGTCTACATGTCTGATCCACAACTCCACCTCTAACCCCACCTTCCCAGAGAAAGGGGGTACTCCCATCTAATGGAATGCCTTCAACCAAGTATCTGGTCGAGGCCCTCTATACTCCTCTGGAACTTGAGGAATCTCAGTAGCACGTGCCGGTACAACTGGCACCTGAGTAACCCTATGGGATCTCCCAGATGATCCCTCTTGTGCTGGCAGATCAAGGACACATCTACCTGCTCTGGCAGCCTGCTCCCCTCGTCTGATATACTCGCGGAACGTTGGTCCCTCCATTGAGACATGATCCGAGTCATCTGACTGGATTCTCTGTGATCTCTGTCTCCCGGATGCACCGTTCCCAGTCTCAGGAACGACGCTCTCAGCAACATCCTCGTGAATCTCCTCCGCTGCACGTGGACCCACAACGGGAATCCGACTCCGTCCTCTACCTACTGGATGAAGAGGGGGTCTACCCCTACCTTGTCCAACTGCAGATAAGGCTCTAGTCCGAGCCATCTGCAGGGTATAAACCTAACTTAGAAGGCTATATATATGCCATATGTATAGATATATATATATACGCTAAAAGTCCATCACAACATCACATAAGGTAATATCAATATATATATCTATACTGTCGAGGTCTTCAGAGGGGTGATGACTTCTCGTACACGCTATCCCAAAACATTTGTACTCATATCAAAACCAAAACCTTTTGAAAAGTCAGACCCCTTTCGGGTTCTGTTTATTTATCTATTCAACCTTTGTTGCAGATTGCAAATGTCATTGTTGTCAACCTTAGGCTCTGATACCAACTTTGTAACACCCCGAATCCGTAGGACTCGAGGCGCTACTGGGCTAGGATCTCACAATGGACCCTGACCCTAGCCTGACAACAAGTTCACTAGATCTTACAACAAGGCACAGTTAGATTAAAACCAAACATCAAAATGTATATACATACATCAAAAGGTTTACAAAAGAACCGCTGAGTACAAACTAAAACATATAACTGTACATACAAAATCCCCATAACCCTCGCATACAATCCTAGTTTACGGAGCCCTCAGCGGATCACCCCATCTGGATCACTCTGCAGTTCTCCTAACCTGCAAAGGATCTACAACACGGTATAAAAACCGTTAGCTAACCATACACATATATAAGATAATACACAAGCACAAACACACTTCAGAATCATAACATATAATCATGCTATCACACATTTACCCAGTTAATTATCTTTATAAAGTCCAACACTCAAATCATATATATATAGATGTATATGAATATAAGTGACACGAGGAATATATAATCATCACCTCTCGGGTTGTTGCCAGCTGTAGTGGTAATCTGGTAACACTTTCCTGTATACCCTATGGGAGTGGTAGGTGCCCGTCCCACTTCCAGATCTGGCCTGTCCGCAGAGAACCTCCCAAACTCCCAACGGGATGTAAGGGCAAGTTGTCACAACCCTACAATGGGCAGTCACTAAACCATAGGTCGGTAATCATCACAACGCATGCTATCAAGCATATATCACACACCACTCATGCATACATCCAATATAAGGATGGTAGCTAAGTAAGTCCTATGGACTTACCTCAACCTCGAAGTACTCTCAATCCGATCAACTCCAATTTGGAGGACAACACTGCCTAATAACAAGGCATAAAGAGATATTAAATCTCCTATCAATCAAAGGGGTCACACTTAGACCCAAGGGATCCATAAGGATCATATCCAACTTATAACCTCGATAATCAACTAAACCTCAAAGCGATAACCGGCATATATCGATATCATACTCATCATCATCCTATCCTCATACACATACCTAGCATGCTACTAACCCTCATACTAGGAAAGGAAAGGATCCATACTACTCTAGTAGATCCGGGACAAGACGCACCTGCGTGACAAGAGGAAAGCAGGGGCGAAGCAAAGGCAACTGCAGGCGCAGCGACACACTGGCGCAGGCGCGGTGACCGTGGCCGCAAGGGCGGCGGCGTTGAAGCGCGGGTGCGGTGACGACAGTGTAGAACGTAATCTCCCGACTTCTCTTCCACTCTTCACGTGATCAATTCACGTCTTCATCATTCCACAGCCATACACATACATATATATACACATTCCAACATCAGTATAAGCCTAGATCATCTATCATAAGCTAAGGAAAAGGAAATGAATCAAAGAAGAAGAAAGAAGAAGATAAGAGTAAGCTCACCTATTGTTGTAGCCTAACCAGGCTGGAAATGATCACAAATACCACTCAACTAGCTCCCAAGCTCAGCATAACCCACAACATCAACATCAAACCACCAAAGCCACACAAATCTCTTCCAAACCAAGGAGAAACAAGAACAAGATCAAAGAGAAGAAAGGAGGCAAGAAGGACGTCAGGAAGCTGGAGAAGTGAAGAAGAAACCCTTGATCACGAGCCCAAGACGAAGCTTAAGGAGGAAGGGAAGAGAGTAAAGCACGGTCAAAGGGTCAACAAAGCTGGCTGCAGCTGCAGGAAACCGCAGGGGCAAGATCCCTGAGCCGCAGGGGCGGAAAACAGAGCCAGCCGCAAGGGCGGCCCTCTGGACCCGTAGGGGCGGCTACCTGGCTCAGCTCCAAAGACTAAGGCTCTGACACTAGGGATTCCAAGCCTTTTCCTAACCCTATAAATAAGGTTCTAAGCCATTTTGTTAGATATATTTTTTTCTAGCATTTTACGAAGTGTTTGTCAAAGCGAGACATCGCATTTCATGTGTTCAATTCTGACCCCTTATGCTACAACGGGTCTTGTAAGTTTTTGTAGTTTTTGAGGTTAACACGTCAACCCTCTTCAAGGATATGTTAGATTCCTGCCCTTAAAATAGGGTTTTTAGCCCTATGTTTTAATCATCTTCTCTTCTAGCAATCTCCGAGTCCCCGCACGCAAGTTTGTACCAGAGGCTGATCGGTTGACTTTTTTTCCGATCAATTAGTAAAAGTAAAGATAGCGAGTATTGTTCAAATATGTCTAGCTAATACTCGTACTTTATATGGTTCAGAGAGTTCGACTACATTGATCTATATGTCGAATTGATTTTATAATCGTTGGATGTTTGTCAATAAGAGTTATGGTAGTATATGGTTGTTCCTTGCAAAATACGATAGCCGAGTTTAAATCTTCCCCGTGTTGATGGCAAAATTCGAGAGCCGATTCACTAATGTCTCCGTATTGAGTTCGATATGAAGAATAAGCGTTTTAATGGGACCATGACAATCAATGTGGGTGGCAACCATTGATATATGCATGACAAGCAAAGTCTTAACCACGTGACAATTGAATAAAGTTGTTTCTCCGATAACTTAACTTACATCCAATCGTGTAATTCAATTGAGATCTACATTATATATAAGCATGTCCTGGTAATTTAAATTGGGGAATTGTTTTATTGATTGATTATCTCATCTTTGTTCCCCCTCTCTTTAATTCTCCAATTCTGATTACAAAAAATACAATATTTTACCTCTCTCTTATTGCTGCAATTTTCACTCTTGGTTACATTTTAATCCTACAACACGATTCGAAGGTGGAACAACCCAGCGGTGGACCAATCAAGCAAGCAAGCAACTTATAACAATTATTAGTTTTGTGCTCAATACAATATGATATCCTCCGAGAAGCCAAATACACTGATGCGGTTGTCCCTAACCAAAGCCCAAAAGCTAAACAAAATCGCTGAACAACATTTGATCAAAGCAAATCCTCTGCTACATACGCATTCTGTATACCCTTTATCAAATACAAAGCAAATTCTCTTTTAAACGAGAATAACACACTCATACATAACCCGGTTGATAACAGAGTTGAATCAACCTAACTAATACACATCCGTTCATCAACCTATGCTCATAAGCTTTCGCAGCGCTTGTGTTCAAAACAACACCAAACATCCCTCAATATTGGGATTCATCAGTTTGGTTCAACTTACATATATAACTACAAGTAAATAACTGTAATATATAACAAGTTAGGATGACAAGTATTATGACAACAACTCTTCACTCCTTTCCATCATCACCTTGTTGCTTCTTTAACTGAATCCTAGCCTCAACCAAGGCTCTACCCACCTCTTCATTCCCAACTGTTTCGCGAATCAACACTTCATAATCTCTTATTGCCACCTCCCATCTCTCCAACTAAAAAAACAAATAAATCCATCACATATACAACCATGACCAGTACAAACAATTTTGTAACAATTATAAAATCTAGTTACCTTGAAGTTGCAATCAGCGCGGCGCAATCTAGCCTTGCTATAACAAGGTTGTAGAGTAAGAGCAAGACTACAGTCTTCTATGGCTTTCTCAAACTGGCCTAATCTGGAGTAACAAGCTGCTCGGTTACATAGCAGTACAGAGTTATAAGGATCTTGATCTAACCCTTGACTATATGCACTACAAGCTTCTGCAAATTTTGATTCTTGGAAGTTCTTGTTACCCCTAAATCTCGCCATTGCAATGGCTTTTGTTCTTATTAACAATGCTCTTGTATCCTTGTAATCTGGATTCATTTGAACTGCATTTTGTGCTGCCTTGATTGCATCCTCAAATCTGCCAATACACCAAATCATCAATATCAGCACAAGTCAAGCACACACAAAAAGAAAAGAAGAAAAGAAATGATGAGTTACTAGCCTGCCAGAGGCCAAGTAAACTTTTGCTCGGATCATATAGAGGGCAATGCTGTCATTTTGACCGAATAATTTGGTATAAGAATCCATGTTAAGGTTTGGGCTATTCTTGAATGCAACATAAGCCTCTTCATGTCTATGTAGGTTCAGAAGAGCTTCAGCTTGAAGACCATAGACCTTTAAAAAAAAACATACATCTATAAGTGGAAATTTCTGTAAGGTAAAGAAGTAATTAAGTAAGATTAGTGTAACAAACCAGTGGGGCTGAATCAGCACCAAGTAACAATGCCGACATGGTCTCCTTTAGCAAAGTAGTCCACTCTCTACAATTCTTAGCCTCGTTGCATCTCCTAAGACATGTTTCAAGAGCTTCTGCTTGTTCAATTTCCTTATTGCAAGCAAGTGATCCTGACTGCTTTAGATGATAAACTGCTTTTTCCGCATATCCAAGTCTACATAGAAACACATCAACATATGTAACGAAGTTCAGATCAGACATGTTTTCATAGAAATTAGCTATATATATATATATATATATATATATATATATATATATATATAGCAACACATCAACATGTGTGTGTACCTGATGTATAGTGTGGCAAGGCGATAGTGAGCCCTGTGGTAGCTAGGTTGAATGATGACAGCCTCTTTACACTCACAAACGGCCTCGAGAACCCGTCCAAGACACATCAAAGCGGCTCCTTTGTTTCCTCTAAAAGAGGCTTGATTGGGGTCCAAAGATATAGCTTGGTTATAAAACGTCAAAGCTTCCTCGTACTTACCTTGCTTGTACTTATCATTTCCCATTGATTTCAACGTCTCTCCATCCAAAACGTGTGGTGAGCCTTGACTTGTCTTCCTCAGTATATTCCCGATTCCAATTGTCGGAGTTATATGCGGATAACCCAAAGCCTTCCTAGGCGACCTCAAGTTCAAATCGGTTAACCGCGCAATATTACCAGAAGCAGCTGGGACAAGAGACTTGCATCCAGCTGCAGAATCGGTTAACCGAGGCGTGTTTGAGCTAGTTGACATAGAAGACGTTGAACTTCTTGAGATTTCCATGGATTTCTTCCCTTGATTTTCAAGAGAAACTCTTGGGATCACCATGGATTGCTTCTTGTGTTCAGGCTTGGGTTGATTCACAACTGAAGCAGACAACAAAGGGACAGATGATTTGCGAGGCCATATTCTCTGATGACACTTGAAAATCCCTCCGAAGAAGCCACAGCCATGATCATTTTCCGCCACAACTGCCATTTTTGTGTATGAGTGTTGTAGATTTGCTTGAATTTGGCAAGTGGGTAGAGTTTATAATAGAAAAATAGAAAGTATCTTGATTGGCAAGGATAGTTTGAAATTGAAAGCAGTAATGATTCAGTATATATGTTCAAGGTTGGGTAGATGGGTCGTAGATGATAACGGACGTATAAGTTGGTAACATCTGCGTTGGAGTGGCATTCAAGACACTTTATATTTACTTGTTAGAGGGATAAAGTGTAAATTGAAAGGTGCAAAAAGAAGAGAAATTTCACAAGGTACCTCCAATTCATCAATTCAAACAAATGGATGGGATAGTGCTTCCTCTACCCCATCGATCATAAAATTAAGCTACTTAATTTGACTTATATATGTATATATTTCTTGACCAAAAACAACTATAAAATTCAAGGATGATTAAGCTCAGTTTATATATATATATATATATATATATATATATATATATATATATATATATATATATATATATATATATATATATATATATATATATAAAACAGTGGTGGGGTGGTTTGATTTTGTTGGGTGGTGAGCATAGCCGGAGAAGAGGGGTCCAAAGTGATTCTTCTTTCCGGACCACACAAGATTTTAATTTCAAGTGGGGAATTGAATACAGAAAGCAAACTGAGTTAACATATATGTATTATGCAAAAACATTCCCAGCAGTCGGTGGCACAAAATATATTATATATTAGTTCATTACGCAAAGACTCTAGTCGTACAAGATTGACCAATTCATCAACATTTTAGAGTGTCTAGTCTTGAGTCACCATTATAGTAATCCGACAAACCACATATGCACTATTACTATATACGCACTTGTTTGTTTGTTTGTTCTTGTCATGAACAGCTTTCTGATTTGGACAAACTAATCTCATACGTGTTTAATAAACTGTATATAGATATGGAGGTGAAAAGAGATGGATTAAACGTAACTTAGAATCTCTTCCATGTGTTTATCGTGTTAGGGAGGCATGAAAAAGAAGATGTACACTTTGAGTAGAAATAGAGAGTAATGTAATATAGAGCCGACAAGAAAGAGAATTATATTGACCTGCACGATTTTCTATTCGTGTGAAAGTTAGACGAGTAAAGGCTGAAAAGTGAAGGTGTCACAGAGAAGAAAATATGTATACACTCAAAACCAACTAAAACAATGAATGGTCCGCACAAAATTCCCAAGATCACCATTTTTGTCATCTTTATCGGCCCCATAATACTTTGCAAAGATGAATGTTATGATCAAGCCAAAAACAAAATTCAATTTTGAGAAAATATAGGTAAGTTTTATATATGATGTTCTTCCAATGTGTTATATGACCCTTAATTTGTTCATGCATCTGCAGAATAAATCAAATTATTTTTAAAAAAAATAAAGAAAAGAAGAAGCAACACTCAAACATACTTGTCGGCAAAAAGTTCATATTATAGCCCTAAAATATTACTTGAAAATAATATATATTTGAAAATAGTTGTACTGCTGAACTTTTTAATTGGGTGTACGTGTGTTATATAATATCGTATTTTATAGGTTTAAGAAAATTTGTGTGGAAGAAAATAGTTAGGATTTAAACTCAATCAATTAATGAAAGAAAATAATATGAAAGTTGGTAATTACTTTGCCACGATATGTCATAATCCATTTTGTATGAACAACACATTGGGAACCAATGTCACACCTTCAATTCAGCTACCGAGTGACCGAGTCCACATAAACTTATGTAGAGATTCAATTTCTCTAATAAAGTCACAATTACAGTCAACATGTTTGTAGGATTTTATCTTCATTAATTAGTTGTATAATCTTTCTTTTTAAGAGAATCATTTGTAGTGTTGATAATTATATTTTATTGGTCTTTGAATGGAACTTTGAATTCTTAGTTAGGTGGATGACAATAGGGGTTATCGAACGGTTTGGACTAGACTGTAGATTGATGGATCAGATCGAATTAGACCGTTTTACTGCTTGTGTGAATGGTCCTTGGACCGGATTGTTACGGTTCGTTTCACCACGGTCTGGTCCTGATCGTTTTGATTTTAAAAAAATTTGTATGGATTCAACCCGGTCCAGGTTTGAACCGGACCGGACCGAACCGGATGCTTTTCATAGATTTAAGAAAATTTGTGTAGAAGAAAATAGTTAGGATCTATATACTACTATATAAAGCCAAAGCATTTACTTTCATGTGGTGCTTCCTGAAAATTTTTTTTGCCACATGTCATTTTCTTAGATTTTTGAGTTTTGATAAACTAAAATAAACATTAATATATTGTTTCCATTTATATACTTATCACAATCTTCAATATATTTTTGAGATTTCAAAAAAAAACATGTTTTTAAGATATTCTTATTCATTATTTTTGAAAATTATTTATTTATTTTTATTTATAAGATTATTAGATAATTTATTATTTTATATTTAAAACATGCAAATATATAGTTCCTATATTAGTTAGAAAATAATAACTAAATCAACAAATATATTATAACTGTTACATTTTTTTTCCAAGACAATTTAAAAAATTACCTATTATCTTTTTTAATTGAAAATTTCAAAGTACTATATATTAAAGTTTATATTTTAATTATAGTTTATTTTAATTTCTTGAAAAATATTATTTCACTTTACCATCTTCAAAAATGGTCTAATAGAATCAATTTAGTTTTACACTTTTGTATTGTATACGAGACACAAAGTTATAATATATAATATTGTTTAAATTAGTCTTTTTTTAATTGTTGATTTAAATATATTGTTAGTTTAATTTTAAAATTTAAACTTCTCTTTGAGTTAATTA
The DNA here is from genome assembly GCA_002319775.1 of Fagopyrum tataricum. Taxonomy (NCBI): domain Eukaryota; kingdom Viridiplantae; phylum Streptophyta; class Magnoliopsida; order Caryophyllales; family Polygonaceae; genus Fagopyrum; species Fagopyrum tataricum. Next base: position 18,194,753 of record CM008280.1, on the reverse strand, counting down.
ATTAAGACTTTATGATACATCATTTTTATAAAAAAAAAATTATTCATTAAATTTAAAATTATACTAAACTCATTTTTACTCTTTGACAAGTAGCCATAAGTTTTATGCAACCACTATGTGAATAATTGAAAGATTTATGGTGGAGATAGAACCACACAATGTGTATTGATATTATTATTCCCTATTTATAGGGTTTTAAGAGAATATTAAGAGGATAGTAAATATTCCAAAAGATAAAGAGAAAATATATACTTCCTAAAATAATGAGATAATATCATTATTTCATTTAATAACAATATTTTAGAATATTCTCTTGTATCTCCCAATACTCCCTCGCAGTCAAAGCGTGGGTAGGTAAACTACGCTGAAGACTGAAACATCTCATCATCTTCGTCAACAACAAGGACACCAATAGAGTTGTAACGCCATATGTATACCGACAAAACCACCAGTAGATCGGTGACAACAGTAGATTGATAGGACCACCAGTCAATCGGTGGCAATTGTAGATTTAGACGCCGATAAGTAGACGATATGCCTTAAGGCCGGCTAGCCCAATCGGACGGACTATTATTGTCCATGCCCGCAATTAGTTCTTTAAGGCCGAACGAGACCTTGAAAGCTGCTTTTTCAAGTGTCAAAAACGATAAGTCGGGATCCGAGAGATCGAACTGCTCTGATATACCATCAAAGATTTATGGTGGAGATAGAACCACACAATGTGTATTGATATTATTATTCCCTGTTTATAGGGTTTTAAGAGAATATTAAGAGGATAATAAATATTCTAAAAGATAAAGAGAAAATATATACTTCCTAAGATAATATCATTATTTTATTTAATAACAATATTAGAATATTCTCTTGTATCTCCCAATAATAATACTTGAATAATCTTCTCATTTGATTAAGATAGATAAATATAAGTATATCTTCGACATCGTCAAAACACCTCATATTAGTATTGATGAAGATCAAAGATGATTAGAGATTAATTGGATGACTTGAATCAATAAACTTCTCGTTTTGATTTTTTTTTATAAAGATTTTGAATTGGTTTTAAGCACAAAAACATTCATTAGACTCATCAAAGCACATATTTCTATATTGCGTATACACTATATATAAGGGCCATCGTGCCTTTAGTTGTAACGTGGTGGAATATTTTGCTTATAAGAAACCAACCAATTTTCATAGTAGTACAATTCTAAAGGACATTGCTCAAATGGTCTAAAGGAAAATCAAAGAATAAGATGAGGTAAATACACCCTCCCAATGTATAAAAAATATAACAAAACAACAAAGAAAAACAAGGAATCTTAAATAGTTTAAGCCCCTTAGGAGTTGATAAACTAAACTTTGATAGTTCATACCATATGGACGGAGAATGTGCTTATAGTTTCATTATATATGACCACGATGATTTAGCACTTGTTGTTGGTATGGGACAATATGATTGTTGTCCATCATCCATGCTCAAGCATTTTTTCTTAGAAAGGGGCTCCGAAAAATCCAAAACATGGTAATTACTCTCACTAGATAGAAACAATATCCCATCATCAATTTTAAAACACCAATTTTGAAACCTTGTGAGAAATTCACTTTATCTCAAACAGCATTTCATCCAGATTTGATTTCAACATATTTTTAGGGAGGTCAATGATATTGTGGAAAAATTTATGACAAGTGGACATGACACCCCCTTTTACTAATAGAAGGATGTCCTAAGAGGTTGAATTTCTCATCTTAAAAGGATGCCTTAGAATGGATGCCTTGTAGACGTTGACCTTTATTCTTCCCTTACATTTGCGTTAAAAAAAAACTAATCTAACTATAAGATCATCTTCAAACGACATCATGCTTGATGGACAAGGGGTGTGTGGTGCGTGTAAGAGGAGGGTTGTACAACCATGTGGAGGGCTTTTTGTAACGCCCGGAATTTATTCCGAACTTAGAGCGCCTTGTAGTTTATCCCATAGTCCCGGGATGCCGAGTGCCAGGATTTATTCTTAAAAAAATCCCAAGCCGACTCGTCGTTTTCCCTTTTTTCCGCGTTCCGACCCTTCGCTCCGGGTTAAAAATGACAAGGGGTCATTTCCGACCCCTCGGTCCGTGTGAGGGACAAGAGGTCAGCTGACCCCTTGATCCCCACACCTCCTTTTCAGCCTTGTCTCCCTCTCTCCCCTCCCTTGCTCACATTTCACGTTACTTCCTCTCATTCACTCTTCCTCACTTCTCTTCTCTTCTTCTCTTCTCTTCTCCATTCTTTTGCTTGAGGATCTAGGCTGTGGACTGCAGATAAAGATCCCAGTGTTGTTGGTAAGCTCCTTCCTCTCCCTCCCCTCTCTTCCTTGCTGTTTTTCCCTTCTTCTTCCTCCCTCCTTCATCCATGGCTATGGAGGAAGATCTTGAGGAGTTTTTGTTGAACTCTTTGCATGCTTAGGTTCTTAGCTCGATTAGGACAAGGAGAGGTGCCGAAGACCAGTGGTGAGTGTTTGGAGAAGATCCAGCAAGAGAAGAAGGACTTTGGAGCCAAGGATCCACGATCGAAGACGAAGAAGACGACGTTCTGCACAGAACCCGCGGGGCGGCTCAGCACGACCGCGGGAGCGCGCGGCCAGCCGCAGGGGAGGCTCAGCACGGCCGCGGGTGCGGCCCGGCACGGCCGCAGGGGCGGCGCCTGACACTCGACGTAGTCCACCGCGGGTGCGGCTCTTGGTTCCGCAGGGGTGGCTCCTGTGTCCGCAGGGGGCGCCAGCTTGACTCCGCGGCTGCGGTTTCTGCAACAGTAGGCTTCTCCTCTCCTTCACTCTTCGTTCCTTCCTTAGATTTTTTGGTGAATCATGTAGTAGCATGCTTAGGATGGCCTAGAGTAGCTTGAGAATGCCACTTAGTGGTTGTGAACCTAGGAGCCCTTAAGGCTCGATGTAATTGTTGGATATGAGCATGTGAGCATGATGGATCTTCTAGGCTAGCTTGTGCCTCTTTGGTTGAGGATTAATATCTTGCGGAATTATGAACTGTTGTGGGTTGTTTCATGTGTGGAGAGTGTGTGGTGAGTACTTGGGACCTGGGATGCATTCCTAGTTTGAGGGTTAGGTGATCTTGCATAGATCACTAAGAGTGAAGTCTAAGACTTCTTGAGAGTGAGTATGTATTGATATGCATATCTCTTGTGAGCAGGTTGTGGGCTTCCTCCTTAAGGAAGCAAGAGTATGGTGACTTGGGTTTGGTGACGAGGTAAGTCTCCGGACTTCTTAGCTCGTATTTTATGTATTAGCATTGATGTGTGTTTGGTAGTGTGTGTTTATGTTCCTGTTATAACAATTAAACCGGTAATTAGGACCACCGACCTTATGTATATTTTGGACCAAGTGTATGATAACGGGCAGTGATGTTCTTCCTAGCTCTGCGTGAAGTTTAGGAGGATCTCGGCGACTAGCCCGACGGGTGATATGGTTGGCTGCATCCGTACCATTCTTTGCCGGTAAGTGGGACCGGGGAGAGACCACAGTGGTTCTCATGTCATAAACCAAAGTTGAATTAGAACGGAATACGACTTAATAATAAAAAGATAATAAACCGGATTTGTGTGTTTTACGTTATGTGTTATGTATGTGTTTGTGCCTTCACACTTTTCTAATGCTTTGAATATGAGCTAATGGTTTTAAACCGTGGTTGTAGATGACTTGCAGGTTAAGGACGCCGCCGAGTGAGGTGGAGGAGTGGACAGCCGGGGTCTTTGTACATTATAGGACGGGGCGTTTTTGGGTTATGTTTCATATCGTTAGTTTGTGGATGTTGTTGTACGTTTTAGACTTTTGTATCGGGGTTGTGTTGTTTTGAGGTCTCGGCTGAGTTTCCACTTTGTAGTCTTTACATTTCGGTTTTTTCATACATTAAAACGTTTTGAGTTTTCGCCTTTATTTGTGCCTTGTTGGAAAGGTCCGGTGAAATTGTTGTCAAGCTAAGGGTCGGGACCCATTGTGAGGTCTCGCCCGTAGCATCCCGAGTCCCGCGGATTTGGGGTGTTACACTTTTGCTCTTGGATATGGGCATCTTTTATCAAGTAGAGAAAAAGAAAGTATCTCGATCGTTAGGATTGGGCTTTTTAAGGCCTCTTTAATTGATAAATTGAATTGATCATCCAAACTAGAATTAAGTAATAAATGTGGAATATTACTTATCTAAAATGGAAAAGTCATTCTATTTTTACTTTTGGAAGGATTTTATGATGCTCCTTCCTAAATTACTATATATCCGGTGTTTGGTTCAGTATCCCGGACTATCTCAATTCCTATTGTCATTTTCGGTCTCGAAGCTCCATAGTTCGGATAGTATCATCTCCCCTTCTTGTCTTTGATTTGTCCATAAAACAATTTCAAACTATTGGGAAGTCCTACAAATGGGTGATGAACAAGAGTTGGTAAACCGCAAAAATTACAAAATAAACAAACACTCCAATTGCAAAGGTGAGGGGGAGAGAAACGGGGAAAAAAAAAGAGATACAACCTTTGTTTGGCCAAAGAAACTGACAAAGTGCCTAGATAATCGTGAGAGATGCGGATTTGGTGTTGTGTAGGGGGCGCCTTAATAGTGGGACAAACAACTCAGGGTTATTACTCTTGTAGGGTCATGTCGTGAAGAGCCTCACGGGGGCTCGATCACTAGAATGAGGGTGATTCTCTTGCCTTGATAATGGAAGGTGACCGTATTGGAATAACCATCGCAAAGAAATTGACAGTTATAAATCCATAGGCGTCCTAGTAAAAAATGGCGTATGCCAAAGGGGACCACATCACACCCAACTATGTCGGAGAAGACACCAGTGGAGTAATTAATGGTAACTTTTTCCGAGGTTTGAACCTTCTAGTCCTTGGTGAGCCATTTGGGGGTATATGGGACGATGTGTGGTTCTTCCGAAAGTTGGAGGTATTCGTTAACCTTCTAGTCCTCAGTGAGCCATTTTCATGTGTCCTTTATTTTTTATTTCTGTATTGTGTGACTCCAACATGAATTGTTTCTTCAATAACATTTGATTGACTCTCTTTCAAAACTACATGTTCATTTGTTATATATGCTTTATATAGAGATTGTTGAGGCCGTCGTTGATAAGCCTATGACACATTTCCTAGCCTTATATATGTTTCCTTATATTAGTCACTTCTTCCCTTTATTTTTCCTTATTTGGTAGCCCTAAAAATGCCTCACAGCCGTTTATAGCTTCATCTACCCTATCTAGTGTTGTGTTGGAAGAGAAGAATGAAGAAAATAAGTATGGGGTATTCCACTTGAAGATAGAAAGTAATATCAAGGAGTAATGGCGCGAGTTTGGATGCATATTATTTTTATGGAAGACGTTTTCATGGTTGGTGGATAGGACAAAATATTCCCACCATCCTTGTTGCCGCAAATAAATAAAGATTGTTTCAAAAGTGAAGATGAAGTTTATCCCTCAAAGAGAAGACAGAGAACAAATTACAAAGTGCTACAAGTTTAAAAGTGTTATGGTTGAATCGGAAAAGAAGTTCAAAAATGAAGAAAAGTGTGAGTTGATGAATCTTTGAAGTGGTTTTGAGTAGTGATCACATTTGACGCCTCATATAATATAAGCCATTTTATCCTACTTTTTGGACTCACCTACATCATGTTTTCATGTCCTATGTCCCCGTTACAACTCATATAAAGACCTCGTGATTTATATCTTGCATTTGAGTGAAACTTGATGTATTTTCCTTACACTTTTTCATGAGATTGAGGTTAAATACATTACCCTTGAGCGGTTTGGAGAGCTATAAATTATCTTTCATCCTTTTACAATGATTGATGTTATGATGGCATGGTTTTGAGAAGTTTGTTTTTCTTTTAGTTGAGGCATGCCATTCGTTTTGCACGTAGCATACCATATGTCATGATCTTACTCGGGGATCAACATTTAAATATGGGGTATTTCAAAAACATGATGGTCCTAAAATCCGCCGCAAGGATGATGGGGTCAGTCGTAGTATACCGAGTGTCATTTGACAAGGATTGCGTCAGATTTGACAATTGCTAACAATTAATTATTCTAAGTAAAGGGGGGAAGGGTAAGGGAAGAGAAAATTTGTTTTATGGGGTTTTGTTTTGTAAATATAAAAGACAAAAGAAAGCAATGATTGTATGATAATTTATGTCTATAAAGGGAAGCGATCTAAGGAAATGGGAATCACAACTATAATGAATTAAAGTAAATCACGTGTATGAATGTAATGAACATTGATTGCAGGTGACTACCTACTGTCGTCTTTGTTACAAACAAACATATGCCGTGTTTAACTGTCCAGAAGGTGTTTTCGCAATCACAACAAGTATGAACAAACTTTAAGCAATTATAAATCCTTGAAGAAAAGCCTCGCTTTTGGTAGATGAGCTTGAAAAAGTACAAAGACCGAAACTTTCTACTATAGTTAGATATCCTCGAAGTAGAAATTAGGTATTATCCTTTAAACCAAGTGTAAGAGCCTTAGTCTTTTGGAGCTGAGCTAGGACATAGCCGCCCCTGCGGGTCTTGAGGGCCGCCCCTGCGGCTGATCGTGTGTTCCGCCCCTGCGGATCAGGGAGACGCCCCTGCGGTTTCCTGCGGCTGCAGCCGGTTTTGTTGACCCTTGGACCGTGCTTTACCTTCTTTTCCTCTTTAACCTATTCCTTTGCTTTCTGGATCAAGGGTTTCATCTTCTCCAACTACCCCCACGATCTTCTTTCCTCCTCTCTTCTCCTTTGGAGCTTGTTCTTGTTTTTTGTAACACCCCAAATCTGTAGGACTCGAGGTGCTACTGGGCTAGGATCTCACAATGGATCCTGACCCTAGCCTGACAACAAGTTCACTGAATCTTACAACAAGGCACAGATAGATGAAAACAAAACATAAAACTGATGTATATATATATATACATATCAAAAGGTAATACAGAGTACTGCTGAGTACAAAGTCAAAAGAAAAATCCGTACAACATAAATAACCCGTATACCACGATATCGCCCAGTGTACGGAGCCCTCAGCAAATCACCCCTCTGGATCACTCTGCAGCTCTCCTAACCTGCAAAGGATCTACAACACGGTATAAAACCGTTAGCTAACCATGCACATATATAAGAAGATGCTAGAGCACAAACACACCTCAGAAATTATAACTTATCAACATGCTTACACACATTTACCCGGTTTATTATCTTTAATAAGTCCAATCACTCAATTGTAGAAATAGATGTATATGAATATATGTGACACGAGGAATATAATCCTCGCCTCTGGGTGCTATAGCCAGCTGGAGTAGTATCGGTACACCTCCCGTGTACCCTATGGGAGTGGTGAGGGTCCATCCCGTATACCAGATCTGGCCTGACTGCAGAGAACCTCCCAAACTCCACTACGGGATGAAAGGGAAAGGTTCTCACGGCCACTACAATGGGCGGTCAATATAATATAGATCGGTAATGAACCATATAGCATGCTATAAAGCATATAACAAACACCACTCAAGCATACATCCAATATAAGGATAGTAGCTAAGTAAGTCCTATGGACTTACCTCAACCTCTGAAGTAGTCTCTCTACGATCAACTCTCAAACATGTCCACTCCAAACTAATATATCACACTCATATCCATCAAAGGGTCACACCTAGACCCAAGGGATCCATAAGGATCATATCCTAACTCATAAACCTCAAAGTCATAACCAGCATAAACGATAACGTACACATCATCGTTCTAACCTCATACATAAGCCTAGCATGCTACTAACCCGCTCATACTAGGAAAGAAAAGGATCTACGTAACTTTTGGTAGACCCGGGACAAGACGCACCTGCGTGACCCAAGAGACGCAGGGGCGGAACAAGAAATCCGCAGGCGCGGTAGAACACAGCCGCGGGCGCGGTGACAAAGGCCGCAGGCAATGCAGGCACGGCGCGGGCGCTGTGGCACGGATCCCGCAGGGGCGGCGGCTTCCAGGCGCGGGGGCGGCGATGGTGCAGAACGTGATCTCGCGACTCTTCTTCAGCTCTTCACGTGATCAAATCACGTCTTCTTCATTCCAGATTCACACACATACATATACATACACATTCCAACATCAATCTATGATCAAACATCTAATCCTAAGCTAAGGAAGGAAGAACAAGAAAGAAGGAAAGGAAGAAGAAGCAAGAAGCTCACCTCAACTGCTGTGAGCACTCAAAGGCAGAACAAACACACTCTCAGCTGGCATCACAAGCTCAACAAACATGCACACAACACCGACAACACAAAGCCACACTAAAAACTCTATCAAACTCCAAGAACTCTCAAGCAAGATCAAGAAGGGAAAAGGAGAAGCAAGGAGGACGTGAAAGGGCTGGATTGGGAAGTGAAGAAGGAAACCTTTGCTCAGCAAGGAAAAGAAAGAAGTAAGGCAAAGGGTAAAGCACGACTCAACCGGTCAACAAAACCGGCTGCAGCCGCAGGAACCCGCAGGGGCGGTTCCCTGGGCCGCGGGAGCGGAAGGTCATATAGAGGTTTTCCGAGGTTGGGATCATGGGAGGTCAGGCATGGTGATCAGTGCGGTACGTGTAGCGAGATTGATTGCACAGGGTTGTGAGGCCTTCTAGTGTTATGCCATGAAGGAGGCGGAGAGTCCAGCGTTAGAGGATATCTCAGTGGTCTGCGAGTTTACAGATGTATTTACTGAGCCGTCCAGTTTGCCGCCCCAGAGGAGTGTGGACTTTGGTATAGAATTGGAGCCTGGTACGAGACCGATCTCGAAGGCCCCGTATCGTATGACGCCTGTCGAGATGTTGGAGCTGAAGAAGTAACACGAGGAGTTGGATGAGAAGGGTTTCATCCGCCCTAGCGTATCCCCATGGGAGCACCTGTCCTCTTCGTGCGGAAGAAGGACGGATCGTTGAGACTGTGTATTGATTATAGAGAGCTGAACAAGGTGATCATCAAGAACAAGTATCTATTGCCCCGTATTGATGACTTGTTAGATCAGCTTCAGGGAGCGACAATGTTCTTCAGGATTCACCTGCGTTCAGGGTATCACCAGTTGAGGGTGAGAGAGCATGATGTGCACAAGACAGCCTTTCGGACCAGATATGGACACTACGAGTTTGTAGTGATGCCATTTGGGCTTACGAATGCCCCAGTAGTTCTCATGGAGTTGATGAACAACATATTCATCGACTTCCTGGATCAGTTTGTGGTAGTCTTCATAGATGATATTTTGGTGTACTCTCGCAGCAGAGAGAAGCATGCAAGACAGCTGAGGACTGTGTTACAGGTTTTACGAGATATAGAACTTTATGCTAAGTTCTCTAAGTGCGAGTTTGGATGCCAGAGGTAGTATTCTTGGGTCATATTGTTTCCGTCGAGGGGATCAAGGTTGATCCGGCGAAGATCGAGTCAGTAGCAGCATGGACGAACGTCAAGGAAGAACGTAGCTTTCTTGGCCTAGCCGGTTATTACCGACGCATTGTGGAGGGATTTTCTATGATTGCCCGTCCACTGACGAGTCTGCTGAGGAAGACTACCAGATTTGTATGGTCTGAGCAATGTATGCAGAGTTTTGAGGAGCTGAAGAGACGTCTGACTTCCGCTCCTATTTTGGCACAGCCAGAGGGCACAACTGATTTTCTGGTTTACAGTGATGCATCCAAGCTAGGCTTGGGATGTGTGTTGATGCAGCGGGGCAGAGTGATTGCATATGCGTTTAGACAGCTGGAGACGTATGAGGAGAACTACTCGACTCATGACCTGGAGTTGGCAGCGGTAGTTCATGCACTGAAGATCTGGAGACATTACCTGTACCATCCTGGGAAGGCGAACGTTGTCGCCAACGCCCTGACAGGAAGACGCCTCGAGAGAAGGCGATTGCGAGGCTGACAGTTCAACATTAGTTACAGAGAGATCTGGTCTGGTTAGAGTTGGACATCCAGTTTCCTGATGAGGATGCCCAGTTGAGTACCTTAGAGGTTCTTCCTAATCTGTTGAGTGAGATCCAAGAGAAGCAGGGGACCTGCCCGACATTGATGAGGGTCCGAGAGAGGATGTCCCGGGATGAAGCACCACAATTCCTTATAGGATAAGATGGAGTGATGATACGCCGCAGTCGCGTCTATGTACCTGCTGATGTGGATTTGCGACAGAGGATATTACAGGAGGCTCACTGTACGCCTTATTCAGTGCACCCAGGTACGAGAAAGATGTACCAGGATTTGAGACGTTCTTATTGGTGGGGAGGGCTGAAGCCCGACGTAGCCAGATTTATGGCACAGTGTGCGACCTGTCAGCAGGTTAAGATTGAGCATTTCAGACCGCGAGGTGAGCTCCATCCACTACCTATACCACAGAGGAAGTGGGAGGACGTCACCATGGATTTTGTGACTAGGTTGAGACCGAGCAGGAGCTTTGATGCCATCTGGGTTATAGTGGACAGACTGACGAAGACTGCACGTTTTATCCCTATTCGGGAAACGTGGCCAGTGAGCAGATTAGCTGAGGAGTACACTAGATAGATAGTGAGACTTCATGGTGTACCGAAGACGATCGTTTCAGACAGAGATGGGCGATTTACCTCGAGGTTTTGGCAGCAGATTCAGACTGCCCTGGGGACGAGTTTGCACTTCACTACTGCGTTCCATCCTCAGACAGATGGTCAGTCAGAGAGGACCATTCAGACACTAGAGGATATGTTGCGAGCTTGTGTGTTGGACTAGGGACAAGTGTTGACGGATCATCTCCCACTAGTTGAGTTCTCGTACAACAACAGCTGGCATGTATCGATTGGGAAGGCCCCATATGAGGCATTATATGGACAGATATGTCGCACTCCGTTATGCTGGGATGAGCCTTGCAGTGTTAGTGGTTTGACACCTGATCAGGTTCAAGATGATGTTGCTTGTGTAGCATTGATATGATAGAGGATGCTGACTGCACAGAGTCGTCAAAGTCATATGTAGATAGGAGGCGTAGACTCCTAGGAGTTCAGAGTAGGAGCCCATGTGTGGCTGAGAGTGTCTCCGACACGAGGTGTTAGACACTTTGGCATTAAGGGGAAGTTGAGCCCCGATATGTTGGACCGTTCGAGATTCTGGATCGAGTTAGGAGCGCAACATACAGATTAGCCTTGCCTCCAAGATTAGAGGGTGTTCACCTTGTGTTTAATGTGTCTCAGCTGAGGGATTACATACCAGATCTGAGGCCCATTGTGAGTTATGATGAGTTGGTGGTCGAGCCGGACCACACTTTTGTTGAGCACCCGATTGTAGTTCTAGAACAAGGTATGAGACGCTTGCGTTCGAAGGACATTCCGATGTTGAGGATACAGTGGTCGAGGTGAGGACCTGATGAGGCTACATGGGAGAGTGAGGATAGTATCCAGAGGAACTATCCAGAGTTCTACGCCGAGATAGATGTACATGTAGGATCCACGAGTAAATCTTAGTACTATCTTGGTGAGTGTTGTGATTATGTGCTTATATGCTATGATGTGTTTATTTTCGTGCTAGTTATGATGTGATATATGATCTTATTAGATCTTGATGTGCTAGCGCGATTGATGATTATAGCTGGATATCGTTCTTTCCTCCATGCTATTGAGATACGATTAGGGTTTAGCTGGAGATGGTTATTCCTCCATGCTATTCTTGGTGGACATAGTTTCGATGGAGATGTTTTTCCTCCATACCCTTATGTTATGAGTGTGATACGGCTAGAGATGTTTTTCCTCTATGCCTTTGCGATGTAATGATGATACGGCTAGAGATGGTTTTCCTCTATGCCCTTGTGATGTGATGACAGTTTGGCTAGAGATGGTTTTCCTCTATGCCTTGGATAGTATAGTGATCTTGTTGCTGGGGATGATGATTTCCTCCATGCCTGCGTTTGAGGATTATAGAGTGATATAGGTTGATACCTTATGAACGGAGATGTGATATCTCCGATAGAGAGAGTGATACCTCGGCATATGGGTCCGAGAGGATTTGGGATTGTACAAGTTTCGGGACGAAACTTGTTTTTAGGGGGGTGAGATGTAAGAGTCTTGATCTTTAGAACTGAGCTAGGACTTAGCCACCCCTGCGGGTCCATGGGGACGCCCCTGCGGCTTGTTCTGTGTTCCGCCCCTGCGGATCAGGGAACCCGCCCCTGCGATTTCCTGCGGTTGCAGCCGGCTTTGTTGACCTTTGGTCAATGCTTTACTCTTTCTCTTTCCTTATAACCTTTCGTCCTTGCTTCCAGATGAAGGGTTCACTTCATCTTCTCCAGCTGCTCACGATCTTCTTATTTCTTCTTCTTCTTCTTCTTCTTCTTTGATCTTGTTCTTGAGTTTTCCTTAGGTTGCAAGCAAGTTTGTGTGGACTTTGGTTGATGATGTTGTGTGGATGTTGATGCTGAGCTTTGAGAGCCAGCTGAGGGTGTGTTGCTAATCATTTCCTTGTTAGGCTACAGCAGTGGTAAGCTTACTCTTCTTCTTTCTTTTTTTTTCCTTTTCTTTAGCTTAGGATTCCACAAGTTAAATCTTGTGTATAGGATCTCCTAGGCATGTATTGATGTTCATATGTGTATATATATGTATGTGTATGGGTGCTGGATGTTGAAGACGTGAATCATCGAGTGAAGAGTTGAGGAGAAGTCGGGGATCACATTCTGCATTGTGAACCGCCCCTGCGTCCCAGTGCCACCGCCCCTGCGTTGACAGTGTCACCGCACCTGCGCCAGAGTGCCGCCGTGCCTGCGTCACCTGTGTCACCGCCCCTGCGCCCCAGTGTCACCGCCCCTGTGTTGACAGTGTCACCGCACCTGCGCCAGAGTGCCGCCGCGCCTGCGTCACCTGTGTCACCGCCCCTGCGTGGGAGTGCCGCCGCGCTTGCGCCTACCGTTGCTTCGCTCCTGCGTCCTTCCTGTCACGCAGGTGCGTCTTGTACAGGATCTACCTAGAGTGGTATTGATCATTTCCTTTCCTACTATGAGTGGGTTAGTAGCATGCTAGGTGTGTGTATGAGGATAGGATGAGGATGAGTATGATATCGATATATGCCGGTTATGGCTTTGAGGTTTAGTAGATGTTGAGCTTTATAGGTTGGATATGATCCTTATGGATCCCTTGGGTCTAGGTGTGACCCCTTTGATTGATAGGAGATTTGATATCTCTATATGCCTTGTTATTAGGCAGTGTTGTTTTCCATATTGGAGTTGATCGTGGTTGAGAGTATTATGAGGTTGAGGTAAGTCCGTAGGACTTACTTAGCTACCATCCTTATATTGGATGTTTGCATGAGTGGTGTTTGTTATATGCTTTATAGCATGCGATGTTGATTATTACCGACATATGGTTTAGTGACCGCCCATTGTAGTGGTTGTGACAACCTTCCCTTTCATCCCGCTGAGGAGTCTGGGAGGTTCTCTGTAGTCATGCCAGATCTAGTATACGGGATGAACACCTCACCACTCCCTTAGGGTATACGAGACGGTGTGCGATACCACTCCAGCTGGCTATAGCACTCAGAGGCGAGGATTATATATTCCTCGTGTCACATATGTTTATATTCATATATATATATATATATATATATATATATATATATATATATATATATATATATATATATATATATATATATATATATATATATATATATATATATATATATATATATATATATATATATATACGATTTGAGTGTTGGACTTTATAAAGATGATTAACCGGGTAAATGTGTGACAACATGATTATGTGTTTATGATTCCATTACTTGTGGTTGTGCTTATGCATTATCTTATAATATGAATGGTTAGCTAACGGTTTTTATACCATGTTGTAGATGCTTTGCGGGTTAGGAGAACTGCAAAGTGATCCAGATGGGGTGATCCGCTGAGGGCTCCGTACACAAGGATTATGCGAGGGATATGAGGTGATTTTATGATGTTTGGATATATGTTTGGTTTGTACTCAACGGTACTTTTGTATACCTTTTGATATGTATATATTACAGTTTGATGCTTGGTTTTAATCTATTTGTGTCTTGTTGTAAGATCCAGTGAACTTGTTGTCGGGCTAGGGTCAGGATCCATTGTGAGATCCTAGCCCAATAGCACCTCGAGTCTTGTGGATTCGGGGTGTTACAACGGTTATGTTTCAGTCCATTCCGGTCGGATCTGGATTCGGACTAGTTCGGACCGGAATAAAATAAAATAAATTAAAATATATATATTTTTGCAAAAACTAAAAAAAATATTCAAATGATATATATTTTTTTATTAAATATGTACAAAATGTATATGAATTTTTAAAATATATAAATTTAAATTAATTAAAAAAAATTTTAAAATTCCGGTCCGACCCGATCTTTTCCGGTACGGAACCGGATTTTCCAACAACCCTAGACTGGGGATCAGACCGGTCCGGTTCAGTTTTCCACAATCCTAAAAAAATTGATATATTTCTATACTCATGTCAAACATTGTTTATCAACATATGCAACAAAAGGTTCAAAATTTTCATATGGTAAAGGTCAATGTCGGAATAAGGTCACTAAGGTAAAACGTAGCCATTTGATATTCGTTCAACAATTCATATATATAATTATAAATCAATTCATCATAGAGTTCAACTATCTTTAGATCTTGAAAAATTAGTCACACATATTAGAATTTACAAAACAATGTATAAAAGGAAAAATATCAAGCATAAATTCCAAAATAAATAAGCGAAAGATAAAACTTGCATAATTAAGTCTAGTCGTAAAGAAAGGTTCACAACGCCAGAATGAATCAACAAAACTCGACAAATTCACCAACGAAAGCGTTCTTTGTGAATTCAAATAGAAAGGGAAAACTATCGGCATAACTAGGGTTTTGAAAGAGCAAAGATGAACCCTTCTAACATCTGAAAACTAGCTACTTATTATACACAAATACGGCCCCTAAATCTTTTGAAAAAAGGCTCAATCAGATTAAAGATCATAAACTATTTCCGGCAATTTAGTACGGAAATGAGACGAACAAAGACGGCATAACCTCGGCTTAATAGACCATGGCTATGTCATGGGCTAAGTTGTGGTGATTGGGCATCCAAAGTTTGAAAAGATCACATGAGAAAAGCATGAGACGACATGGAGATGGGCAAGCCACAACCTAGAGGGTCATGAGCATGTTGTGAGGTGAGCGTCTCCACCCCGCATGATCAGTTGAGCAAGTTGACAATTGTTCGATACTTCGATAAAATTAAGTTTTCTGATGATTTGGTTGGAACCACGAGACCCACAAGTTCTAATTCTGAATGTGTTTCAAAGATCTACACTTTTGTATTTGAAAGAAATGTCCAATTCCAAAGGAAAGATGGTCAAAATCGGGAATTGCTCATAAATAGTTATGATTCTTGATCCAACACCGATGATCTCCACTTGGATCTTGTATCTCCAGTTGATCTTGATGTTTCTATGAAGTTACCGACTCCAAGAAAGATTGAATCCTCGTATTTTGGCGCATTTTTGATATTTTGGCAGAATTGTACCATATTTAATCTCTAATGCCTAAAACACGAAATAAACTGAAGTAACACAAAACTATGCAATTTGAATGCTTTCTACACTATATGGATGCAAAACATATCAAAAGAGACATGAAATACAATAATCTACTATCTAGTATGATACATGAATAGACGACATCACTATGCAATGGAATAAAAAAAAAGGAAGAAAAGACATGCACGTCCACTTTATGATTTATTAGAAATCAATATAATCATTATCTTTACTTCAAACATGTTAAGTAGAAAAACACTATTTATCTTGATTTTATGTTGATGATATGTTAATTGTTAGAAACTGCAAATATGTTGTGAATGAATCTACAAGTGATCCTCGCCAAGAGCTCCCTGGTAACGACGGAGGAAGCAACCCGCCTGCTGTGGCGGGACGGCTTTTTTGTTTCACAATAAATTTGAAGAAGTATTTTGATATAAAAAACCTTGCTCCTGCCAAAAAAATATCCAAAATATAAATCAGTATTATAATCAACAAAATAAAGAGAACAATGTGGTTGTTCCAATATTTAGGAGGCACTTAGATCTGACTAAGGAGATGTGTCTGAAGACTAAGGATGATATGAAGAAAATGACTACAATCCTATATATTGTGGTTGTTGGTTTATAATCTATGTTATGTTATGTATTTACTTGATCTAGCTTTTTCATTAAGTAATCTGAGTAAGTTCATCTTCAATCCTACTAAGAGAATTTGGCAAGCAATTAAATACTTGCTTAAATATGTCTTTGGGACCAAGAATATTAGTTTGGAATATGTTGAATACACACACTACTACAAAAATTGGCAAGTAACCCAAGTTTTTCCACACAAATAACACGGATTAGCTCTGGTTATTATACTCCAACTCCAAAAATTTAATGCCCGGGTTATATAATTTGTAACATTTATAAATAAATTTACCCCTAATCACTTGATGTCGAAGGTATATACCAACTCTTTTGCTAAAAAGCAATGCACAAACGTGCATTCTTCATCGGAAAACCACCTTATCTAGAAAAAAACACCACTATCATGAATACTGCTATCCTAATGAGATTTTTTCCTATACAATGATTCACTAGCGAGATCAATAATTGATTTATATAGTAAACATAAATTTTAATACCTCAAGCAATGCTAGTTTATGACAATAAACGAGATATTTCAAATGCAAAACTCAAAATACATCTACAAAACTAGCAAGATCTATAATTGAGTGTTGGCCTATTCAACAATTAAAAAATAAGAACTTTGAGAAGAGGCCGAATTCATCTCATACTTCTTCTTTATTGTTCTCTTGTTTGTTTGTACTATGGGCGTTGTAAGTGGTTTTCTAGTTTGGTCATTCTTTCTCTAAATTTTGCACAAACGGATCTTGTTTTCAGTTTATAGTGGAATCACTTTGGAACAAGTTTTGTTCTCGACTCTAGTTTTTAGAGACTAGAGGAAGTCGAACCCGTCGACAAATAATGTGTTGATCTTCCTTGATTGACTATGTTATAATGAGTTTGTCTTTCTTGAATTTAGATTATGATATATATGATCTACAAGTTGTTTGTTTGTTTGGTTGATGGTTAATTTGATTCTGGATTATAATATCATCCATTTAAAAAAAGGTTAACTAAAAGATTGTTTATGACTTTATATATTTTTAAGTTAGATATAAATGAAGCTCTTAAAATTCATTTTAAGAGCAATTAAAATAAGTTTGTTTACCATTTTATTTTGACCTTATGGTTCATTCAATTTAGTTCAATGTTATAAGTTTGATTGAATAAATTTAATTTAGAAATAGTTTGTCTATTTGAGTTTTGAAATTAATAATCTAACCCCAAACTTTACTTCTTTAATTTTTTTGTAAACCCTCAATTACAATAATAATAATAATAATAATAATAATAATAATAATAATAATTTTCTACCGTATTATTAACCTTTCATTGACAATACAGTTATGTATAGTCAACAGTGTTTTGAGTCTGTTGACAATATAATTATGTATTGCTAACAAGTATTGACAATATAATTATGTACTTTTAAAAAAAAGGGCAATTAAAATACATATTATTTCTATTTTTAATTAAGAGAAGAAAAACCAAATTTTATAAAAATGGGGATAAATTGCCAATCTCATAAAATCAAATGGGTTACTCTATCAACTTTTCACTTCAAGATAGGTCATTTGAAAACACTATCCATTTTCAGAAGTATTGCCAATCTCATAAAATCAAATGTATTGCTAACAAGTATTGACAATATAATTATGTTCGCGTTTTGCATATTGGGTTAGTGGTTTTTTCGGGGATGGGTTACGCCGACTGTGCGGCCCAAAACAAAAGCATTGTGTTTGCCTCTCTCCCCGACCCGTTTCCTCTCTCCCCGCGTTCTCCTCTGCAGTGTAAATTGGGTTGGTCCTTTCCCCTGCTACGCGCTCTCATCACGCTGCTTCATCCCGCGTCCTGCAAGTATATCTCTCCCTCGCATGAACTTCTCTTCTTATCTACTCTTGCTCCTCTTCATCTTTATTCTATGTTAATTTCCGGGATTGTTGAAATAGCAACGCACTCCAGGTGTTCGATGTAATTCCCCAATGAGAAAGTCGCTTGGGTTTTTCTTAAAATCATTGTCGTACATGAGAGGGTTTATTTGTATTTTATGCTTTTATCAATTGATTTCTGACCTTACCGTTCACGGTTGTAGGGTTCTCAGAGATGCTACCGCAACGGCTAAAGAAGGCTGTGACAGATAACCCAAAGAAAGTTGCCAATTTGATTGACCTTATTAATCTTCCTTCTACACTTAAAGATTTTTTGGGTCAATCTCAGACGTCCCGTCTCGGCTGTTTCATGCGTGTTTGGTCCTATATCAAGACCAATAACCTCCAGGTAACCTTCTACTGTTTTTCCCTCCTGTACGTTGTAAGACAGGAACTTGGTTGATTAAATGTTACCTGTCCTTGTTTGTTTTTATATAGGTGATCGATTTTTCATATGCTGACAAGTTGGGGCCTTGAGATTAGAAACTTTTAGTGTGTAGAGTTTTTATGAGGAATGTTTTGGTCTTCATATTTTAAAACTAATGGTTTAACTAGAGGAAGCGTACAATGATAAGCCTCCTTCCTCTTTGAATATCCCAATGAACATTGGAAGTGGTATGTAGTCTCTAGCATTCAAGACATGTTATTGTAAGACATCCTTGTGAACTGATGATAGAGATTAGGATGTTTGTACCCCACCTTAGTAGGATTATGGTGGAACAAATAACATTAAGGACTAGGAAAAATAGAGTGGTAGAGAGAAAATCTGCGTACAAGAGGAGAACTCCTTGCCCCAACTCACAGCTGAACAAACCCAAAGACTAAGTTTGTACATTTTTTTTCCTATGCTTTGCATTGACTTTTTATAGATATCTACTCCTATTCTAGTCAAATTAATCCATTATTGCTAATTTTAGGTTCACATTAGTTTAGTAAAATGAAGGATACATCAACTACGTTATTAGGGCTTGACTGATTAGGAAGTTTGGGTAACAAAACTAACAGTTTAGTCGAATTATTGGATATGAATAATATTAAACTGTAGGAAAGCTTAAATAGCTTATAGATGATAGAACACTTGAGAGATCGTCTCCCGTACAAAGGGAGAACCCCTTCCCCCGGCATAAAGCCGAACAAACCTGGACACTGATTTCTGTATGATTTTGTTCTGCTCTGCAGCCCCTTTTCTGATAGACCTCTAGTCCTATTCTAGTTAATATAATTTAGGAAAATTTTGTTTGGTGTTCTCAAGGTTTCGCCTTTTCCGTTTGGTGACCATGTTGTTGTTTTTTCTCCGATTGATGCCCTTAAGGTTTCAGTTTGGTCCATTCCGTGCCCAATTTTACCCTAACCTTACTTTTGGCCATTTTTGTTATCTTGTGATAACAAAAATTAAAAGGAAAGATGGTACCTTCACTGGGCATCTTCTTTGCAAAATCGCAGGAGGGCTTCGCATACCTCACCCATAGCTTCTTCGCTCTATTTCGTCGGGTGTCTTTGATATCAGGGCTTGTTTTATTCAAGTTCAGATTTGAAATCAAACCTCTCTAAAAACCTAGTTTTCTAGTTTATCTTCATCCGTTATCTTTGAAATCAGGTCTAGTAGCTTCAAATTACAAGTTTTTATAAAATTGTTGTCGTTTTAAAATCTTCTTTTATGAAGATTTGTGGGAACTTACATCAAATACACTGTAATGTGGCTTGCAATTTGTGTTTTTGAAATGAGGAGCTGTACACACATGTACAGTACGCCCATGTACAGATGAACCCAAATTTTGCAACCACTTTTTGTTTTTTAAATGGATCTTCTTAGGCCCCATAGATTAACAAAATGGCACTGGTCAGATTCCTGATTGGCTTGTACTGTCAATGGGTAATCTAAAAGTGCTTGATCTCAGCTCTTGTTTGATTTTGGGTACCATTCCTTCGAGCTTTTTGAATTGACCAGGCTCGAGAGTTTAAATTTGTCACATAATGAGTTCTTTGGAGTGATTCCTTCATTTTTAGGGCAGCTTTCGAGCCTCTTGGTTCTTGATTTGTCGAGTAATTCATTGATCGGGACTGTTCTTGTACATTTTCTTAAAAATTAGCAGTTTCGGTTAGAATGTGCATAGAGTGGAATAAAACAAAATTAAGGGCACCAAACGGAAAGGTTGGTCACCAACCGGAAACAACGAAACCTCGAGCACACCAAACGGAACTTTCCTATAATCTATTAATTATAGTACAAAGTTCTAACCTTAGTTTCCCGAAATACCCTAATCTGATCAGTTCTAGCGAATAATTCATTACTTTTTTATTGGCCGGTGATTTTCCAAATACTTCATTTGTTTAGGTTTCCTGAGCACTAGTGGAAAAAAGAAAAATGATTGGTCTTTTTCACTCTTTTGGTTTAGTAAACATAATTTCCAGATCGGAGAAAATCATTTCTTAATTTCTTTGCAGGATCCAACCAACAAGAATATGGTTAACTGTGATGAGAAGCTGAAGAGAATCTTTCTGGGGAAAACTAGAGTTGATCTTGCTGAACTTCCTGCTTTGATAAAATTGCATTTTCCTAAACAACCGAAATGACTACTTCATATTCAGCATTCAGGTAGCAGTATTACAGGAGTTTTCATCTACTTATTGTAATACAGTTTGGTTATGAAGTATACTTGTATTTCTCTGTGCTATTCGTGTTTTCAATCTTCCTCCTCTACACACACAACCTTTAGAAGTTTCTTTGTCTTGTTTGTGATTGCTCAAGGGTTATTTGGAGATTTCACTTGGAGTTCGGTTTCTTGTGCGTTCTGACCCTTGAATATATAATACTTCTTGTGTAGTATGAAACTCGTGGTTGCATTATAATATATGGTGCGTCACTCGATATTCTATGAAAACCATTTGTTATTGAATGTTCAGTAGTTTTCATCCATGTATGCATTTAAGCATCGAGAAACAGGACCTTGAATATAAGTCAATGCTGAAGTTACAATACCAGGTCTAGATTTTAATATTCACTAGTCACATCATTCTTATTCTGTAAGGGATGGAGATTGTTGATATTTTGGAATCAAGAATAAAAATAAAGGGTTTTTATTTTGTTTGTATAGGATAATTCTCCCCCTGGAAACTTGAAAATGGAGTTGAATAGCATATAGTGATATAAGATGTGAAAAGGATTTTTTTGGAAAAGATATTTGTAGAGAGGTTTTTTTCTATAGATTCGTGTTATATAAAGATTTTGAAAAATTCCGGATGGTGTCCCTAAATTTTAGATTTTTTTGAATTTATACCCTTCTACCCTCTTTAAACTTTAACTAAGATTTTGAAGAAGAAAAAAAAATAAAAATAGGTATTATTTGATAGTTATTGTTAATAATTATTTTAAAGGTGCGTGTCACTTTGCAAAAGGAGTAGCCCTTCGCCGGCAGCAATCTCTCTGAAAGAGAAAACCCTCGTTCCTACCGACTACGGTTGATCGCCACTAGGCTTACCGCCGCTGGGTAACCCCCGCTCTATCTCACAAGCTTAACCCCGCTAGTCTTACCAAAGCTTCTTCCCCATAAGATTTTCTCGAAAGATTGCCTTATCTACCCGGATCTCTGAAATCGAGTGTTCCAGTCCTCGGCGGTCGCCGCCAACTCCTGAGGATGCGAGTTTTGAAAACCTTTACTTAATTCTCGTCCTTTGTGTTGCCGTTTTCATGGATGCGTGTTTTTTTGGGACCTCCAGTGGGAGAAACCCCTTTAGATCCGATCGGTTTGGTGCTCGGTGGCGACAACTCTAATTGAGGATTCAAAGATTCCCCTCCTCTTCTTCTTTAGTTGTGGTCATAACAGTCTGTTGTTGTTACAACAACACAATAAAACTCATCTTGCTTGGATTAATAGTCCTTTATTTTGTCTGTGATCCAAACTGAATTAATAGATTCTTTGGTTGATTCTGAAGGAATTTATAAGTGTAGATCCCAATGTGTGTCTTCAAGCAACACAACTTGTCATCAAACTTCACAATTGGTCCCAAGCGTCGGTTCAATTCGTTTGGTTTTAGCGTTTTAAGGTTTTTGCAAAGCCTGATCGAAGAAGACCTAAGTTTCCAAATCTATTCCTCCGTAAGGTTGTGCTTTGGCTTGGACATTGTGGAAACCTGTTTTGTTTACTTGCTCACACAAAGCCAAAGGCCTTCTTTGTACCAAATTGCTTTCACATGCTGACAGATAATAAAAGTTGGACAAACTCCCATGAGCCACCACCATCACACCGTTACCACCATGACAACTTTAGTGTGTGTTTGGCAGCAAAAAAAAACACTAGGGTTGCAGTTATTGAGTGTTTGGTGAATAGTATTTCCGGTTTTTAATGGTTGTAGTTTTTAAAAAACGGAGAAGTGTTTGAATTGGTTAGGGTAAAGTGTTTTGGAGTGTTTTTTACGAAAAAGACTACTATGCCCTTGCTACTAACCGGAATTACTAGGGTAACCCGGTATATTACCCAATGGCAGTTGAGAAGAAAAAGTCGTCCCGATCTTGGCCGTCTCATCCGTCCGTTCTGGTTGAGGAGTCGAGAAGAAGGATTCGCCTCTCCAACCTCTGAGTCGAGAAGAAGGAGTCCCGAGATTGGCCGGTCGTCCGTTTTGTGTTAGTGAAAACCAAAGAGCAAAGAGAAGAAGAAGGCAATAATCAACGTTGGATGGCCGGATTAAGATTCCAATACAAGTTCTTCCCCACCGATTTCTTCGTCCCAACATTCGAACCCGATCCTTGTTCTAAAGTTGCTTCTTCCCCACAAATCGTCTCCGTGCGATCCCAAAAACTCTCGGATAACCTGCCTGAAAACGGCCGGTTTCCGGTTGACGTGAAGCTTGCTCTATCATCCTCTTCTTTGCCAACAGTGTCTATTCAAACCTTGATCGTTGAGAAGAAGACACAAGGCGGTGACTCCGACCTCTAAGAGAACCAAGGCCAAGGGTATTTGTGTTAATAAGCTCGATTCCAGGAATTAATGGGGTTTATAAGTTTGATGTTGCGAATTTGTGCTTGAGCTTTCAGTTGAGCTGATCTGTTCTGGTCTTCAGTGGTGAAAAAATTGGAAGATCTTAGTATGTATTTTCTGTGTCCAATAAACAATCTTGATTCGTGTGAATTTCACTTTGGCCTCCATAGTACATATCATAGAAGAGACAACACGGTTGTTAAAGCAATCCATCTTCCTTGTCAGATTCAAGCTTTGCAACTCACAAAATGAATTAACGGAACAAAACATGGCTACTCTATTAATGTCCACTGCAGATTGAGTTCTTGCTATCACTATTGCGCAGCTTGAGAAAATAATGGCAAACCAAACATATAAAGGGTTAAAGCAGCAAGGCATATCTTAATAAGGGATGAACACTCAAGGAAGAGACGAAAGTCAGACACATTATTTGAGTGCAGATAAAACTTGGTCAAAGGAAGAGATGAAAGCCAGACTCAGTCGAGATCAAGGCCAAAAGAAATAGGGTTACCTGGAAGAGACGATGACCGGAAACCAGAGCCAGATGTGCGTTCGCCGGAAACCAGTAGGAGCCAGTCGCCGTTTCCCTTCGTTTTTCGAGGAGAGCGTCAAGTGGAGCCGTTCTTCTTCATCAATCGTGGAGGAGAGAAGCAGGTAGGGTTAAGATGGTAGAGGGGCGTGAATAAGGTGAACAATAGGGATATTATCGTCTTTTTGTTTTTAAAAAACACTTCCTAAAAACTGAAACTGTTTTTTTTTACAGTTTGAGAAACACTTCTTAAAAACCGAAACTGAAGTGTTTTCAGTACATGCCAAACAACAAGATAGAAGGAAAACACTGCCAAACACTACTAAACACTTCAGTTTTGTGCCTGCCAAACACACACTTAGTCTTCAAAAAAAAAAAAGTGAATGTAAGTGATTCAATAACCTACAAAAACATTCTAGTTTACCATTTTCTATAAATAAAAAATTTATGAATAATTTCATCCTCATAAACCTCATTCCTTTTAAAAATCAAAGTTACACAATTTTATATGTCAAGATCTCGTGTGTTCGGCAACGTCGTCTCCTTAGTTTGATGTTGTTTTAGGTGGCGTCTTGAGTGGTCTGTCTAGGAGGGGGCGTGGATTTGAGATCGACTCCTGAAGGCTCTGTTGCAAGCCCAAATCTGAGGTGTCCACAATTGTTCCCCAGGCTTCATTCCTGTGCACTCTCTTCGAAGACGAACTTTGTGCTCACCGCTTCCGTTGGACTGGATCATACTACTTTCCATCGTTGACTTCTTTGTTGTCGGGTTTTCTTGATGTATTTTTTGTGTTTCTTTTTCACCTGTTGTTGTTCCTCATGACGGTTAGTCCGTCTGCCGATCTTTTTCGGCCTTTTGATCCACTAGACGGCGTGTCGTCTAGTGCTTCAAACCGCTTTCCTTTATCAAAAAAAAATCATTTTAAAGGTATATATAATTTCTTGAATAAATAACTTATGTTTTATGTTTTATTCCCTTAAAATCTTAATAAATGTTAATTTATAAATGGTAAAAGGGTATAATCCGAAAAAGTCTAAAATTAGGGTACAATTCAAAAACTAAAAAATCCTTGAACATAATCAGAAAAGGTTCCAAGTACATGATACCATCCAGAATTTAACGAAATTTTTATTTGTAGTTTTATATAATATTTTTTTAGATTTGTGTTTTGAGAAAAGTATAATCAACATATTTAGGAAAATTAGATTGGTAAAAATTACGGATAAGTCGAAATTTTCAAAAACAATAGACCATAGACCGGACCGAGTTTCTGGTCCGGATCAAATTTACACAGCCTTAATTGAACACTTAGACTTCCTGAATTTCTTCCATGACTTCCTCAAACATTGGCTTCACAAACATTATTTTCTTCTCTCATTTTTTGTAGATCACCAATTTGGAACAAAATAAAACTTGATTATGTTCTAGTATGTTTTCGATCACGAAGACAAATTGGGCGAGACTAACGAATATTTCCATCTCATTTCTCCTTCTCACGATCGTGAAAAGAGGGTTCGTACAGACCGTTACGCTTTTGTATGTATGGATTAGATCGGACCGTATGGTCCGGTTCACCGCAACCCATCCAATACGATCCGGACTGGACCTTATTAGCTCTTTTTAAAAAATATTTTTTTTATATGGGTTAAACACGGTCCGATCTAAGGACCGGACTGTATCCATTTCCCTTTTTAAAAAAAATTAAAAGTGTAATAAAAAACGGTTCTAGCTAGGTCGTAACATCACGAATCGGGCCTCAAACTTACGGTCCAAGACCGGACCGTAATTTCCAGTCCGGTCCGAATCAGTACAACCCTACTCCGTCTTGAGAACGAAAATGATGATTTTGAGAAAGGTAAGAAGATGAACCTATTAAAGGAGAAAGAAGGAGATAAGAACTATAACCGTCTAACGGCGAAAGGAAAAAGAAGATCAATAAATCGATAGACAATGATTAATGTTGAAAGAAGGAGATAAGAATGGAACAAGAACGAGTGTATGTCACAAAACTCTTATTTGGAATTTTCTAAAACCTTCTCTTATAAGATTTTAAAAATGAGTGTTTTTAATTCCTTAATATCTATTTTAAGGCTCTAATCTATCTTATATTTTTGGATTTTTGGAAAAATCTGAAAATATATACTTGCAAATCCCTAAATAAACATAACCATAAACTTGAGCTTGAGCTTTTGTAATATTGGCGGGATCGTGTGCATACGAGCGTACATGGACACGTTAGGCTCAAGCCTAACAGAGTTCAATCCAAAAATAAATTGACAATAGGCAAAGTAGTCCACCAATCCTATGTGCTAGGCTCGAAATATGTTCAATTTAGATCTAAAAAACAGCTTATTATCTCTAACACGTCTCCGCAAGTGCAACAAGGGTATAAACCGAGTTGACGCTTGTCAACAAGTTTGGATTGCAAGCCGAATAGAGGTTAACCGCTTTGATACCATGTCAATGACCGATGCAGACGAACTGTAGAGTGGGGTCATATGCATACAAGCACACATGCACGTTAGTCCCAAGCCCACATATAAGCCCCACGGGGTTCCATCCTAAAACTATTTAATAATATGAGGAGTAGTCCACCAACATTATATATTAGATTCGGAATGTCTCCACTTTAGATGTGAAAACTTATTATCTTTCACGATCCCAAATACATATTATAGACGATAAAAACTAATCTAATACGTGATATGGACGAGTTATAAAGAGATTGAGACGTTTAATCCGAGAAAAATAGTTTCCACGTGTTAGGAAATTGCACATGGGAAATTTATAAATGAAATCAAATAGCATATAAGGAGGGTGAAACCTTATAATTAAGCTTTAGCTTTCTCATAAAAGTAAAATCCCCATCTTATATTCTATACAATACAATTTAGCCCGACACATAATTAATCTCGATATAAAAAATATTATCCGGGATAATATTAATTTGATATCAGAGCGAGTCCGATTCAAAACTAAGTTTGTTGATCAACTAAAGGAGATTGATATGCAAATCAATCGAAAAATATATGTGCGGTTTATAAAGAGATTGAGATGCTCGATCCGAGGAAAAATGGTTCAAAGTTCATGGTAGTTTATTTTATGGAGATCTAGACGCTTTTAACTATGCTTTTATTTACTTCCTATTTTTGATGCTAAAAAGGCGTAGAAAAGTGATAAATTCCAAGTGCACGCCGATTTTCTTCCTCGATGGTCTATCAAAGTGTCAAGTATTGACCGCTTTTCGAGCAGTGACATAGTGATTTGAAAACCGTGCACTTAAACAAGCAAAAACACGGGCCGACCTGCCTGCCCGACCTTCTGACCCGAAAAAATGGACATGTATGGGCAAAGGTACATGCTTGAACGAGCCACAAGTTTGACCTTGAAAGTTGTTGTTGTCGTTTTTTTGTATACTTATTTTCTTTGATTAAATATGTAAAATACATTTTAAAATATTGAAGTGAATGGTTGAAGTTGAACGGAGTGAGCCCTCAACGTATTTAAACAGAGTGATCGGCCAGCCGTCCCCGGCCCGCCACCTTGCACATCTCAATCTAGCTTAAGCATTTGGAACCATACTACTGCCGCTGCCCTCCAAGCACACCTCCTACGCTTATCACTTATCTACACTCTTGCGCCCTTCGGAACCCAAGACCTCAGGATAATGTCTAAGTGTTCACAACCTGTAACACCCCAAATCCGCGGGACTCGGGGTGCTACGGGCGAGACCTCACAATGGGTCCCGACCCTTAGCTTGACAACAATTTCACCGGACCTTCCAACAAGGCACAAATAAAGGCAAAAACTTAAAACATTTTTAGTGTATGCGAAAGCCCAAAACTAAAGACTACAAAGTGGAAACTCAGCCGAGTCCTCAAAAAAATACAACCCAAAACGAAAGTCTAAACGAACGACAACACCATGAACAACGATATGAAACATGACCCAAAACCATCCCCATCCTATAATGTACGGAAACCTCGGCTGTCCACTCCTCCACCTCACACGGCGGCGTCCCTAACCTGCAAGTCATCTACAACACGGTTTAAAACCGTTAGCTCATATTCGAAGCATTAGAAAAACGGTGAAGGCACAAACACATACATAACACAAAACATAAATCACACAAGTCCGATTTATTATCTTTTTATTACTAAGTCATATCCCGTACTAAATCAACTTCGGTTTGTGACACGAGAACACCATGGTCTCGCCTCGGTCCCTTACCAGCAAGGAATGGTACGGATGCCCCGACAGTATACCCGCCGGACTCGTCGCCGAGAACCTCCTAGACCTCCCCCGGGCTAGGCAGCTGATGTCACCGCCCGTTATCATACACTTGGGCCAACATATATATATATAAGGTCGTTGGTCCTAATTACCGGTTTCAATGTTATACAAGAACATAAACACACACCACCAAACACACATCAATGCTAATACATAAAATACGAGCTAAGTAAGTCTGGAGACTTACCTCGTCCCAATGCTAACTCACAAACGCCCTTGCTTCCCTTGGGATGACGCACACAACCTGCTCACAACAAGGTAATCATCACAACCCGCTCAACTCAAGAAGTCTAAGACTTCTACACAAATGATCTACGCAAGATCATTTGACTCCCATTCTAGGACCACATCCTAGAACCTCTCATACTCACATCTCACTCAACGCATGAGGAGATATCTCAACAACCTACTAACTCTCATACGATCATACTCAAAACCCAAGAACGAGTAAAAGCCTACTAGGTCTATCATGCTCATCACACTCTCCACACATGAAAGTAACACCCAACAGTTCATAACCTCAAAGATGTTATTCCTCAACCCAAGAGGCACAAGCTAGCCTAAAAGATCCATCATGCTCACATGCTCATACGATCACATATATCGAGTCTTAAGGGCTTCTAGGTTCATAAACACTACATGTCATTCTCAAGCTACTCTAGGCCATCCTAAGCATGCTACTAACATGGTTCAACAACAATACTAAGGAAGGAACGAAGAGGAAAGGAGAGGAGAAACCTACTGTTGTAGAAATGCAGTCGCGGAGTCAAGCTGGCGCCCCGGCGGAGCAGGAGCCACCCCTGCGGAACCAGAGGCCGCACCCGCGGCGGAAGGGAGCCCCCCCGCGGCCGTCGTGTCCTGGAGCCCCGGAACTGCCCCCGCAGCCTTGCTGAGCCGCGCCCGCGACTGTGCTGGGCCGTAAGCCTGCCGCCGCCCCGCGGCGGTGCCGAGCCGCACCCGCGGCGGTGCCGAGCCGCACCCGCGGCGGTGCCGAGCCGCACCCGCGGCGGTGCCGAGCCGCACCCGCGGCGGTGCCGTGCCGCTCCAGCGGCCGTGCTTAGCCGCCCCTGCGGCCGGCTGCGCCCTCGGCCGTGATGATCCGCCCCCGCGGTCGTGCTGCAGAACGTCGTCTTCTTCGCCTTCGATCGTGGATCCTTCGTTCCAAAGTCCTTCTTCTCTTGCTGGATCTTCTCCAAACACCCATCACTGGTCTTAGGCACCTCTCCTTGACCTAATCGAGCTAAGAACCTATGCATGCAAAGAGTTGAGCAAAACTCTTCAAGATCTTCCTCCATAGCCATGGATGAAGGAGGGAAGAAGAAGAAAGGAAAAATAGAAAGGAAGAGAGGGGAGGGAGAGGAAGGAGCTTACCAACAACCTGGAATTCCTTTGTTGCAGTCCATACACAAAGATCCTCAACAGGATGGACGAAGAGAAGAGAAGAGAGCAAAAATGGAACCATGGGAGGATGAGGGAAAGAAACTAACGTGAATGAGCAAGAGAGGAGAGAGAGAGGGGACAAGGCTGCCAAAAGGGAGAGGGGACAACAGCTGTCTTGTCAGCTTGCTCGGAACGAGGGGTTGGAAATGACCCCTTGTCACTTTTAACCCGGAACGAAGGGTCTGAATGCGAAAAAAGAGGAAAAACGACGAGTCGGCTCGGGATTTTCTTAGGAATAAATCCCGGCTCTCGGCATCTCGGGGTTACGGGATAACTACAAGGTGCTCTAAGTCCGGAATAAAATTAATAAAATTCCGGACGTTACAACTAACCCCTTTAAAAAACAAGTTTCGTCCCGAAACTTGCTAAACCCAACACTCTCCAACCTACCCGTCTCGTAACCCCGTGGAACTCATAAAACGTATACTATCGGCTCTAATCCAAGTCTACAGATCGCATCACATCAAGACCTCGCAAGGTACAAATATCTCAAACCAAATCACATAATCACACAGAACAAACAAGGAAGATCTCGGGCTAACCCGCCGGTCTTATCAATGTCGCTAAATCTGCGTAAAACTCATGATAGTTCCTCCGGATACTATCCTCCGTCTCCTATGTAGCCTCATCGGCTCCTCGTCTCGACCACTGCACTCTCAGTATCGGTATCTCATCCGATCGAAGACGCCTCGTACTTTGCTCTAAAACTGCTATAGGATGCTCTACCAATGCATGGTCCGGCTCGACCATTAGGTCCTCGTGACTGATGATGTGTCTCGGGTCGTGTATGTACTCTCTCAGCTGAGAGACATGAAATACCGGATGTATACCCTCTAACCGAGGTGGCAATGCTAACCGGTATGCCACCTCACCGAATCTCTCCAAGATCTCGAATGGACTGACATATCGGGGCTGAACTTCCCCTTAATGCTGAATCGCCTGACGCCCCGCGTCGGTGATACCTTGAACCACACCTGAGCTCCTACCCTGAACTCGAGAGGTCTACACTCCTATCCACATACAACCTTTGACGGCTCTGCGCGGTCAACATCTTCTCTCGGATCAAAGCAACTATAGTCACGTCGTCCCGTACCTGATCTGGAGCTACAACGCTCAAACTCCCCCGCTCGTCCCAACATAAGGGAGTACGGCATCTCCGTCCATACGATGCCTCATACGGTGCCATCCCAATTGACGTGTGCCAACACCTCGAGGTAAAACGCCCATCCCTGTCCGAGATGATGGTCCTCAGTATTCCATGTAATCTCACAATCTAACAGTTGTGGATATGTCCTCCCACTTCCACTGTGGCGTGGGCGGTGGGTGAAGTTCTCCTCCGTCTCTGGTGCTCGATCTTGACCTGCTGGCAGGTCGCGCATTGGGCCACATATCTAGCTACATCGGGCTTGAGCCCGCCCCACCAATAAAATCTCCTAATATCCTGGTACATCTTACTCGTGCCTGGGTGCACCGAGTAAGGTGCGGAATGTGCCCCATGCAAAATCCGCTCTCTCAACTCCTGGTCTGACGGTACACAAGTACGTCCTTGGCGTCTCAATCGCCCGTCTGCTCCCATGACAACCTGCGGCGCCTCTCCTCGGGACATCCTGTCCTGGATCCTCATCAAAATGGGACATCTCTCCTGCTTCTGCAAGATCTCTCCGGACAGGTCAGGTAGTACCTCCAACTCGGACAAACAACCGTCCGTACCCGGGAACCGGATATCCAACTCCAAACCCATCAAATCCCTCTGCAGCTGAGGCTGAACCGTAAGCCAAGCTATAGCCTCCTCTCGAGGTGTCCTACTACTCAAAGCATCGGCGACTACGTTCGCCTTCCCGGGATGGTATAAAATCTCCATGTCAAAGTCCTTAATCATCTCCAACCATCTCCTTTGGCAGTTATTCAACTCCCGCTGAGTGAATATATACTTCAGACTCTTATGGTATGTGAAGATCTGGCATGTAGCCCCGTACAAGTAGTGTCGCCAGATCTTCAGGGCATGTATCACTGCCGCTAGCTCAAGATCATGGGTAGGGTAATTCTCCTCGTACGGCTTCAGATGCCGAAAAGCGTACGCAATAACCCTACCCCTCTGCATCGAAACGCACTCCAATCCTAGCTTGGATGCGTCGCTATACACTACAGAAACCTCTACGCCCTCAGGCTGGCTAAAACAGGAGCGGAGGTCAACCTCCTCTTCAGCTCCTCGAAGCTGTGCTGACCAAGCTCGGACCACACGAACCTGGTAGACTTCCTTCTCGGAGACTCAACTTCCTTCTCGAGTCCTCCTCACTACAACACTTCTATTACGTTCCTTTTTTGCTTGTCTCTAACAAAGAAGATCGAACTTCCAATTTACACCGTTGGCTTTGGTTCTTGTCCAACCAACCTTTGATGTTACGTTTCCTCCACTCTTGTTGCAAGATCTAAGTAATGAAGGAAATACTTTGCTTCAGACTGCTTCTACTAACAGGACATGTATGCTATAACTTTTACATCGTCTCTCCATACTCAATCAAGACCATGTCTTGACGAACCACTTGTACACTTCAAACCAATCATACCTCGAGGCAATTTCAAAACAGTTGCACCTATGAATCTCCTCTTAGCTCTCAACAACTCCATTGTCCATTTTCTTCCCACTCAATACTTCATCGTCATCCGGAGTAGGTTAGCCATCGGTGGTGTTACTTGGGGAGTCTCTCCACAAATCCAGTAATAATCGGCACATCCAAGAAACATGTAACTTCTTTCACGTCCTTCAGGGGTTGTCATCCCAAGACAACGGGTCATACAACTTCACTCTTCTTCGAGAGTAAGCCAGAATGTCCTATTCGGGCATTGGTAAGCCCATATAGAAACACTACAACTCGGAGTGACCATGGTTTGTCCAGAATGCGATGTTTGCACTACCCCAGTCTCGACTTCTCAATTGGTGACAAACAAACCTTAACTCGATTTAGAAGAGACCACCAACCCTTGCAACCGGTCGATAGATCATCTATACGTGGTAAGGGTACTTCTTGTTCGGCTCATTGTAGTCGATGTACAAATGGAGATAACCGTCTCTCTTCCCGCAAACTGGTGTTCTCCATAACAACTTCAAATCAAGAGTTTAAGATATAATCTAAGCTCTTGTTACCGTTCCTTTAGGATTCCACAGCCTGGTTACTCTCCCCCACACTCATCCCTAAACCACCCGCACATGCGCGTTCTCGGTTGTCACCAATTAGTTGATAAATGACCTTCTCCTATGTCAATGACTTACCATTCTTCTATGCTTCCATGTTACCATTCTCATGAAGGCTACCCTCTCGGGGTACCTTAAACTCCGTTAGCTCATTCTTCATTCCACGCTTCCTTTTCCTTATGCGAGACAAATATACCCTTCTCAAAATCTCTAACGTTAGTTAGCATCCACGTGTTGCTCTCATCTTCTTAGGATCATCATTTACATACTTCTTCTTTTTGTTGTTTCTTCGCCTTATCGTCACAACGGAAACCGGTCAACTCCGCGTGAATCCCCACCTTGCCATTCTTCTCATAACTCTCGTAATGTTGACTCTTCACTTAATGGTACCTCGTAAGCTTAACTTACGGTATCTTATATCTTTCACACTTGGTTCGATCCCGTTCTCATCTTGACTTCAAAGCTTAGGAGCGTCTAAGGAAAGCTTCACTTCTCGTGATGGAACACCACCTTTAACCTTGTTATTATGCACTCATCTCCTCCTTAATTCTCATCTTTAGTTGTCCAAGCTTCACTTCTCGTGATGGAACACCACCTTTAGTTTGTTATCTCCATTGTTCTCGTCGTACGTAGTCCTCAAACACGGTAGCTCCAATGGATGCTCCCCTGGTCCTGGCAGATGGAGAACTCTGCGCCCGGACCTCCCAACGGTCCTATCCCTAGCGTTGGGAACGATGCTCTCGGAGACGTCCTCTACAGGAACCTTATCTACTGGTGGATCCACAACTGGCGGGTCCGCTATGGGGATACGTCCCCGACCTCTCGCGCCTGGAGGTCTTCCTACTCGTCCCCGCCCTCTAGGGACGGTAGGGGAAAGTGGTGATCTACCCCTGGCGGGTCCTACGGTAGCTCTCGTATGTGCCATCTGATAGCGTATAACGTTTATTTAAAAATAAACGTGTAGGTACTAATACGATCTCGTATGGTAATACTTCTAAAAGCATAAAGGTTAACATAGTCATAAAGCATATTCAAAACATACAAGTCCAAAACATCCTAAGGCCACATACGTAGCTAGGTACATACAAATCCACAAACATCCTAAGGTCATATATATAACTATATATACCTAATTCTAATCCAGAGATCTACGTCGCCGAGGTTTGTGGAAGGAGTGGTGGTCCCGTACATTCTAACCCAAACCCGACTCATGCATATGATTTTGAAAACGAAAATTCAGAACCCGTGGGGGTTCTGTTTTATACCTCATTCGGCCTTTAAAAAGATTGCGAGTGCCATTGTTGTCAACCTAGGGCTCTGATACCACTTTTGTAACCCCCCAAATCCGCGGGACTCAGGGTGTTACGGACGAGACCTCACAATGGGTCCCGACCCTTAGCTTGACAACAATTTCACCGGACCATCCAACAAGGCACAAATAAAGGTGAAAACTTAAAAACATTTTTAGTGTATGCGAAAGCCCAAAAGTAAAGACTACAAAGTGGAAACTCAGCCGAGTCCTCAAAACAATACAACCCAAAACGAAAGTCTAAACGTACGACAACACCATGAACAACGATATGAAACATGACCCAAAACCATCCCCGTCCTATAATGTACGGAGACCCCGGCTGTCCACTCCTCCACCTCACTCGGTGGTGTCTCTAACCTGCAAGTCATCTACAACACGGTTTAAAACCGTTAGCTCATATTCGAAGCATTAGAAAAGCGGTGAAGGCACAAACACATACATAACACAAAACATAAATCACACAAGTCCGGTTTATTATCTTTTTATTATTAAGTCATATCCCGTACTAATTCAACTTCGGTTTGTGACACGAGACCACCGTGGTCTCACCTCGGTCCCTTACCGGCAAGGAATGGTACGGATGCACCCGACCGTTTACCCGCCGGACTCGTCGCCAAGAACCTCCTAGACCTCCCCCGAGCTAGGCAGTTGATGTCACCGCCCGTTATCATACACTTGGGCCAACATATATATATATAAGGTCGGTGGTCCTAATTACCGGTTTCAATGTTATACAAGAACATAAACACACACCACCAAACACACATCACTGCTAATACATAAAATACGAGCTAAGTAAGTCCGGAGACTTACCTCGTCCCAATGCTAACTCACAAACGTCCTTGCTTCCGTTGGGAAGATGCACACAACCTGCTCACAACAAGGTAATCATCACAACCCGCTCAACTCAAGAAGTCTAAGACTTCTATACAAATGATCTACGCAAGATGATTTGACTCCCATTCTAGGACCGCATCCTAAAACTTCTCAAACTCACATCTCACTCAACGCATGAGGAGATATCTCAACAACCTACTAACTCTCATACGATCATACTCAAAACCCAAGAACGAGTAAAAGCCTACTAGGTCTACCAACAGTTCATAACCTCAACGATGTTAGTCCTCAACCCAAGAGGCACAAGCTAGCCTAGAAGATCCATCATGCTCACATGCTCATACGATCACATATATCGAGCCTTAAGGGCTCCTAGGTTCATAAACACTACATGTCATTCTCAAGCTACTTTAGGTCATCCTAAGCATGCTACTAGCATGGTTCAACAACAATACTAAGGAAGGAACGAAGAGGAAAGGAGAGGAGAAGCTTACTGTTGCAGAAACGCAGTCGCGAAGTCAAGCTAGCGCCCCGGCGGAGCAGGAGCCGCCCCTGCGGAACCAGAGGCCGCCCCAGCGGAGCTGCCGGCCGCACCCGCGGCGGAAGGCAGCCGCCCCCGTGGCCGTCGTGTCCTGGAGCCCCGGAACCGCCCCCACGGCCGTGCCGAGCCGCGCCCGCGGCTGTGCTGGGCCGTGAGCCTGCCGCCGCCCCCGCGGCCATGCCGAGCCGCACCCGCGGCGGTGTTGTGCCGCTCCCGCGGCCGTGCTGAGCCGCCCCTGCGGCCGGCCGCGCCCGCGGCCGTGATGATCCGCCCCCGCGGTCGTGCTGCAGAACGTCGTCTTCTTCGCCTTCGATCGTGGATCATTGGCTCCAAAGTCCTTCTTCTCTTGCTGGATCTTCTCCAAACACCCATCACTGGTCTTAGGCACCTCTCCTTGACCTAATCGAGCTAAGAACCTATGCATGCAAAGAGTTGAGCAAAACTCCTCAAGATCTTCCTCCATAGCCGTGGATGAAGGAGGGAAGAAGAAGAAGGGAAAAACAGCAAGGAAGAGAGGAGGGAGAGGAAGGAGCTTACCAACAACCTGGAATCCCTTTGCTGTAGTCCATACACAAAGATCCTCAACAAGATGGAAGAAGAGAAGAGAAGAGAGCAAAAATGGAATCATGGGAGGAAGAGGGAAAGAAACTAACGTGAATGAGCAAGAGAGGAGAGAGAGAGGGGACAAGGCTGCCAAAAGGGAGAGGGGACAACAGCTGTCTTGTCAGCTTGCTCGGAACGAGAGGTCGGAAATGACCCCTTGTCACTTTTAACCCGGAACGAACGGTCGGAACGCGGAAAAAGAGGAAAAACGACGAGTCGGCTCGGGATTTTCTTAGGAATAAATCCCGGCTCTCGGCATCTCGGGATTACGGGATAACTACAAGGTGCTCTAAGTCCGAAATAAAATTAATAAAATTCCGGACTTTACACAACCATTGATCTATTTTGATTTATATGTTCATTTTATATGTAATATGAAATTATTTCCTTTTAAAAACTAAAGTAAAAATATGGTATCTTCCGACCCAAAGTACGACTCGTGCAAGTGGACACGACCCCTAGGCCCAATTTCTAGACTGGGCCCGAGTCCGGTTTGTCCAGGTCTAGCTACACCATTAGTCATTGTATCTCGAGGCTAATGTCAACTTCTCATTTGCTTGAAGATTATCGATAACATATGGTATGTGAGGCAGTGGCGGAGCCTAACATGTTTTTTCAAGGGACCGATTTTTTAAATTTGTTTATTTACATTACTTTGTATATGAAGTTGAAATTAACTTATGTTACATAAAGTATTAATTTAGTAAAATAAGAAACAATTTGATCCATTGAAGAGTTATTTATTAATAAATTTCATTAAAGATAATAATATCCGACTTCAGATTGGATTTTCGTTTCTTTGACGAGGTCCTAATTAGACATATTTTCAGAGAAATAAACTGTGTTGCTGACCGATTGACCCATATGGATAACTCGACCTCTAACACCAATTTTTCTGAAGACCCCGAACTTCGTATTCTCATCTGCAATGATGCTTTGAGTTGAACTACCTCGAGAAGATATTTCAATCTAACCGCTTTCCATTTTTAAAAAAATAATAAATAAAAGGCAAAACAAAATTTTTGCTATCCACCGAACTGGAACCAGTGATTAACTGGAAAATCAGCAACATATGTACCTCATTTCCAATTGTGCTAATGGAACATTATGAACAAGATTTCAACTATTACAATTATGTACGAATTTAAGCGGGGAGTGGCCCCCTCCAACACCTTCATGGTTCAGCCTTACATATAATTAAGTTTTATTGGTTACTCCACTTGTTGTTAATCAATTTTAAGATCAAACCTTGTGGGCTTGTGTGTGGACTTACCGGGCATAAAAACCTCCAAGTCGACTTGGACCCGCCATCTATAAAATTTAAAATCATGCTTATTATGCCTCATAAAACATTTTGGTTAAATATTTTTAGCTTAGTGTAAATTTTCTCTTTCTTATACCCATTATTTCGTTTTGAGCGATAAATGGACTACTTATCGATCGATAAATCATACCTTGTCGTGACGGGTGTGTAGCATACTACAAACTCGGTTAAGTTCGTTCATGCGTAAGTGATTCGTCATGAATGATTGACCAAGATGAGAATATTTTTTTCGTTTGTGTTGTCGTTGGTTGCCTCATTTATCGGCTTAAAACCTTGCGTGCATCCGATAACCATTAACCTAACAAATATGGCAGAAATCAAAAGAACTCGTTTTGTACCACCCGATCAACCATCTCATATCTTTATCAATATACAATAGATACCCCCGAAAGATATATAGATTCATCCAATTATGTTATCTCTTACACATGTACATAATTCCGTGGCCAATACCTATAAGTTAAGTCCGGACATCTAGTAGGTCAACTTTCACGCCTTCAACTTAAAAAGTAGTTGTGAAGAAATTACATGTAATTTATAGACTTGAATGTGGTTTGACAAAATTTGTTCCAATACCATATTGTTAAAAGCTGTTGAAGAGATAGGAATTGATATCACATTTGGCCAACAACCTACCAAATCCATTTAATTAAAAACAACACCCTCATAAACCGGGTTTGTGCAGGTGGAGTGCTTCCTAAGCAACCAAATTATTACTCATTTATCTAAAATAATTATTTAACTAAAATAAAAACTGATTGGTTTTTTTTAGATATAATAAAGTTAAGAATAAGATTGCGAAATCCACGCAGGGTTAGATATGATTAAAATAAAATCATATGTGAATAGTAAAATAGATTTATTTTTATGTTATTTAAATGTGGTTAAATGAAGCAGCCAAAAAGTTAGCGGCATTATTAAAAAGAATCTTGTTTTGTATGTTGTTGTTTTATGAATTACTTTACATGGTTTCACACCGTTAGTCGTCTGTCTATTCAGCGATTTCACCAAACGAAACGACGAGTTTGACCCGTCACCACCATCACCACCACAACCCTTGGTGTCCCCACCGTCACCACTGCACATGCCAAAACGCCATTATACATGCTAATCAACCGCAATGCTTTTTAATAATAATAATTAATAATAAATTATCTCTGATTGGCCGCGATGGTGTGATTTGGGTAAATTCTTTTTAAGCTTTAACCATTAGTAACGTTTAAATTGTGTTAGTTCGAAATAGATTAACTATCTTTTTCACACACAAAAAAGAATGCATTTTGAAAGGGGAAAAAAAGGCTACTTTCCATATTCCAAAATGGACCCCTTTTTTTGTAAGACAGCACCACTTGGATATATTTGT
Organism: Fagopyrum tataricum; assembly: GCA_002319775.1. NCBI lineage: Eukaryota > Viridiplantae > Streptophyta > Magnoliopsida > Caryophyllales > Polygonaceae > Fagopyrum > Fagopyrum tataricum. The sequence goes on along the minus strand of CM008280.1, from coordinate 18,156,262 downwards.
GGGCTTCCCCCTTTTTCTTCTCCTTTTGGTTCAACTCCACAAAACCCTAGCAGCTACCTCTTCTTCTTCCCAGATCATAAATCCCAATTCAATTCAACAGATCTCAACTCCTTCAAAAATCCTATGCGAAATCCATGATTGAAGCAAGGGGATTGAATTGATCGATGATATTTGTTGAAGAATTGATTAATCAGTTTCCGCCATCGAATTTGCAGCGAGCAGAGTAGAAGCTAGCTAGGGATTTCATGCTAGGAAGCAAGTGGCCGGCAAAGGTTATAGCCATTATTCTTGATGAGGGAGAAGAAGAGGGGGACGACTCTCTTTTATAATAACTACTACTGCTATAGCGTAGTTCTACCAGCAGCTACTGCTATTTTTTCACTTACTTTAGGATTCTGCAACCTCCATATCCATCGCTTTCTCTGTTAGCTACTTTTCATCCATACCGCTCGATTTCCTCATCTTTATTTTTTTTTTCTACTGCTCATTCAATTTTGGGAACTAGATTAAATTAACGGAGGAAGATGATGGATTCGGGAAATAGTAGCAGCATGCAATCATCTAGTGGTGGTGATGATCAGGAATATGATTCTAGATCTTTCTTCCATCATCCACCACCACAACAACAACAACAACCCACCGCTTCTCCTTTCGTCTTCTCTCCTGATCCAAATCTGTTACAGCCGTTTCCGGATTTACGAGACCCGGTTTTTCTTAATTGGGCCAACTCCGGCCCGATTGCTAGACCGGATGAGACGAACCATTACCTTTCTTTTCCGGGATCGTCTTCATCGGCTTTACCCCCACCCACCACCGCTCCTCAACCGCCGGCGCCGACTCCTCAGCCTCCACCGCCGAAGAAAAACCCGAAGAAGAGGACGAGAGCGTCGAGGAGGGCTCCCACCACTGTTTTGACCACCGACACTTCCAACTTCCGGGCCATGGTTCAAGAGTTCACCGGCATACCTGCTCCGCCGTTCTCCGCTGCCGCTTCAGCCACTTCAGCATACTCCCGCCTCATGGGCGGATCTTCTTTCAGAGGCGGATCTCCGTTTAGACCATCGGCTCAGAGGTATAATACATCGCAGTCGTCATCCATGACATCATCGTCAACTCTTATGAACATTCAACACCAGCTTCCTGGTTCGGGTCAACAAATGGGTATTCCCTGTTTATCCGGTCAACCCGACCCGTTTATGACCTTTCAGAGCCTCCTCCAGCAAACAAGTTCTACAATACTCCCTCATCATCATCAGCAACAACAACTGGGATCTCAACAGATGGATGATAATACAGCAAGAAACACGGGGTTTGGAACATCATCGGACGAACAACAACTCAGTACTTTCATGGGAATTCAGAGCCAAGGTGGGAACGATGGAAGCAAGTAATGAGACAAGAAGGTACGTACCTTAGGATTCATGAATTAATTGATTCATTAGTTTCGACATGCACATGTATGAATATGATCGATGGAGACGATGAGTTGTGCGTAGGTTATACAGTTTATATATTATGTAATATCTCCTGCAATTTTGGTGGCTGCAAAACTTCATTTTTTTAAGTCGGCCATGGTGGGAGGTTTGAATATATGTACACGTACTCTATATGGAATCATATAATGTGCAGAGGAATGATGGCACATGAAGAAAACAAATAAGAGTATATGGAGATTTTCACATGGATTTAGTGGTGATGGTGGTGGTGGTTGTAATGCTCTCTATATACCTATCCATCTATCAAATTCATTGATGCAACCATTCTCTACTTTTTCATTCTTGTTTTTCTTGTTGATTACAAATTACAGCTGATACTTTGATACACTGATACATGTCCTTTACTTTTTTTAAAATTATCGTATTTTTACATTTGTGACCTTAGATTAAACCAAATAAGCCAGTCTTCTAGACTTAGAGCTTGTTTACTGGTAGTTTATTGTGTTTCATTTACATTATAAAAGTTGAGTTTAATATTTGCAAGTGTTTACTTGAATATTAATTTGTTTTTCTATGAGTTTATTTGGGTTTTTAAACCACACGTACCAATGTTATTTGTGCTTGAGTGGGTTTATTTTTTTATTAAAGTTCGATTTTGACCTTGAATTTTTGCATCCCGATATTCATTGTTCAACTCAGGGTATTCCATGTTATTCTTTTATATTTTTAGGTACATAAGTGTCTTTTCAAGAAAAATAAACCCCAAATGTAAATAACATTATATGATTTATTTATATAAATTCGTTGAAAAATAAACCGAAAAATAAACTATAAACTTATATAAACTCATTTAGTTTATAAACCCGAAAATAAACCAATCTGCAAGTAAACATGTCCTAACTTGTTTGGTTCACATTATAAGTGAGCACATATCTAATTGCCCATTTTAGTCGTTAAACTAACATGAATATTGACTGATTCGGTAATATTCCGTTTTTGGAAATAACTTTTAACAATTTTAAACGGGTCTAAGTATAAAGTACATGGGTATTTGAAGAATTCCGGCGAGCCAAACAAAGGAAGGGTTTCCTACAATCTTACGAGTGCATGATCACATGCTAGAAGTTGAACACATAAGTTCATTGGCAATTATGAAGATTAATTAACACAGAATTTATATATTATGTTATAGGTTAGTCCGACGTTATATACTATCCTGTGCGGTTTTTAAACCAACGGTGTGTTGTTTGTTGGATAGGAAGATGAAGGTGAGCGTACATTTACAAAGTATCTCTGAGTAGAGTCTTTTATGCGCCGCCGACATTGTGCATGTTTCCCACATTTATAAAGTCATTTTGCACTTTGATTCCTTATAATGCAAACATACCTAAACTCTAAAGTCTAATTTTAAACGGTGTTATAATAAAGGATACAGCAAAAACTATGGGTAGGGATCAACCGGCCGGAAATCTAGAAAATGCAACCAAACTGATCGTATTCGAATATTATTAATGCTTTAACTCAGTCTTTACACATGATATATGAGCATCATGTACTCTTTTTTATCATAATATATAACATTTGGTGATCGTTTGGTTAGTGGGTGTAATACATGTAACGAAATGAAAAAAAAAGAAGAGCTCTAATATTTCTTAGTCGCTGACAAAGGTATTTTTTGAATGATTCGATAATATTTTGTTTTCGAGAATAGTTTTTCGTAAATCCGAAAGGACCCTCTATTTAATTGTGTATAGAGATTATTAGGTATAATTTCTATGACCAGACCAGATGCCTATTGCCTCATTTTATATATTTCAAATCCTAACCAATGGTTCCTAATCTCATCAAAACTACTACTACATTTTACTGTCATTAAATGTTTTTAGAAAACAACTAACTTAGTACCCGTACCTTGCATGGGATGATATAAAATTTATTTATAAATTAAAATAAATTAGTGCAATATAAGTTAATAATCATATTTTTTTTACAACAAAAATACATAAATTTATTATAAGAATATTTTTATATTTTAATCATAATATATTGCATGTGTTAAAGTATAAGTTATTATGATTGTCTTAAAAAAAATTCTACTTAATATTTTTTTAAATAGTTTATAAGAATATTCGACAAACCTATTTTCTTATTTATAAGCAATGTTATTAAATTAATTTTAAAATAAATGCTAAAATTTAAAACTTTTCAAAAAAAAAATTGTATAAGATTACTCTATTATAAAATTATCCTAAATAAGATGTATCAATCGATATCTGTATATGATTATAATAAATGTGTTCAATATTTTCATTAATAGATAATGGACTCTATCATCATTTAAAGAAAATACAATAAATTTGATCATTAATTTTTGAAAAAGTAGATGATACTTAATACATATCAATTTTTTACATTATAATTTTTATATTCAAAACATCTTATTGTTAAATATAAAAGTTAACTTAAATATAAAAAGTAGATGATACTTAATACATCTGATTTTTTACACACAAATAGAGTATATTGTTAAATATAAAAAGTTAATTTTTATATCATAATATTTTCTTACATATCAAATCATACTTTTAATTTAATAAACTAAATAAAATAAATAAAAATAGTTAACTTAAATATATATAAGACATGTGACAAAATTTGATGTGGCTTATTGTGGTAGTGACATGTGACAAAATCCTATGTGGCTTAATATGGTTATGACATTTGGCAAAATCTAATGTGGCTTAATGAGACGATGCCACGTAGGTTTAATACACTTCTGCTTTAGCATTATATAGTAGATTTGGTATAATGTTCGAATGAAATATTCCTTAAATATATTAACTGATTTTATATGAATTATGGATATTAATCGTACTCTATCATTATTTATATAAAAAAACACGTTTTAAGAAAATAAACAAGTTTTAAGAAAATATATTAACTGATTTTTTTTTTCTTGGAACTGTTTGACATTTTTTATTTAAATTTTATTTTATGAGCTTATATATTCTATTAGATATATATATTTATATTATTAGACGAAATGTTAGATTTTTGATTAATTATATTTAATGGATTTTATTGTAAAAATATTAAATTATGATCACATGCGTCAAATTCTGTCTTAAATTTTCTATTTACCACAAAAACCTAAGAAGTCAAAGAAATTTATGAGGAAGATGGTACTTGCAGGTTTGTTTAGTACCTTTCTTGCACGACTTTTTCTTACCATTATTATTTTATATAAAGTAATGATAATTTTATGTAAATATTAAAATATAGTATAAATATCACATTAAATTATTTACGGTAGAAATTTGATTAATATAATTGCTTTTGCACCTTTTGTAGAATTTAATATTTTATTGTTCAAATTATCAATAATGTAACTAGGATTTTTTTTTGTTTTGAAGGAATAATGTAACTAGGATTTGATTTTAAAAGTAAATTTTGTGATATTAATAATGGTGAGAGTTATTGCTTTATTTATTTTAGGTAACATTGAAAAGAAACTCTATTGAATTAATATAACCGACAGATATATAAGCCTTTAATTACTTTGGTTTGACAAATGATATAAATTACTTTAGCTTTACTATATAATTCTTACTTCAGTTACTATGAAGCTTATAATGAATACATATGTATATAAATCAAAATTTTCCAATAACTCTAAATATAATTTATATTCGTTTTTTATGACCACGTAGACAGTACATGCGTGATGCACATGCGTCCGAAAGTTTTGAAAGAAAAAAAAAAAACCGAGCGCACGTACTGATACGCCCAATGCATGTCGATTCGCTTTCCGGTTGCTTCAGGGGACATGCGTATTCGCTTTTCAATTGCTCCCTAGGGCGCATTGCGTGTTTGTGACGGCTTTTGGCCACTCGAATAGCAATCCTGTTCAAAAACTTAAATATTTTACAAAACCAAAGTAATACCCCATAATAAACTATATTTGATTATTCAGTACACATTTTTTTAAAAGAAAAGCAGTTCGGAAACACTGACGACACACCGTCTAGTGGATCGAAATGCCGAAAAGGATGGATGGACTAACCATCATGAAGAACCATAATACAAGAAAAAAAAACACATATAAATACATCAAAGAAACTGTTAGCAAAGAGATCTTCAAAGAAAAGTAAAAATATCCAGTGAAAAGGAAGCGGCGAGAACAACGTTTGTCTTTATAAGAAAGTACACATGTTTTACTTAGATTTTTTGGATCTTTGATTGTTATTTTAACCGACTTTTTGTCCATACTTCGACTTAGTGAACTGAGATAAATATCCCTTTTGAAATCCCGCAGAGTAGGATAACACAAGCTACATCATTATATCTCTATGTCTTGGTTGTGTTCGAGTATTAAACAAGATCGATCTTGATCTCGTTGTTTTGGTTTATGAAACTTCTTCGATCATAATTTCTATTAGGATGACTTTTGTCTACGACAAAGATCATATTTCGGCTTATTATGTTTATACGTTATCATACTCATTCGAGACTAAGTTAGTTAGACATACATGCTCCATTTTTCTTTGTAACTCTTGTATAAATGCAAGCATGTAATATCATAATTGGAGATTTATTCATAGGAACAATATCATAAGACAATTCAAGAGGGGAAAGGGTAAAGAGGGTATGAAGAATCCAGCTTCTCCAAATTGAATCGTCAAAACCCGGGAGGAAGCAGCACATTACGATCCTCATCTACATAACATTAAAAAAAAAAGTTGAAAAAAAAAATGTTCTTATCAATTAAATTGGATTTGGCCATTTGTATGACACATGGTATTTGGTGGTGAAAAATGAGGCGAGATTGACGTTGACATGAATAAAAACAAGAATTTGAGAGACACAAAGAGGCGTGATGAGGGATTTGGTGGCTTGATTTGTGGGATCTTCTTCTTCTCTTATACAGTCATAGTATTATAAGGAAGAAATAATTCCAGCGTATCATACAGCAGTCTCAAATTCATAGATTATGATATCCATCAATAATTTCATAATTATAATATTTAACAAGTCTATTTCTAATATAGTGAGCCACCTTCCTGGGTGGTGGCCGTGCGCGGTGGCCGGTGGGGTATTCATCAGCCGTCGGATTACGGAAATTCAGGTTGACTCTTCGGTAGTAGCCACCGCTCTATATACATCTTTTATTGGTAGTTTTTTCAATGCTACGACTCATTTTATATATAACTACATTTTGTACAAGAAATACAGACACTAGGTTGTGTTTGTTCAACAAACATGCAAATTAAATAGTTCATCTTTGATTTTGTAGGGTCCTCATTAAGATATATAATATAAAAACTTATGCATACTTTTATAATACATATATGTACCAAAATACAAAGTGAATATAAGCATGAATTAGGTTTAAAAGTGGAGATAGATAAATTATATAGCATTTAAGGTGAATAGCAGGATGACTGTCTGGTAGATATATAATAGTAGGAAATATATATAAGAAGTTGAGTGATAATGGAATAGGGTAAGCTGCAAAATAGCGTCAGGAATCCTTTGATTGTTTGGGCTCTTGGGAAAGAAATGTCGATATAATGATTATGGCATATAGTAGGAAATATATGAGTATGAGTATCTAAGTCATCACACACAATATTTCTTTTATGACGCTTTTTGTAGTTTAGTAATGATGCCCTCCACCATATTTATCCTTCCCCTACCCTCCATCATTCTCTACGTCTCTTTGCTTCCCATTTGGCCATTGGCATTACAAGCTACACAGTGCAGTTTATTCGATCTGGCGGTATTTGATTTTAATTTTTTTTTTTAAATATTGTTCGGAATAATAAGTTTTAACGTGAAAAGGTTGGCACATTTCGAACCTACTAGATAAGGTCGCTCCTATTATCAAATGATTTTAGGAGAACCCTGTTGGGTTTATGTTCTGGGTTTGGACCTAATGCGCATGTGCGTTCGTATGCGCACGACTCCCGCTTTACCCGGTCTGTTACTATCGGACTTTGACATGATATCATAGTGATTAGCTTCTATTCAGATCGTGATCCTAACATGTGTGCAAGTACAACAAATCGGTCTATATCCTCTAGTTACACTTGCAGGGGCGTGTTGGAGAATAAGTTCCCACATCGAAATATTGGGACATTCCAAGCCTAGTATATAAGGTTGGTGAGCTACTCCTACTATTTTCAATTGGTTTTTAGGATGGAACCTTGTTGGGTTTATGTGATGGGCTGGGCCTAATGTGCATGTGTGCTCGTATGCACACGACCCTTGCTCTACCCTGTCTATCACTATCAGACTTTGATAAGTACACTAGTTGTCTACGTTGACGTTTATCTCGACGACGTTCAGTCTACTCTCTTTTTTTCCTATAATATTTTTTCCTCTAATTTGGTATAAATTTGATTTGAACTTCAACGTCGTCGCAATGCGCTGAATTTCTAAAAGTATTTGGAATTAGGCTCACATTTCAGCCATTATCAAATCGACGTCGTTATTGGGGAAGACTATCATTTTGTCTAACCTATTATTTTGAAACCGTTTTTTATTTGATCGTCTTGGTTTCTTGAGTACAGATAAACCTCTTACTTCCGCAAATCCCAAACCATAAAGAGTTCTACGCTCCAAACGTAGTAGATCACCGATCTTTGCAACCATTCAGGAAACCTCTGTGACCAATCGGGCAACCTCTCTGACCAATTGGCCAACCACCTATCCAACCCGGCCGAACCCTACATCTCTACAAACATATATGATCTTTTGTAGTTCAGTGATTCCTACTAGAAACAATATTGTCGTCACTACAAGTTGTTGATGATGTTGAGACCGCTAGGGTTGAAGTGGACAAAAGAGCCAATGAAAGAAAAAAAACCCCACTATATTAAGGGCATACATGTGATGAAAGTTGAAATGTGAGCCTCGGATCTTGCAAATAAATTACAAGACTCATTGTCGTATAGGGACCCCTATACGACAAACCCCGAACCATAAAGAACTCTACGCTTATACACTCCAAACATCGTCTTCCTTGTTTTTGATCTTGAACCCCGGTTTTGATTTGATGGATTAAAAAATGAAACAAACAAAACAATGAAACTAAAATATATACAAAATCTAAAATAAGAAATATGAAAGACAAAATGAATATTAGTCGATCAATCAATGTCACTATCGATCGATCTCAAGCACAAGACTATTTAAACACAAAACAAAAGCAACGAAAGATAAATCCAGTTATTGGCCGATAGGCCAACAAGTTCTTTGTCGATCAACCTCTAAGCAAAAAAAAAAACAAGCAAATAAGTAGCAACAGGAAGAGAAAATATTTTATTTTTTTGAACTAAAATCAGAGAATTTGAGAGTGGATGATGAGAATAAAGATCAACAATTGATAAAGCAATTCCAAGATCAAGATAACCACAACATGCATATAAATAGGTCTCACTTAATAACTTCACAGTTGAATGTAAGTAATGTTACATGAGAGAAAGCTTTGTTTGATTGTCACATGGTTAAGATGTTGTTTGCATACATCGACGGTTGCTACCGTTGATAACACTCAAATTAGTGTCTTTTTCATCATCATTATGTTTTATTCTCTTTCTCATTTGGGCTTTATAATATATCTTATCATTTTTTTCCCTTTACATTAGTGTTTGTGGATCTACTGATTATTTATGTAACTGTAGACATTCCAGACATTTCGGGAGCTCGAATCTTGATTCCAAAACTTCAATCGGACTTCTAGGGGGTCGTATATCACTTGATTCTTCAATCCTCAATCACGTGTGATGCTTCTATGTAGATCTTGACCAAGAAGGATAGAATACTCATACTTCACTCAAATCACGCCGAAAATAATATTGAATGCCTGAAACAAAAAATAAACCAAGGTAGACAACGAAATATGTAAAGAGAAATCTTCCTATACTAAAGTGAAGTATAAAGAGCATATATGGTATAAAAATGCATGAATCTAACACCTATGTATAGGAAAATTTGGATATCATCATAACTAGTATATGATTAGACCTCATCATTGATAGACTTGCTTGCATTATTGATTAGTAGTTGTAATACTTCACATGTTGTCTTGCCTTTTAAAAAAAAATGTTTATCTCACTACATTATTTTCTCAAATGATCAAAATGTTGGATCTATATGATTGATAAGAAATGAATGTCGGCTAATCTTCTAATAAGAGAGTTTGTGGATGGAGTCAAAGAGTTTATTCAATTTGCAATTAAGAATGTTGATAAGTTTTCTAGAATATTACATCCATGTACAAAGTGTCACAACACAGCGCGATTGCGAGTACAAAAGATCATTTGATCATTAATATCGGGATTGATGCAACCTACTCTAACTAAATATCACATGGTTGGAAAGAGTATTTGATTAGTAGAGTCGATGCCATATGTGGAAATCAAGATCGTGATATTGATCGATCAAAAGAAATGGCAAAAACAGTTGAAGATAACTTCAATGATCACCCAGAATGCTTGAAACATTATTGAGTGATGCACGGAAATCTCTTTATCCATCATGTAAGAAGTTCACAAAATTGTCAGCAATTTTAAAACTTTAGAATTTGGAAGCAACTCATGGATGAACAAATAGTGGTTTTACCCCATTGCGTCAACTGATGAACGATATTTTTTCGGATGATAACGTGCTTCCTAATTGTACTTATGAGGCTAAAAAAAGCTATTTCTTAGTTGGGAATGAATTATGAGAACATTCATGCGTGTTCTAATGATTGTGGCTTGTACCAAAATGAACATGATTCATTTTATAACCTCCGGATTTTTTAGTACGATTCCTATATTTTTAATTAGAAAAACAATGTCAATTGAGAAAGACACATTTGGTGAATTTTTCAGTAAGTATAAAGAATCTACATAGGTTTCATCAAGTCATTTATCTTATATATATATATATATATATATATATATATATATATATATATATATATATATATATATATAATGACTATGGATCATCAATGCAACATCACTCCTATAAAAGTATGTGTAATATTAATTTTAGTTAAATACAAAATATTATAATTGTACTTTTTGTATATTGACATGAATTGCATTAATACTGTAGTATTTACGAGGTTTACCTTAGTCCTACAATAAAAATAAAAAAGTCATTCAGGAGTTATGAGACGAATGACTATATTATTTGGACACACAACGGTAGTGTATTATCCAAACAACAAGGTAGAAGGTGAAACCAAATATGACTCTTTTGTTGTAAAATGTTAGGTGATTTGGTGCATTTAACAATAAATGTTTAGATATTCCATGAGTGTACATGTATGTGTTATAGTTGGACATTTGAGGGTGTTAACTTTGATATCTTGGTAGGAAAAGAAATTCTAAATATGATTCTAAAAAAAAAAAGTCATAAATTAACTTATGGCAATTTTTCCAAAACATCCATATAAACAATCTCATTGAACAACTCGCATCTCTTAAATTATACAATGTTGTCGGGAACTTTAAAAAACCTAGGAATATATATCGGCGTTTGAATAAAAATCCCACTAAAACTAAAATTTATTTAGCTAATAATGTATTTTTTTATATTGAAGATACTAAGTTTGCACTTCTTATTTTTATTTTCTTAAAAACCGATAGATGCGCAATACTGGATTTTTTTCTAAAATAATAATAAAAAGAAAATAATTTCCGAAGTTAGGTATGGAAAAAAAACTAATTCCGGGAATAGGAAGGCAGTGGAGGTTCGGGTGGGAGTCGCTGGCTGAGACTGCAAGTTATTCGATAACTCGCAGTTTTAGCTGGCTGATTTTCATAATTTATACAAAAAAGTCGTTGTGTTAGTCGGCGACTTTTTTTTTTTTTTTTTTTTTTAATTGACAAAGAAAGTCGCCGTCTAAGACGACGAATTTTTTCTTTTTTTTTTAAATCACATTTTTCTTTTTTTAAAAATCCAACGGAAATAATTTAAAAAATAACCAATTAATATTAAATTATAAAGTTTTTTTTTAAAAAAATCCAACGATTATATTAAATTATAAAGTTTTGTTTTTTTTTTTTAAATGACGAGGAACCTTTTTCTTTTCTTATTTTTAAAATTCCAGCGGAATTTTTTTTTAAAATCCAACGTAATTTAATATAATCGCTGGAATTTTTTTTTTTAAAAAAGGAGCATTATTTATAAAAAAAACTTTATAATTTAATATTGATCGGTTATTTTTTAAATTATTTTCGCTGGATTTAAAAAAAAAAAAGAAAAAAAAAGAAAGTCGTTGTCTAAGACGGCGACTTCTTTGTAAAAAATTTAAAAAAAAAATCTGCCGGGTGAAACTGCGAGTTATTCGCTAACTCGCAGTCTCAGCCGGCGACTCCCACCCGAACCTCCATTGTCTTCCTATTCCCGGAATTAGTTTTTTATCATATCTAACTTCAGAAATTATTTCTTTTTATTATTATTTTGAAAAAAAATCCCGCAAAACCTTCGCTCGAGATCCACTAGGACGGAGGACCAAAGAAACTAGTCCGCACCATCGGAAAGCCACCACTAGTCCGCGTTGTCGGTCGTCGAGGAGCTCTGCCAAAGAGCTGCCACTGTCACCGTTGCTCGCCACTGGAAACATGTACGCCACCACCATAACTCTCGACAAACCCTAGATCGATTGGGGAAGAAGGATATTTGGTAAATTACAAAAAGGCTCCTATATTTTATAATTGCATTAGTACCCTAACATTTTGAGTTTGTAGAGTGAAGTTGGGTGCGTGAAGTTTGGTATGTGAATGTTGGGTACGTAAAGGTTGAGCATGTGAAGGTTGGGTACATGAAGGTTGAGGATTAACATATTAGTATTACGTACACCTGGGCAAACGCGGGCAAGCCCGCCCGGCCGGTCCACCCGCCGGAAAAAAGGGCGGCATGGTTCATAAGGTTGGCCTGTCCGGGCCGATAAGCCTGACCCAAAAGCCCTTTTTATTTATTTTTTAATTTAAATATGTAAAATGTATGTGGGAATAGTAGGAATCGAACCCGATACCTCAAGATAAAGTTCAAATGTTCACGACCATTGAACTACTTTGAAATATCTGTTATAATTTTATTTATATTATATTTAATATGTATAATTTTTATTTTTTTCAAAAAAATACATATAAAAAACGGGGCCCGCTTGCTCCGGGCGGGTACGGACAAGACCTCAGGCCCGAAGTTCGGAATGCAAAAACGGGTAATTTTTCATGAGAGCTCGCCCCGAGTCCGGGGATGCCCAAGTCTAGTTAAGTTATTACGTTGGGTTTTAACATATTGATTATCAATCTTGGGTATTTACATATTGGGTATTACGGTCATGCCCGTCAAAAAGGGTGTTATTCCGCCCAACAACACAGGGTCCTCAGTTTTTTGGGGCCCATAATCTTTATTTTTAGTTGGTTTAAGAAATAAATGAGTACTTACCATAATGGTTACGGTTGAGAATTGACATATTGGGTACCACACTTTGGTATTAAGATATGTTGTGCATTAACATATTGGGTATTACATTGAGTATTAACATATTTTTATCAAACTTGGGTATTACGTTGGGTATTAAAATATTGGATATTACATTGAGTATAAACATATTGAGTATCAGATTTGGGTATTAACATATTGAGTATCAGATTTGGGTATTAACATATTGGGTATTATGAGGATTATTTAAAAAGACCCATATTTACAAAAGTGCATACTTACCAAATTCACCCGTATATATATATATTTTTGATAATACAAGGTAAGTGATTAGGGAGCATCATCTCCGCGAGACTCTCCGCCCTAGAGCATCCTTCCGGATGAGCTCCTCAACCCTAAGCATTGACGAGCTAGACGCCGAATGACCATTAAACCCCAAGTCATCTGTAACACCCCAAATCCGTAGGACTCGAGGTGCTACTGGGTTAGGATCTCACAATGGATATTGACCCTAGCCTGACAACAAGTTCACTGAATCTTACAACAAGACACTAATAGATTAAAACAAAACATAAAACTGATATATATATATATATATATATATATATATATATATATATATATATATATATATATATATATATACATATCAAAAGGATGATACAGAGTACTGCTGAGTACAAAGTCAAACAGAAATCCGTACAATAATAATAACCCAAAATCCCTCGATAACGCCCAGTGTACGGAACCCTCAGCAGATCACCCCTCTGGATCACTCTGCAGCTCTCCTAACCTGCAAAGGATCTACAACACGGTATGAAACCATTAGCTAACCATACACATATATAAGAAGATGTTAGAGCACAAGCACATATAAATAATATTAACACCTCATCATGATATCACACATTTACCCGGTTTATTATCTTTATAACGTTAATCACTCAAGAGTATATAAATCGGTATATAAAAATATGTGACACGAGGAATGAATATAATCCTCGCCTCTGCGTGCAATAGCTAGCTGGAGTGGTATCAGCGCACTTTCCCGTATACCATATGGAGTGGTAGCTGCCCTTCCCGTATACCAGAACTAAATAGCTTACAGAGAACTTCCCAGACTCCACTACAGGATGAAAGGTAAGTTGTCACAGCCACAACAATGGGCGGTCAATATAACATAGGTCGGTGACCATCATAACGCATGCTATAAAGCATATAACAAACACCACTCATGCACACATCCAATATAAGGATGATAGCTAAGTAAGTCCTATGGACTTACCTCAATCTCAGAATTCGTATCACAACGATCAGCTCTCACTCAGGTCCACTCCAAACTGGAGGACAACACGGCCTATACAAGGCATACATATATATATCAAACTCCTATCACACAAAGGGGTCACACCTAGACACAAGAGATCCATAAGAATCATATCCAACTCGTAAACCTCAAAGCCGTAACCGGAAAATCTATAACATACTCATCAACATCCGATACCTAGCATGGTACTAAGTCCCTCATACTAGGAAGGAAAGGAACTACCCAACTATAGGTAGTCCCGAGACAAGACGCACCTGCGTGATCAAGGGACGCAGGAGCGGAACAGGTAACCCGTAGACGCGGCAGGGAGCAGCCGCAGGCGCGGTGACAAGGAACGCAGGCAAGGCGCTGGCGCTGGCGCGGCGCTGCGGCACGGCTTCCGCAGGGGCGGCGGCTTCCAGGCGCGGGGGCGGCGACGATGCAGAAAGCGATCTCTCGGCTTCTCTTCGGCTCTTCACATGATCAAATCACGTCTTCTCTCATCCAAAACCACACACATACATATACATACACAAATCAACATCAATCTACATTCAAAACATCTAATCCGAAGCTAAAGAGATGGAATCAAAGAAGAAGAGAAGGAGGAGAAGCAAGGACTCACCACACCTATGGTCCTAGGCTGTAGGGAGAGGTTACACACATCAGTAGCTGGCTTCCAAGCACAGCATACACACATCCATCATCAACAACAACCACAAAACACAACTCTCAAGCAAAACTCCAAGGACAAACAAGAACAAGATCAAAGGAAGGAATGAAGAAGCAAGAAGGACGTAGGAAGGGCTGGAGAAGTGAGAAAGGTAACCCTTGCTCAGCAAGGAAAGGAAAGAAGTAAGCAAAGGGTAAAG
Organism: Fagopyrum tataricum; assembly: GCA_002319775.1. Taxonomy (NCBI): domain Eukaryota; kingdom Viridiplantae; phylum Streptophyta; class Magnoliopsida; order Caryophyllales; family Polygonaceae; genus Fagopyrum; species Fagopyrum tataricum. The sequence goes on along the minus strand of CM008280.1, from coordinate 18,141,200 downwards.
CACGGGTCAAAGAAGTCAACAAAACCGGCTGCAGCCACCGGAAACCGTAGGGGCGGTTCCCTGAGCCGCAGGGATGGAAACCCGCAGGGGCGGCAGTCATGCCCGCGGGTGCGGAAAGGCCAATCTCGGCTAAGGACCAAACTCGGTCCGAAAGAATAGGCTCTCACATCTCACCCCTCCTAAAAACAAGTTTCGTCCTGAAACTTGCAAAGTCCTGAAACCACTCGGACTCAAAAGCCGAGGTGAAAATCTCTATAAACTCAAACATAAGCATGGAGGAACTCATCAACTCCAGCAGCAAACTATACTATCCAGGCATAGAGGAAAACCATCTCTAGCCATAACATAAACATATCACAAGGCATAGAGGAATCACATCTCTAGCCGTATCATAACCATAACATAAAGGCATGGAGGAAGAACATCTCCAGCACTACTTTGTCCATCAAAATAGCATGGAGGAAAGAACCATCTCCAACTAAACCTATCATATCACAATAGCATGGAGGAAAGAACCATATAAACAAGAATCATACTAGCACAACAAGATCTAATAAGATCATAATCACATCAAAGCTAGTATGAAATAAACACATCATAACATATAAGCATGTAAGCACATAAGACTCACCAAGCTAGTACTAAGATCTACTCGGTGATCCTACTGGTGCACCTATCTCGGCATAGAACTCTGGATAGTTCCTCTAGATACTATCCTCAGTCTCCTATCTAGCCGCATCAGGTCCTCGTCTCGACCACTGTATCCTCGACATAGGAATGTCCTTCGAACGCAGGCGTCTCATACCTCGTTCTAGGACTGCAATAGGGTGCTCAACAAAGGTGTGGTCCCTCAACCACCAAATCATCATAACTCACGATGTGTCTCGGATCTGGTATGTACTCCTCAGCTGAGACACATGAAATACAGGGTGAACACACCTCTAATCTCGGAGGCAAGGCTAATCTGTAAGCTGCGCTCCCAACCCGATCCAGAATCTCGAACGGTCCGACATATCGGGGGCTCAACTTCCCCTTAATGCCAAAACGCCTAACACCTCGTGTCGGGGACACTCTCAGCCACACATGGGCTCCAACTCTGAACTCTAGAGGTCTACGCCTCCTATCAGCATAAGACTTCTGACGGCTCTGCGCAGTCAGCATACGCTCTCTAATCAATGCTACTCGAGCCATATCATCCTGAATCTGATCAGGTGCCAAACCACTAACACTGCTCTGCTCATCCCAGCATAACGGGGTACGACATCTCTGTCCATACAGTGCCTCATATGGGGCCATCCCAATAGATGCATGCCAGCTGTTGTTGTAGGAGAACTCAACAAGTGGGAGATGATCCGTCCACACTTGCCCCAATCCAAACACACAGCTCGCAGCATATCCTCCAGGTCTGAATGGTCCTCTCTGACTGACCATCTGTCTGAGGATGGAACGCAGTCGTGAAGTGCAAACTCGTCCCCAGGGCAGTCTGAATCTGCTGCCAGAATCTCGAGGTGAAATCGTCCTCGGTACACCATGGAGTCTCACTATCTGCCTAGTGTACTCCTCAGCTAATCTGCTCACCGGCCACGTCTCCCTAATAGGAATGAAACGTGCCGTCTTCGTCAATCTGTCCACTATGACCCAGATGGCATCAACTCCGGCTCAGCCTCAGTCCAGTCACAAAATCCATGGTGACGTCCTCCCACTTCCTCTGTGGAACAGGAAGTGGATGGAGCTCACCTCCAGGTCTGAAATGCTCTCGATCTTGACCTGCTGGCAGGTCGCACACTGCCACAAATCTGGCCACATCGGGCTTCAGCCCTCCCCACCAATATACGTCTCAAATCCTGATACATCTTACTCGTACCTGGATGTACAGAGTAAGGTGTACAGTGAGCCTCCTGTAAAATCCTCTGCCAGCTCTGTATCAGCAGGTACACAGACGCGACCGCGGCGTCTCAAAACTCCATCTGCTCCTAGCAGGAACTGTGGTGCCTCATCCCGAGACATCCTATCTCGTATCCTCATCAATGTCGGGCAGGTCTCCTGCTTCTGTTGGATCTCACCCAACAGATCAGGAAGAACCTCTAAAGTACGCAGCTGGGCATCCTCATCAGGAAACTGGATGTCCAACTCTAACCAGATCAGATCTCTCTGCAACTGATGCTGAACTGTCAATCTCGCAATCGCCTGCTCTCGAGGCGTCTTCCTGCTCAGGGCGTCGGCGACAACGTTCGCCTTCCCTGGATGATACAGATCTCTAAATCAAAGTCCTTGATCAGCTCGAGCCACCTACGCTGGCGGTTATTCAATTCCCGCTGCGTGAAAATATACTTCAGACTCTTATGGTCTGTGAAGATCTGACATGTAGCACCATACAGGTAATGTCTCCAGATCTTCAGTGCATGAACTACCGCTGCCAACTCCAGATCATGAGTCGGGTAGTTCTCCTCATACGTCTTCAGCTGTCGAGACGCATAAGCAATCACCCTGCCTCTCTGCATCAAAACACATCCCAAGCCTAGCTTGGATGCATCACTGTATACCACAAAATCCTCAGTACCCTCTGGCTGTGCCAAAATAGGAGCAGAAGTCAAACGCCTCTTCTCCTCAAAACTCTGCATGCACTGATCAGACCACACAAATCTGGTAGTCTTCCTCAGCAAACTCGTCAGTGGACGGGCAATCACAGAAAATCCCTCCACAAAGCGTCTGTAATAACCGCTAGGCCAAGGAAGCTACGTACTTCCTTGACGTTCGTCGGTGTAGTCCATGCTGCTACTGCCTCAATCTTCGCCGGATCACCTTGATCCCCTCAGCTGAAACCACATGACCCAGGAATGCTACCTCTGGCATCCAGAACTCACACTTAGAGAACTTAGCATAAAGTTCTCTATCCCGCAAAACCTGCAATACAGTCCTCAGATGTCCTGCATGCTCCTCTCCACTGCGAGAGTATACCAGAAATAATCAATAAAAAACCACCACAAACTGATCCAGGAAGTCGATGAAGATACTTCATCAACTCCATAAAGACGGCTGGGGCATTCGTAAGCCCAAATGGCATCACTACAAACTCGTAGTGGCCATATCTGGCCGGAATGCTGTCCTGTGCACATCCTGCTCTCTCACCCTCAGCTGGTGATATCCTGAACGCAGATCAATCCTGGAGAACACAGTCGCTCCTGTAGCTGATCTAACAAATCATCAATGCGAGGCAGTGGATACTTGTTCTTGATGGTCACCTTGTTCAGCTCTCTGTAATCTATACATAACCTCAGTGATCCGTCCTTCTTCCGTACGAAGAGGACAGGTGCTCCCCATGGGGACACGCTAGGGCGAATGAAGCCCTTCTCAGCCAACTCCTCGAGTTGCTTCTTCAGCTCCAGCATCTCGACAGGCGCCATCCTGTATGGGGCTTCGAGATCGGTCTCGTACCAGCTCTAACTCAATCCCAAAATCCACACTCCTTTGAGGCGGCAAACTGGACGGCTCAACAAAAACATCTGTAAACTCACAAACAACTTGGATGTCCTCTACAGCTGGACTCTCCCCCTCCTTCATGGCATAACACCAGAAGGCATCACAAATCCTGCGCAATCAATCTAGCTGCCCGTATAGCGCTGATAACTCTGCCTGTCTCCAGTCCAAGCCCCGGAAAACCTCTATCTGGCCTAACTCGGTAGAGAGGATAACAGTCCTCCTACCTACATCTAAAACTGCAGAGTGTCTATCCATCCAGTATACCTAGAATGACTTCTTCATGCTCTAATGGCATGACAAAGAAGTCAACTAGTAACACACACGGGTCCCTACAGAAATGGGACAACCGTGAATCTCACGGGTACCTCTGACCCTACCACCATCGGGTAACCCTATAATAAAGGGCATTCCCTCAACTGTATCTAAACCAAGACACTCTACACAGACATCAGAAATAAAAGAGTGCGTAGCACCAATATCAAATAAAACTCTAACAAGTAAACCATGAATCAGAATGGTACCTGTAGCAGTAGGTGCAGTTGGCTCCTCTGCACTTCTCAACTCAAAAACACGACCTGTGGGCCTCTGGTATCAGTGGTGCCCCCACCACGACCTCTGCCTCTACTCGTCCCAGGAGCAGATCCCTGAGTCGTAGGGCGATCTGGGACTCTTTGTTGTCCTTGTATCTGCAGCTGCTGCTGAGGTGGCCTCTGCCCACCTCCCGCTACACTGGCAGGAGAAGAACCCTGCTGAGATGCAGCTCCGCCCTGGTGGCAGTAAACGCGCTCTATGACCCTGTCTACCACAGGTAAAACACGTCACTAATGGCCTCGTGCACTCTGGCTCATATGCCCTGGATCACCACAATTATAACAATGTCGTCCCTTCTTTGTAGCTGGTGCAGATACAGAACGACCTGGCGTCTCTGGCCTCCAACACTAGCAGCTCCAGCAGTACCACTGGTCTGCCCAGTACGCTGCCTCTTCTCAGACCGGGTCTGAGAAGCTCTCCTCTGACTCGCCCGCTCTCGCTCATAGTCGGCGGCTCTATCCTGGTAGTCCATCAAGGACTCACAATGAAATCCCACCATATAGGCTCAGGTAGTATCCTCAGTCGTCGGGAAAAGAGATAAACATGTTGATCTGTAGAAGGTGCAGCTGGTCCCAGTAGTGCCAACTCCTCCTGAAACCTCCTGATGGCCTCAGAGACTGATACATCCTAAAACCCAACCTCAACAAAATCTCCCAGTTTCTCCCTCCTCAGTGAGGCAGGGCAGAAACGCTCTCTAATCATCGTCCTCATATGCTCATCATAACTGGTAACCTGACCCGTACTGATCTCCACCAGTACTGTGCCAAGTCCCGGAATAAAGTCTGAACCAGCTCGATCTGTCTGTTAGCTGGACATCGAATAGACTCCAGAGCTGAGTCTAGATGCTCGATCCAGAGCTCAACCTCCAACCCCACCTTCCCAGTGAAAGGGGGTACACCCATCTGATAGAATGCCTTCAACAGGTATCTGGTCTAGGCTCTCTATGCTCCTCTGGTGCTCTGGCAATCTCAGCAGTACGTACCTGTGCAACTGGCACCTGAGTAACGGTGTGGAACCTCTCAGATGGTCCCTCCTGTGCCTGTAAATCTGGGGCACGTCTACCGGCTCTGGCAGCCTCCTCTACTCGTCTGATATATGTTCGGAACTCTGATCCCCATGGAGACACGATCAGACTCACCAGACTGGGCTCTCTCTGCCCCCTGTCTCTCAGCTGCACCGTTCCCAGTCTCAGGAACGACGCTCTCAGCAACCTCCTCATGTATCTCTCCTGCATGTGAACCATCAGCAGGAGTCCTACCCCCGTCCTCTACCTAGAGGGGGTCTACCTCTACCTCGTCTAGCTGCAAGTAAGGCTTTAGTCTGAACCATCTGCAGAAGACGTAAACCTAACTTAGAAGGCTATATATATGCCGTATGTATGTATCAAAACAATCACAACGGAATATCTATATATATACTATCGAGATCTTCAGAGGGGCGATGGCTCACGTACACGATATCCCAAAACATTTGTACTCATTTCAAAACCAAAAACCTTTTGAAAAGTCAGACCCCCTTTCGGGTTCTGTTTATTTATCTATTCGAACTTTATTGCAAATTACTAGTGCCATTGTTGTCAACCTAGGCTCTGATACCAACTTTGTGACACCCAAATCCGTAGGACTCGAGGTGCTATTGGGTTAGGATCTCACAATGGATCCTGACCCTAGCCTGACAACAAGTTCACTGAATCTTACAACAAGGCACCAATTGATTAAAACAAAACATAAAACTAATATATATATACATATAAAAAGGATGATACAGAGTACTGCTGAGTACAGAGTTAAACAGAAATCCGTAGAATAATAATAACCCAAAATCCCTCGATGAACCCCAGTGTACGGAACCCTCAACAGATCACCCCTCTGGATCACTCTGCAGCTCTTCTAACCTGCAAAGGATCTACAACACGGTATAAAACCGTTAGCTAACCATACACATATATAAGAAGATGCTAGAGCACAAGCACATATCAATAATATTAACACTCATCATGATATCACACATTTACCCGGTTTATTATCTTCATAACGTTAATCACTCAAGAGTATATAAATCGTATATGAAAATACGTGACACGAGGAATGAATATAATCCTCGCCTTTGCGTGTAATAGCTACTTGGAGTGGTATCAGCGCACTTTTCCCGTGTACCATATGGAGTGGTAGGTGCCCTTCCCGTATACCAGAACTAACTAGCTTACAAAGAACTTTCCAGACTCCACTACGGGATAAAAGGTAAGTTGTCACAGCCACTACAATGGGCGGTAAATATAACCCACTACAATGGGCGGTAAATATAACATAGGTCGGTGACCATCATAACGCATGCTATAAAGCATATAACAAACACCACTCATGCACACATCCAATATAAGGATGGCAGCTAAGTAAGTCCTATGGACTTACCTCAATCTCAAAAGTCGTATCACTACGATCAGCTCTCACTCAGGTCCACTCCACTGGAGGACAACACGGCCTATACAAGGCATACATATATATATCAAATTCATATCACACAAAGGGGTCACACCTAGACCCAAGGGATCCATAAGGATCATATCCAACTCGTAAACCTCAAAGCCGTAACCGGCAAATTTATAACATACTCATCAACATCCGATACCTATCATGGTACTAAGTCCCTCATACTAGGAAGGAAAGGAACTACCCAACTATAGGTAGTCCTGAGACAAGACGCACCTGCGTGATCAAGGGACGTAGGAGCGGAACAGGTAACCCACAGGCGCAGCAGGGAGCAGCCGCAGGCGCGGTTACAAGGAACGCAGGCAAGGCGCGGGCGCTGGCGCAGCGCTGCGGCACGGCTTCCGCAGGGGCGGCGGCTTCCAGGCGCGGGGGCGGCGACGATGCAGAAAGCGATCTCGAGGCTTCTCTTCGGCTCTTCACGTGATCAAATCACGTCTTCTCTCATCAAAAACCACACACATACATATACATACACAAACCAACATCAATCTACATTCAAAACATCTAATCCTAAGCTAAAGAGATGGAATCAAAGAAGAAGAGAAGGAGGAGAAGCAAGGACTCACCACACCTGTGGTCCTAGGCTGCAGGGAGAGGTCACACACATCAGTAGCTGACTTCCAAGCTCAGCATACACATCCATCATCAACAACAACAACAAAACACAACTCTCAAGCAAAACTCCAAGGAGAAACAAGAACAAGATCAAAGGAAGGAATGAAGAAGCAAGAAGGACGTAGGAAGGGCTGGAGAAGTGAGAAAGGTAACCCTTGCTCAACAAGGAAAGGAAAGAAGTAAGCAAAGGGTAAAACACGGGTCAAAGGAGTCAACAAAACCGGCTGCAGCCGCCCGAAACCACAAGGGCGGTTCCCTGAGCCGCAGGGGCGGAAACCCGCAAGGGCGGCAGTCATGCCCGCGGGTGCGGAAAGGCCAATCTCGGCCAAAGCCAATCTCGGCTAAGGACCAAAACTCGGTCCGAAAGAATAGGCTCTCACATCATCAAGCAAATCAGCCACACCATTGACTTCTCTGAAGACATGTATGATTTTAACCTGATAGAAACCAACTAAAATGTTAGAAATGTCTAACAACAGAAGATCGAGATTCCAGGGAGGTTTCCAGATTAGCTTTACCAAGTTAATGATCGAGAGATTATCGCCCTCAATTTCAATATTTTTAATTCCTAAATCATATGCCTTTACCAGACCTTCCATAAGCGCACATGTTTCGGCATGTAGGACCGATATGTTGCCACATTGTCCAAAGCCTAGGGAGACTGTCAAAGGCTCATGATTGCGGAGGATAAAACCATAAGTCGAATTCCCAAAAAAAAATTTGGATCCATTGAAGTTAAGTTTAATAAAGTCTTTTTCAGTTATAGTCCAACAAATATTTTTCGTTTTTCTTCTTTGTTTAGTTACCTTACCTTTATCCATTTTAGATATATTTTTAATATGTTGCTAGTCTTTAATCTAATTATGTACGTTTTGCTCAATATTTTGAGGTTCTTTACTACTGAAAATTTTTTGGTTCCTGTTTGTCCAAATATCCACCATGTCATGATTAAGAAGGTGAAGTCAACCTCCGAAAAATTTACTCTTAACTAGTTAATTATATCTAGAATCTTCAAACTTCTTCTATTACTAGAGTTAATGGAGTCTTTAATCCTCTGACAAGACAAAGAGTCCTTAAGAAGTTGACATTAAAAAAATAAATGATCAGCTGATTCAAAAGGGTGTTTACAGAAACAGCATGCCATAGGGACTGAAACTTTTTGCTTTTCCAAGTTTTCCTTTGTTGGGAGTCCATTGTGTAAGAGCCTTAGTCTTTAGAGCCGAGATAGGACTGAGCCGGCCTTGCGAGTTCAGAGGCCTCCCATGCGGCTTGCTTCGTGTTCCGCCCCTACGGCCAGGAATTTCCGCCCCTGCGGTTTCCTGCGGCTGCAGCCGGCTTTGTTGACCGTGGACTATGCTTTACTCTTTCTTACTTCCTTATACCTATTCCTTGCTTCCTGATCAAGGGTTCTTCACCTCCTTAGCCTACCTCACGACGTTCTTCTTGCCTCATTTCCTTCCCTTGAGTTTGTTCTTGAATTCTTCTTGTTTTGGAAGAGAGTTGATGTGTTTGATGATGATGATGATGTGTGGATGTGTTGCTGAGCTTGGGAGCCAGTTGACAATGTGTTGTTGATCATTCCTTGGATAGGCCACAACAGTGGTGAGTTCTTCCCCTTCTTCTCCTTTCTTCTTCTTTGATTCCATTCCTCTTCCTTAGCTTAGGATAGTTCTCCTAGGTGTGTATTGATTTTGGTATATGTATTTATATGTATGTGTTTGGATGTGGAAGGGTGAAGACGTGAATTGATTACGTGAAGAGTGGAAGAGAAGTTGGGAGATTACGCTCTGCACTGTCGCGCCCCCGCGCAAGTGAGACGCCGCCCCTGCGGGACTTTGTCACCGCGCCCGCGCCGCCGTCCCTGCAGTTACGGTCACCGCCCCTGCGTTGGAGCGCCTGCGTCTTCGGTCACTTCGCCCCTGCGTTCCTCTTGTCACGCAGGTGCGTCTTGTACCGGATCTACCTAGAGTAGTGTAGATCTTTTCCTTTCCTAGTATGAGCGAGTTAGTAGCATGCTAGGTATGTGTATGAGGATAGAATGATGATGAGTATGATATCGAGATATGCCGGTTATGGCTTTGAGGTTTAGTAGATTATCGAGGTTTATAAGTGGGATATGATCCTTATGGATCCCTTGGGTCTAGGTGTGACCCCTTTGATTGATAGGAGATTTGATATCACTTTATGCCTTGTTATTAGACAGTGTTGTCCTCCCGATTGGAGTGGATCGTGGTTGAGGTTATTCCGAGATTGAGGTAAGTCCATAAGACTTACTTAGCTACCATCCTTATATTGGATGTATGCATGAGTGGTGTGTGTTATATGCTTAATAGCATGCGATGTTGTTTATTACCGACCTATGATTTAGTGACCACCCATTGTAGTGGCTGTGACAACTATCCCTTTCATCCCGCTGAGGAGTCTGGGAGGTTCTCTGTAATCAGGTCAGATCTGGTATACGGGATGACCGCTCCCCACTCCTTTATGGTATACGGGAGGGTGTTCCGGATCCACTCCAGCTGGTTATAGCTCTCAGAGGCGAGGATTATATATATACCTCGTGTCACATATGTTCATATACATATATTTATACAATCTGAGTGTTGGACCTTATAAAGATAATAAACCGGGTAAATGTGTGACAACATGATTATATATTTATGATTTTCCTGAAGTGTGTTTGTGTTTTTGCATCTTCTATATATATGTGTATGGTTAGCTAACGGTTTTATACCGTGTTGTAGATCCTTTGCAGTTTAGGAGAGTTGTAGAGTGATTCAGATGGGGTGATCCGCTGAGGGCTCCGTACACTAGGTTTATGCGAGGTTATGGGACTTTTTGTATGTAGAGTTATGTGGTTGGTTTGTACTCAGCGGTTCTTCTGTAAACCTTTTGATATATATATATATACAGTTTGATGTTTTGGTTTTAATCGATATGTGCCTTGTTGTAAGATTCAGTGAACTTGTTGTCAGGCTAGGGTCATGATCCATTGTGAGATCCTAGCCCAGTAGCGCCCCGAGTCCTACGGATTTGGGGTGTTACAAAGTTGGTATCAGAGCCTTAGGTTGACAACAATGACACTTGTAATCTGCGATAAAGGTCGAATAGATAAATAAACAGAAACCGAAAGGGGTATGACTTTTCAAAATGTTTTGGTTTTGAAATGAGTACAAATGTTTTGAGATAGCGTGTACGAGAAGCCATCACCCCTCTGAAGACCTCGACAGTATAGATATATATATATATATATATATATATATATATATATATATATATATATATATATATATATATATATATATATATATATATATATATATTACCTTATGTGATGTTGTGATGGACTTATATATCTATACATATGGCATATATATAGCCTTCTAAGTTAGGTTTCTATCCTTCAGATGGTTCGGACTAGAGCCTTATCTGCAGTTGGACGAGGTAGGGGTAGATCCCCTCTTCCTCCAGTAGGTAGAGGACGAGGTCGGATTCCCGCTGGTGATCCACGTGCAGCGGAGGAGATTCACGAAGTTGTTGCTGAGAGTGTCGTTCCTGAGACTGGGAACGGTGCAGCCGGGAGACAGAGATCACAGAGAGTCCAGTCAGATGACTCGGATCATGTCTCCATGTGGGACCAGAGTTCCGCGCGTATATCAGACGAGTGGAAGAGGCTGCTAGAGCAGGTAGACGTGCCCCGGATCTTCCGGCACAGGAGGGATCATTTGAGAGATCCCATGGAGCTACTCAGGTGCCAGCTGTACAAGCACATGCTGCTGAGATTGCTCGAGCTCCAGAGGAGTATAGAGGGCCTCGACCAGATACTTGGTTGAAGGCATTCCATCAGATGGGAGTACCCCCTTTCTTTGGGAAGGTGGGGCTAGAGGTTGAGCTGTGGATTGGACATGTAGACTCAACTTTGGAGTTTATTAGGTGTCCTATGGACCGAAAGATAGAGTTAGTACAGACTCTATTCTGAGATTTGGCACAGCACTGGTGGAGATCTGTACGGGGTCAGGTTACCAGTTATGATCAAATGAGGACTATGATCAGAGAGCGTTTCTGCCCTGCCTCACCGAGGAGGGAGAAACTGCGGGATTTTGTTGAGGTTGGGTTTGAGGATGTACCAGTCTCTGAGGCTATCTGGAGATTCCAGGAGGAGCTGGCTTTGCAGGGTCCAGCTGCACCTCCTGTAGATTAGCACGTGTATCTTTTCTCCCGACGACTGAGGGATGCTACCTGGACCTATATGGCATGATTTTATTGTGAGTCTCTGATAGATTATCATGACAGAGCCTCTGATTATGAGCGAGAGCGGGCTAGACATAGGAGAGCTTCTCAGACTGGGGGGTATGAGAAGAGACAGCGAACTGAGCAAACTAGTGGTGCTGGTGGAGCTGCTAGTTCAGGGAGAGGCCAAAGACGCCAGAGTTATTCCTCATCTGCACTAGTTGCAGATAAGAGACGTCAATGTGCTAACTGTGGTGATCCGGGACATATGCGGTCAGAGTGCACGAGGCCATTAGTGACTTGTTTTACTTGTGGCAGATTAGGTCACAGAGTTGTCTTCTGTAGACAGAGTGGATCTTCATCTCAGCAGGGTTCTTCTCCTGTTAGTGTAGCGGGAGGTGGACAAAGGCCACCTCAGCAGCAACAGACTCAGGGACAGCAGAGAGTCCTAAAGCGTCCTACTACTCAGGGAAATGCTCCTAGGCCGAGTAGAGGTAGAGGTCGTGGTGGGAGTACCACGGACACTAGAGGAGCTCACTTTAGAGTTTTTGAGCTGAGGAGTGTAGAGGAGTCAGCTGCACCGTCTGCTACAGGTACCATTCTGATCCATGGTTTACCTGTTAGAGTTTTATTTGATACGGGTGCTACACATTCTTTTATATCTGATGCATGTGTAGAGCGTCTTGGTTTAGATACAGTTGGGGGGATGCCCTTTATTATAGGGTAACCCGATGGTGGTAGGGTCAGAGGTACCCGTGAGATTCATGGTTATCCCATTTCTGTAGGTACCCGTGTGTTACTAGTTGACTTCTTTGTCATGCGATTAGAGCATGAAGAAGTCATTCTAGGTATGGACTGGATGGATAGACACTCTGCAGTTTTAGATGTAGGTAGGAGGACTGTGACCCTCTCTATCGAGTTAGGTCAGATAGAGGTTTTCCGAGGCTGGGACCTTGGGAAGTCAGGCATGGTTATCAGCGCGATACGGGCAGCGAGATTGATTGCACAGGGTTGTGAGGCCTTATGGTGTTATGCCATGAAGAAGGGGGAGAGTCCATCATTAGAGGATATCCCAGTGGTCTGTGAGTTTACAGATGTGTTTGCTGAGCCGTCTAGTTTGCCGCCTCAGAGGAGTGTGGACTTTGGTATAGAGTTGGAGCCTGGTACGAGACAGATCTCGAAGGCCCCATATCGAATGGCGTCTGTCGAGATGTTTGAGCTAATGAAGCAACTCGAGGAGTTGGCTGAGAAGGGCTTCATCCGCCCTAGCGTATCCCCATGGGGAGCACTTGTCCTCTTCGTACGGAAGAAGGACAGATCGTTGAGACTGTGTATTGATTACAGAGAGCTGAACAAGGTGACCATCAAGAACAAGTATCCATTGCCACGTATTGATGACTTGTTAGATCAGCTTCAGGGAGCGACAATATTCTCTAGGATTGACCTGTGTTCAGGGTATCACCAGCTAAGGGTAAGAGAGCAGGATGTGCATAAGACAGCATTCCGGACCGGATATGGACACTACGAGTTTGTAGTGATGCCATTTGAGCTTACGAATGCCCCAGCAGTCTTCATGGAGTTGATGAATAGCATATTCATCGACTTCTTGGATCAGTTTGTGGTAGTCTTCATAGATGATATTTTGGTGTACTCTCGTAGCAGAGAGGAGCATGCAGGACAGTTGAATACTGTGTTACAGGTTCTACGAGATAGGGAACTTTATGCTAAGTTCTCTAAGTGCGAGTTCTGGATGTCAGAAGTAGCATTCCTGGGTCATATTGTTTCCGCGGAGGGGATCAAGGTTGATCCGGCGAAGATCGAGACAATGGCAGCATGGACGACACCAACGAATGTCAAGGAAGTACGTAACTTTCTTGGTCTAGCCGGATATTACCGACGCTTTGTGGAGGGATTTTCTGTGCTTGCCCGTCCATTGACGAGTCTGTTGAGGAAGACTACCAGATTTGTATGGTCTGAGCAGTGTATGCAGAGTTTTGAGGAGCTGAAGAGACGTCTGACTTCCGCTTCTATTTTGGCACATCCAGAGGGCATAGCTGATTTTGTGGTTTACAACGATGCATCCAAGCTAGGCTTGGGATGTGTATTGATGCAGCGAGGCAAAGTGATTGCATATGCGTCTAGACAGCTGAAGACTTGTGAGGAGAACTACCCGACTCATGATCTGGAGTTGGCCGCGGTAGTTCATGCCCCGAAGATCTGGAGACATTATCTGTATGGTGCTACATGTCAGATCTTCATAGACCATAAGAGTCTGAAGTATATTTTTATGCAGTGGGAATTGAATAACCGCCAGCGTAGGTGGCTTGAGCTGATCAAGGACTTTGATCTGGAGTGTCTGTACCATCTAGGAAGGCGAACGTTGTCGCCGATGCCCTGAGCAGGAAGACGCCTCGAGAGAAGGCGATTGCGAGACTGATAGTACAACCTCAGTTACAGAGAGACCTGGTGTGGCTAGAGTTGGACGTCCAGTTTCCTGATGAGGACGCCCAGTTGAGTACTTTAGAGGTTCTTCCTGATCTGTTGGGTGAGAACCAACAGAAGGAGGGGACCTGCCCGATCTTGATGAGGATCCGAGAGAGGATGTCCCGTGATGAGGCACCACAGTTCCTCATAGGAGCAGATGGAGTTATGAGATGCCGCGGTCGCGTCTGTGTACCCGCTGATGCGGATTTGCGCCAGAGGATATTACAGGAGGCTCACTGTATGTAAGAGCCTTAGTTTTTTGGAGCTGAGACCCCTTAGCCGCCTCTGCGGGTTCGTGGAGCCGCCCTTGCGGCTTGTGCAGTGTTCCACCCCAGCGCCTCAGGATTTCCGCCCCTGCGGTTTCTTGCGGCTGCAGCCGGCTTTGTTGACCCTTTGACCGTGCTTTACCTTCTCTTCCTTACCCTCTTCTTACCTTAGGATCAAGGGTTTCCTTCACTTCTTCTCCAACCATTTCACGTTGTTCTTCTTCTCTTCTCCTTTCCCTTGATCTTGTTCTTGTTTTCCTTTGAGTTTGCAAGAGAGTTGTGGTGTGGCCTTGCTGAAGTTGATGTTGTGCATGGTTGCTGAGCTTGAGAGCCAGCTGAGAGTGTGGCTTTGATCTTTCCTTGCTGCCTAGGACCATAGCAGTGGTAATGTCTCTTCTCTTCTTTCTTTCTTCCTTTGATTCTTGTTCTTCTTTCTTAGCTTAGGATAGATGATCTAGGCTTGTATTGATAGTGGAATGTGTATGTATATGTATATGTTTGGCTTTGGAATGATGAAGACGCGAGTTCCTCACGTGAAGAGTCGAAGAGAAGTCGGGGAAGACCGTTCTGCACTGTCGCCGCCCCCGCGCCCGGAAGCCACCGCCCCTGCAGCTACGGTCACCGCGCCTGCGCCAGTGTGCCGCCGCGCCTGCGGTTTCCTTTGCTTCGCCCTTGCGTCCCTCTTGTCACGCAGGTGCGTCTTGTTCCGGATCTACTAGAGTAGTATGGATCCTTTCTTTTCCTAGTATGAGCGGGTTAGTGGCATGTTAGGTATGTGTATGAGGATAGAATGTTGATGAGTATGATATATCTTTATGCCGGTTATGGCTTTGAGTTTTTAATACATTATCGAGGTTTATAAGTGGGATATGATCCATATGGATCCCTTGGGTCTAGGTGTGACCCCTTTGATTGATTAGGAGATTTGATATCTCTTTATACCTTGTTATTAGGTAGTGTTGTCCTCCATATTTGGAGTTGATCGTGGTTGAGATTACTTCGAGGTTGAGGTAAGTCCATAGGACTTACTTAGCTACCATCCTTATATTGGATGTATGCATGAGTGGTGTGTGATATATTCTTGATAACATGCGTTGTGATGATTACCGACCTATGGTTTAGTGACTGTCCATTATAGGGTTGTGACAACTTGCCCTTACATCCCGTTGGGAGTTTGGGAGGTTCTCTGCGGACAGGTCAGATCTGGAAGTGGGACGGGCACCTACCACTTCCTTAGGGTATACGGGAAAGTGTTACCAGATTACCACTACAGCTGGCAGCATCCCCGAGAGGCGAGGATTATATATTCCTCGTGTCACATTGTTCATATACAGTTATTTATACGATTTGAGTGTTGGACGTTATAAAGATAATTAACCGGGTAAATGTGTGACAACATGTTTATATGTTATGATTCCTGAAGTGTGTTTGTGCTCTTGCATCTTCTATATATGTGTATTGTTAGCTAACGATTTTATACCGTGTTGTAGATCCTTTGCAGGTTAGGAGAGCTGCAGAGTGATCCAGAGTGGGTGATCCGTTGAGGGCTCCGTACACTAGGATATTACTGGGATATGGGACCTTGTGTTATGTACAGTTATATGTTTTGATTGTACTCAGCGGTACCTTGTATAAACCTTTTGATTTATATATTACAGTTTTATGTTTAGGTTTAAATCTATATGTGCATTGTTGTAAGATCCAGTGAACTTGTTGTCAGGCTAGGGTCAGGATCCATTGTGAGATCCTAGCCCAGTAGCGCCTCGAGTCCTGCGGGTTCGGGGTGTTACGTTGTACGCCTTATTCAGTACACCCAGGTACGAGTAAGATGTACCAGGATTTGAGACGTTCATATTGGTGGGGAGGGCTGAAGGCCGACGTGGCCAGATTTGTGGCACAGTGTGCAACCTGCCAGCAGGTCAAGATTGAACATTGCAGACCTGGAGATGAACTCCATCCACTGCCTGTTCCACAGAGGAAGTGGGAGGACGTCACCATGGACTTTGTGACTGGGCTGAGAATGGAAAGACTGACGAAGACGGCACGTTTTATCCCTATTCGGGAAACGTGGCCAGTGAGCAGATTAGCTGAGGAGTACACTAGACAAATAGTGAGACACCATGGTGTACCGAGGACAATCGTCTCAGACAAAGATGAGCGATTTACCTCGAGGTTTTGGCAGCACATTCAGACTGCCCTGGGGATGAGTTTGCACTTTACTACTGCGTTCCATCCTCAGACAGATGATCGGTCAGAGAGGACCATTCAGACACTAGAGGATATGCTACGAGCTTGTGTGTTGGACTGAGGACAAGTGTGGACGGATCATCTCCCACTAGTTGAGTTCTCGTACAACAACAGCTGGCTTGCATCTATTGGGATGGCCCCATATGAGGTACTGTATAGACAGAGATGTCGTACTCCGTTATGCTGGGATGAGCCGAGCAGTGTTAGTGGTTTGACACCTGATCAGATTCAGGATGATGTTGCTCGTGTAGCACTGATTAGAGAGGATGCTGACTGCATAGAGCCGTCAGAAGTCATATGCAGATAAGAGGTGTAGACCCCTTGAGTTCAAGGTAGGAGCCCATGTGTGGCTGAGAGTGTCTCCGACACGAGGTGTTAGACGCTTTGGCATTAAGGGGAAGTTGAGCCCCCGATATGTCGGACCGTTCGAGATTCTGGATCGAGTTGGGAGTGCAGCATAAAGATTAGCTTTGCCTCCGAGATTAGAGGGTGTTCACCTTGTGTTTCACGTGTCACAGCTGAGGGAGTAGATACCAGATCCGAGACACTTTGTGAGTTATGATGATTTGGTGGTCGAGCCGGACCACACTTTTGTTGAACATCCGATTGCAGTTCTAGAACGAGGTATGAGACGCCTGTGTTCGAACAACATTCCTGTGCTGAGGATACAGTGGTCGAGACGAGGACCTGATGAGGCTACATGGGAGACCGAGGATAGTAATCAGAGGAACTATCCAGAGTTTTACGCCGAGATAGATGTGTTAGTAGGATCGACGAGTAGATCTTAGTACTATCTTGGTGAGTGTTATGCTTATGTGCTTATATGCTATGATGTGTTTATTTTCGTACTAGCTATGATGTGATATGTGATCTTAGTAGATCTTGCTGTGCTAGTACGATTGATGATTATAGTTGGAGATGGCTCTTTCCTCCATGTTATTATGATACGATTAGGATTCAGCTGGAGATGGTTATTCCTCCAGGCTATTTTTGATGGACATAGTACTGTTGGAGATGGTTTTCCTCCATGCCCTTATGTTATGAGTATGATATGGCTAGAGATGTTTTTCCTCTATGCCTTGTGATGTGATTATAGTTTGGCTAGAGATGGTTTTCCTCTATGCCTTGGATAGTATAGTGATCTTGTAGCTGGAGATGATGATTTCCTCCATGCTTGTGTTTGAGGTTATAGAGTGATATAGGTTGATACCTAATGAGCGGAGATGTGATACCTCCGATTGAGAGAGTTATACCTCGGCATATGGGTCCGAGAGGTTTTGAGATTTCACAAGTTTCGGGACGAAACTTGTTTTTAGGGGGGTGAGATGCAAGAGCCTTAGTCTTTAGAGCCGAGATAGGACTGAGCCACCCTTGCGGGTTCAGAGGCCGCCTCTGCGGCTTGCTTAGTGTTCCGCCCCTGCGGCCAGGAATTTCCGCCCTTGCGGTTTCCTGTAGTTGCAGCCGGCTTTGTTGACCGTGGACTATGCTTTACTCTTTCTTACTTCCTTATACCTATTCCTTGCTTCCTGATCAAGGGTTCTTCACCTCCTTAGCCTACCTCACGACGTTCTTCTTGCCTCATTTCCTTCCCTTGAGTTTGTTCTTGAATTCTTCTTGTTTTGGAAGAGAGTTGATGTGTTTGATGATGATGATGATGTGTTGATGTGTTGCTGAGCTTGGGAGCCAGTTGACAGTGTGTTGTTGATCATTCCTTGGATGGGCCACAGCAGTGGCGAGTTCTTCCCCTTCTTCTCCTTTCTTCTTCTTTATTTCCATTCCTCTTCCTTAGCTTAGGATAGTTCTCCTAGGTGTGTATTGATGTTGATCACGTGAAGAGTGGAAGAGAAGTCGGGAGATTACGTTCTGCACTGTCGCCGCCCCTGCGCCAGTGAGACGCCGCCCCTCCGGGACTTTGTCACCGCACCCGCGCCTCAGCGCCGCCGCCCCTGTGGCTACGGTCACCGTCCCTGCGTTGGAGCGCCACCGCGCCTGCGTCTTCGGTCACTTCGCCCCTGCGTTCCTCTTGTCACGCATGTGTGTCTTGTACCGGATCTACCTAGAGTAGTGTAGATCCTTTCCTTTCCTAGTGTGAGCGGATTAGTAGCATACTAAGTATGTGTATGAGGATAGAATGATGATGAGTATAATATCGAGATATGCCGGTTATGGCTTTGAGGTTTAGTAGCTTATCGAGGTTTATAAGTGGGATATGATCTTTATGGATCCCTTGGGTCCAGGGTATGACCCCTTTGATTGATAGGAGATTTGATATCTCTTTATGCCTTGTTATTAGGCAGTGTTGTCCTCCAGATTGGAGTGGATCGTGGTTGAGGTTATTCCGAGATTGAGGTAAGTCCATAGGACTTACTTAGCTACCATCCTTATATTGGATGTATGCATGAGTCGTATGTGTTATATTCTTAATATCATGCGATGTTGTTTATTACCGACCTATGATTTAGTGACCGCCCATTATAGTGGTTGTGAAAACCTTCCCTTTCATCCCGCTGAGGAGTCTGGGAGGTTCTTTGTAGTCAGGTCAGATCTGGTATACGGGATGACCACTCCCCACTCCTTTATGGTATACGGGAGGGTGTTCCGGATCCACTCCAGCTAGCTATAGCCCTCAGAGGCGAGGATTATATATATACCTCGTGTCACATATGTTAATATACATATATATATATGTATATATATATATATATATATATATACGATCTGAGTGTTGGACCTTATAAAGATAATAAACCGGGTAAATGTGTGACAACATGATTATATGTTTATGATTTTCCTGAAGTGTGTTTGTGTTTTTGCATCTTCTATATATATGTGTATGGTTAGCTAACGGTTTTATACCGTGTTGTAGATCCTTTGTAGGTTAGGAGAGCTGCAGAGTGATTCAAATGGGGTGATCCGCTGAGGGCTCCGTACACTAGGTTTATGCGAGGGTTATGGGACTTTTGTATGTACAGTTATATGGTTGGTTTGTACTCAGCGGTTTATATGTAAACCTTTTCATATATATATATATATATATATATATATATATATATATATATACAGTTTGATGTTTTGGTTTTAATCTATCTGTGCCTTGTTGTAAGATCCAGTGAACTTGTTGTCAGGCTAGGGTCACGATTCATTGTGAGATCCTAGCCCAGTAGCGCCCGAGTCCTACGGATTTGGGGTGTTACACATTGATAGACAACTTCCAGAGGAAGTTCTTGACTTTGGGAAGAAGATCCAGATCCTAAATCCAGTCGTTTTCATTAGCAGGGAGGTTACTTCTCTCATAAATATAGTTAAACGCGGATTTCGTCGTATAATTACCGCAATCCGACGGAGCCCAGTACAACCGATCTTGTATAAATGTTTTCGGAAGTTGGTATGATTTGATCGATTTAATGATATCAGGTGGTAAAACACAACCTAATTCATTATCAATTTTGTTCTCCTCCCACTTATTTTCAACGATAAAGTTTTTGACTACATCGTCATTCGGGATAAAGTTTGGATTAATACACAAGTTGCTCAGAGGTTTATTGTCAATCCAGCAATCCTTCCAGAACTTTATAGTATTTTCCTCTCCAATGTTCCATCTGAAACCTAGGTTGAAATCCGATCTTAGATTCATAAGTTTCTTCCATTGCCAGGACATGTTTTGTTTAGCCTTCTACTTCCAAAGGAGTGACCTTTCAAATATTTTTCCTCGATAACTTTTACCCAGATGTTATCCAGTTCGTTCAGAATCTTCTAGAGTAATTTCATCTGAAGGGTTTTGTTCATATCATCAGTTTTTCTAATGCCTACACCACAAAATTTCCTAGGTCTACAAATTCTATCCCAGCTAATAAGGGGATGAAAGTTTGTCCCTTTATTCCAGAAGAAATTTCTATTAATTTGGTCTAATTCTTTATGGATACTGGATAGAAGCATGAAACTTTGCATTATAAAGTTGGGTTTAGCATTCAAGTTAGCCTTAATAAGTGTTGTCCTACCTTCTTCTGACAAAGTCGAGGCCTTCCACTTAGAGAGTTGGAGTTTAGATTTCGAAATTACATCCTCAAAGACATTTTTATTTACTTTTCCATTGATGGTTGGGCATCCAAGATATTTTTCTAGACAGCCGGAGCTAGGAATGCCTAAGCATAAATGGACTTGGCGTTTGATTGAGTTTTCTACATTAACCGACGTTTGGAACATATTTGTGGAGGTTAATTTTTTGACCCAAAATATTGCAGTACCCATTAAGGATCTCCATAATCTTAGAGCTAGCACTTGTTGAAGTTTTTGTAAAGATGATATCATCATCAGCAAAAGCTAAAAACAGCATGCCATAGGGAAACCAAATTCACCCATATAAAACAAGATGAAAGATTGTTTTTCCTTATTTCTTTTTTCCCTTTTCCCTCACTTTGCTTCTAGTTGAAATGAAATCTTCGACACAACACTACAAGAGACCTTTTTACACCATGTCTTTGAAGATTGGGGAGTAGGTTTATGTTTTTCTGATCGATATACAGAGATCTGAAGAGGCGTAATGCAAATCTTGATTCCTAGTGGTAAGGATTGGGGTTTGTAAGGGCTCGTTAGGGTTTCGTTATGTTTGAGGAATTTGAAGGAGTTTTCTTTTGGCTCGTAGAAACTTGTTAGTTTTGAGCGTTTTTTATTTGATAATGTAATGCCGATTTTAGGTTTATGTGTTTTTTAGGTGAAGATCAAACAAGAACTGATAACGGATCTAGAGTGATCCCGTTTCAAACAATCACAAACTTTGTATTTGCCTCAAGAGAGACCCGATGTGCACCGATTTTATAAAACCAAAGAAAGGAAAAATCAAGAGTTACAAATATCAAACTCAAAATAGAAACGAGAACTTCCTTGAGATTCGGTGAACCCTTCTTCACCTCGAGATCTTGCAGCTGCAATGATCATCTTTGATCTTTAGGTGAAGGCTTTCTTTCTTGTATGTGTATCGATCTCTCTTCGACTTCTCTCTCTTGGATCTCTTCTCTCTTTGCCACCTTCGTTCTTTGCTTCTGTCTACCAAGTTTGCTCTTCTTTCTATTGTGATGAGTGTGTTGCCCCTTACTCAATATTTGTTTGCGGTAGGATTTTCTTATAAGGTGAGAGCTAACAAAGCTTGCCCACTTGTTCACCTTTTTTTATTTTCTTTTTGGCCCACTTGCACATTGTATGGACAACTTGCTACCTTTTCGATGTTGGAAGCCCAAACACAACTTTTAACATACAATATACAAGCTAATGTATACCTATGTTAATGAAAACAGACACGGATACGGAAAACGGACACGGCAAGAAACAGGGAAGCGGCAATCCTAAAAATCGTAGGAAATGAGGACACGGGAAAAAAAATTAAAGCTCTTGCGAAGAGAAATTTATTTATATAATAAGAAGAGATGCATATATGATATAACCAATGACACATGAATGTGTCATTAGTTGTAGAAGTATTGATAAATAAGAATATTGATTGTGTTAAGTGATATTGAGGTAGTAGTCATGAATGTCGTATTCATCTTGAATTCCAAAAAAGAAAACAAAACGTAACGGTCATGGATGTCTTGTTCATCTCTTTTGTATCCCTCTTTGATTCCACATTGAACCGTCATTCATGATCATGGTTTAGATGTGTCCGGCCCATTCCCGATGTTGGAAATGTGACCGTGTCCTCACTATTTTGACCGTGTCCGAGAAGTTTCCGGAAACTTCCAAGTTTTCGACACGGAAGGACACGGGAAATGGCATTGTCTAGAGGTTTGCGTGCATCATACTTGTATACACTTCTAGCCAAAAAAATAAAGTCCATACAATATTACAAAAATACAAACCCAGCTTTACAAAATCTTACACAAAAGACCCAAAACTTTTACACAAAGTCTATAAGAGGCCAAACTTGAATTACAAAAAACCCAACAATTGTCCTCCTAATTCAAGTTTGTCAACATACATATAACGACTTTAAAAAATTTTACACATGGGTTGTCCGTCATCGACCCCTCCCCCCCCTCCCCCCAAAGCACTCTTCTAATGTTTCAGAAGTGCATCATTCATCCCATAACGGGAAGTGTACCTGCAACTTTTCATTTGATTATTATCACCATGAAAAGGAGTAGACTTATCCTCTAAGTGCTCTATCAATGCTTTCCTTAGCACAATATCAGTTAGGGTCAACCATTTTTGTCTATTTGACTCCTTTAACAAAGCAATTATAATATCAAACTTCGCCAAATTAAAGGACATGCAATTTCTATCTAAATCATGTATTTGTGTATCAAAATCAACATGTTTTTTTTACCATCATAATACATTTAAAGATATTTAGTAGAGACCACACTTCACTTAATTTGTGAATTTGTATCATACCTTGTGCAACAAAAACCTTTTCTCCATTGACATTTTCTAGAACATGGTATTTTCCAACCACTATATCCACCAATTTCAAACCAACTGAATTGACTTCTGCATCCTTTTTATGGAGTTTTCTACATCTTTTTCTCTGCAATTTTTTGCACTGACTTGTAGCATCTGAATTTTTTGTCTAGGAATCTCAAGTAAACATGTTAGTTCCCCTCTAAACTGCTTTGAATTGTATCTCCCATTATGAACATTAAACATAGAGAGACAGGCTATAACTTGACATTCCTTTCTTAATGTCCCATATAAGAGTTTTTCCATTTTCGGTGACATCTCTTATACCTTTGTAAGAGCTTATCTTACAATTCAAATCATCTAAAATACTTTCAGAAATAAGGTTCTTCTTCAAGTTAGGCACCCACCTAACCTTTTAAAGCATCCTAACCTTCCCATCATGCATTTTTAAAGGCACATTCTCTATGCCTTTTTCATCTAAGCAAGTATGATATCCTAGCATGACACTATCACCATTAAACTCATGTAAATATTCAAACAAAAATTTTTAAGGCGTACAATGCACAGAACATAAGTATCCAAAAATTAGATTCATACATGACTTTCAACATGAGAAGTTCAACAAGATAGTTCACACCACATTCCATCAAACCATAAATTTCATCAAACCATAAAATTTGGAATTATCTTTATTCTTTTCATCAGCTTTCATTTGCTTACAATATCTTTTCAAATGACCAATCTTATTACAATAATATCATTTTTGTCTTTTACATATTCTTGCCATTTTTCTTTATTCATATTTTTGTTTTTTTAATTTCTCCTCAGCATTTAACACATAATCAGTTTTCAGATGCACATTAGTCTCAATATTTGACTTAAACACTTTAAGAATTTTATTTTTTTAGAATAACATATTCAACTATCTTATTCGTAGTTAAATCATCTCTCCTAAATTGGATAACATCTTTATGGGTATCAAACTCAAAAGGTAGACAATTCAACAACAAAACAACTTGGTGGGTATCAACTATTTTATCCCCACATCTTTATAATTCTTGTGTCATTCTTAAAAATCTATCAAGATTATCAATCAAGGTTTCTATTAGCATCCATCAAAGTAAATAAACGCCACAATACAAAAATTCTACTAGGAAGAAATCTTTTTTACCAAGAACAACTCCTCTCGAGTTTTCATGAATGACTTGACATCCTTTTTATCCACTAGTTGCCTTACAACTTCATCTGACAACCGGTTGAGAATTTCACTGGGGCTTGTTCATCCAATTCAGCTTTCTACATTTGTAATATAAGTTGAACTACTTCCTTTTATGGCACTCCAACACTTTTCTTTTATTAAGATTGCCTTCAACTTTAATTGCCACATTGTAAAATCAGTGGTGTAATCATAAGGCTTGATTTTTGCATAACTTCCTTCTTCCATCAAAACGAAGGACTAAGTACATCATATTTTACACAAGCAGAATACAACAACAACAAAAAAAACCAGAAAACCAGACTTATACTTCAAAAAAAGTAGGCAACCATATAATCGAAAACGAATTGAATATATGCAGCGAAAATATAATTTGTCACAAAACGAAACTAACGCTTTGATACCAGTTTGTAATTCCGATTTTAGATTTATGAGTTTTTTTTCATGAAGATCAAACAAGAATTGAGAACGGATCTAGAATGATCCAATTCCAAACAATCACAAACGTTGTATTGGCCTCAAGAGAGACCCGATGTGCACCGGTTTTATAAAACCAAAGAAACGAAAAATAAAGAGTTACAAATATCAAAATCAAAATATAACCGATAATTTCCCTGAGATTCGGTGAACCCTTCTTCACCTCGAGATCTTGCAACTGCAACGATCTTCTTCGATCTTTAGGCGAAGGCTCTCTTTTTGGTATGTGTATTGATATCTCTTCGACTTCTCTCTCGGATCTCTTCTCTCTTTGTTGTATTCGTTCTTCGCTTCAGTTTATGAGGTTTGCTCTTCTTCTTTCTATTGATAAGTGCCGCCCCGTTACTCACTTTTTTTTTGTTGTAGGGTTTTCGTATCAAGTGAGAGCTAACCAAGCTTGCCCACTTGTTCACCTTTTTTGATTTATTTGTTGTCCCACTTGCACATTCTATGCCCCACTTGCTACCTTATTTTATGTTGGAAGCTCAAACACAACTTTTATCGTGCAATATACATGCTTTTGCGCACACTTCCAGCCAACAAAATAAAGTCCATACAATATACAAAATACATACCCAACTTTACAAAAGTTTACACAAAAAACCCAAACCTTTTACAAAGTGTATAAAAGACCAAACTTCAATTACAAAAAACCCGACATGATATATTATTTTTGATGTAACTGTGTTGATAGCATGTTGTAATGCTATCTTTTGTATTGTTGTTTTCATGTATTTTTAGAAGAATTGCATGGGTTTAGGCATTTACTTCTTTTCTAGAGCTTATGTGCATCAAAGAATGTCTACTCCCGTTGTCTCTTGTGCTTAGGTGATTATATGTTAAAATGGAGCATAAATGGACATATAAGGACTCAAGAAAACAACTCTCTCTTCATCAAAGATGGAAGCAAAAGGCAGCCCCAGAGCATTAAAGTGGACAAAGGAATGGCAAAATATCATTCGGAGATGCAATCCCAAAAGGTCGAGTTGCCTGTACAACCCTACTGAAGCATCCCCTTCACTCGCACAAAGAAGGAGGAATCAACTCGGGCATGAAGACTTAGGCTCTTCCAAGAAAAAGATATTGCACAGTTTTAGTAAAATGAATCTATAGAAGGCCTATGAACGAATTGGAAAATGCATGAGTACTTTTTGGAAATATATTTCGCAGGGATACAACTGTGTAGTTTACATCGAGAGCTGAATCCTATAGGAAGACATCCAAAATGGCCAAAAAGTCACTCAAGGGTCGATTGAGTGGGGCCTTGACTCGACTGAAGAAGAAATCCATATCACCGACTTTCTTTTCAACGTGAGTCGAGTCACTTCAAGGTCGACTCGATCGATGTGTTTTGCCGTTGCAATCAACTCGCCAAGTGACGACAGTTGCAAAGATTCCCTTGTGTGGTTGTTGGCAATCCATGCCACTTCCTTGCCATGATCCGTGCCTAATTCCCTCTATTTTAAGCCTAGGCTTTGTAACACCCCGAATCCGCGGGACTCGGGGCGCTACTGGGACTAGAATCTCACAATGGATCCTGACCCTAGCCTGACAACAAGTTCACTAGATCTTACAACAAGACACAAATAGATTAAAACCAAAACATCAAACTGTAATACATAAATCAAAAGGCCTACAAACCACCGCTGAGTACAAACCAAAACATGTATCCATACATAAAAAAAGCATCCCATATCCCACGCATAATCCTAGTGTATAGAAGCCCTTAGCGGATCAACCACCTGGATCACTTTACAGTCCTCCTAACCTGCAAAGCATCTACAACACGGTATATAACCGTTAGCTAACCATTCATATATAAGATAATGCATAAGCACAAACACAAGTCATGGAATCATAAACACATAATCATGTTGTCACACATTTACCCGGTTAATCATCTTTATAAAGTCCAACACTCAAATCGTATATATATATATATATGTATATGAACATATGTGACACGAGGAATATATAATCCTCGCCTCTGGGTGCTATAGCCAGCTGGAGTGGTATCGGCACACCTTCTCGTATACCCTAAGGGAGTGGTGAGGTGTCCATCCCGTATAACAGGTCTGGCCTGATGACAGAGAACCTCCTAGACTCCACGGCGGGATGAAAGGGCAATTTATCACGGCCACTACAATGGGTGGTCAATAAACCATAGGTCGGTAATAATCAACATCGCATGCTATCAAGCATATAACAACCACCACTCATGCAAACATCCGATATAAGGATGATAGCTAAGTAAGTCCTACGGACTTACCTCAACCTCAAGATATCCTCAACCACGATCAACTCCAATCCGGAGAACAACACTGCCTAATAACATGGCATAAAGAGATATCACATCTCCTATCAATCAAAGGGGTCACACCTAGACTCAAGGGATCCATAAGGATCATATCCAACCTATAAACCTCAACAACCTACTAAACCTCAAAGCCATAACCGGAACATATCGATATCATAATCATCAACATCCTATCCTCATACACACACCTAGCATGCCACTAACCCACTCATACTAGCAAAGTAAAGGATTCATACCACTCTAGGTAGGTCCTGCACAAGACGCATCTGCGTGACAGGAAGGACGCAGAAGCACTGGGAAGCGCAGGGGCGGCAGCACTCCCACGCAGGGGCGGTGACACTGGTGGCGCAGGGGCGGCGGCACTGGTGGCGCAGGGGCGGTTTGTAGTGCACAAGATGATTCCTAACTTCTCTTCGATTCTTCACTCAACTATCTACGTCTTCATCGTCCAGCAACCATACACATATATATATATATATATATATATATATATATATATATATATACATATAAACATCAATACATGCCTAGGAGATCTAACATAAGATTCAACTTGTGGAATCCTAAGCTAAAAGAGAAGGAAAGAAAGAAAGAAAGAAAGAAAGAAAGAAGAAAGAGTAAGAGTTTACCACTGCACAACACAACATCAACATCAACACTCAACTGGCTCTCACAGCACAACATCAACACGCAACATCATCATCAACCAAAACCACACAACAACTCTCTTGCAAACCAAGGAAAAACAAGAAGAAGATCAAAGGAGAAGAAAGGAGAAAAGAAGAACGTGAGGCAGCTGGAGAATGAAGGAAACCCTTCATCTTGAAGCAAAGGAGGTAGTTATAGGGAATGAGAAGAGTAAAGCATGGTCAAGAGTCAGCAATGCCGGCTGCAGCCGCAGGAAACCGCAGGGGCGGACTCCCTGAGCCACAGGGGTGGAATACAGGACCCACGCAGGGGCGGCCCATTGGACCCGCAGGGACGGCTAGGTCCCGTCTCAACACCTAAAGACTAAGGCTCTTATAGCTTAACTGCATGTATTAGACACCAACTAAACACCAATTTACTACTCCATAAATCTCTCTTAGTTTCTCTTATTTTCGGAGCCGAGTCTCCTTAGTTTAGGACCGAGTTGGCTGAGTTGAGTCCGAGTCCGTCTGAGTTGTAAGTATTTTGTGCCGATTTGTGGATGAATTGTGTCGAATTAAGCTAGATTCATTGCTACTTACCTTATTTGTTTGATAATTCGATTATCTCTACTTGTTTTAATCATCTCTCTCTCTCTCTCTCTCTCGATTTCAATGGATTGCATGAGTTCTTGTTTGATTGTTGTGTTTTCTTCACTCAACATGAGTGAGTAGTTTCATACTAGGGATTGGGGTGAAAATCCCAATTTGAAGCTATTTAGTATTGTATAATTATAATGCCTAGAATTCATGTGAGTATCAAAGCATGATAATAAGCATATAGGAGGTTAAAACCGATTAGAACACTAGAATTCATATTTAAACTGATATGAAAGTCGGATGCTAAGCTTGCTTGGATTGTCCCTTTATGCACTTTATTTAGTTTTAAGCATGATCCTATGTGCTGTTAATTTGCCGGCTAGTATGAATGAAACTCATAAGTAATTTCATAATCTAGTGATACATTTTTGTAGACGCTTATATTGCTAGGATTATTACTTTATTCCAATAGCAAACACCATGTGAGGAATAATTGAATGCTAATTTATGAAGTGCAAGTCCACTCCAGATCCTTATGATTTAATCAAGCCAATAGCAAACATTATGTGAGACTTGATTACTTTGTATTGATCACTGGATGGAGATTGTAGTTGACTGACATTTTACCAATAACAAACACCATGTGATGTACTATGTTGGCTTGACTAGCATGCTTAGGCTTGCATTAATCTATCCATTCACGTGTCAAGCCACGAGAGATTTTAAAGAACCCCTTTTCTAATGAATTTGCACCGGCCTTCTTTATGAGTAAAGAAACTTTATGAATATTATTTTACTATTTTACTACTTTACCTTTGCTTTCATGTCATGTTGTTATGTTGCTACTGTATTTTATATATACATGTACTTATATTTTATCATGTGAGAACACTATAATTCTAATGCCTATAATGGATTATCTAGTTTAAATGACATATTGACATTGTTATACGGTGTGGTTTAAGATCTCCTTGAGGTCAGTACTGTTCCTCACATTCAAGTGAGAAACACATGCTCAATTGTCCCCTACTTCCATAAAGTGCTTCATTGCTCTTTATAGTAAGACCAACTCAACATTGTGTGGTTTCTGTGGATAAACATTATAAGGTCTTGTTCTTTTTCTTCTTTGACTTTCATATACGAAATGTTGGGTATAAATTTTATATGATTTATTTTCGGCAATATCCCTAACTTTAACTTTTCATCGTTCAATGTTAACGAACATTAGTACTAGATTTGAATTACTTAGTATATTTGGATCATCAAATGTGTCATGGACAAGGCCGGACATAAAAATTTGTATGTCTGGGACGATATGTTTTTGGTGCCCTCAGCAAACATGACCCATGCTCATGCATCTCATATTCTGCTAGTCGTTGGACAACGTACTACATGTTCATACTTTTCATCTTCCGGAACCAATTTACTAGAACACATATATCTATACAGGAACTCAATGAGAAGGGACTTATCAATGTACTACAAAAGAAGAGTGAAATTTGATAGTGTCTTATCTTTATTTGACGTTTCAGGTAGAATTAGAAGGATCCTAAGGTTCAACAACTACCCATTATGTGTTACACGATTCCACCGCAAGAGGGGTGATCGAATGTTTGCTTGCGGTTCACCGTGAATGTTCAAAGTTTGAAAGGAAGAATATAAACATAAATAATATAAATATTGAGCAATAGTTGAGAATAAATAATGAGAAAGTAGTCTAAAGTGTGCAGTACAATATTGAATGAAAACAAGAAAGAAAAAGAAAAGAAAAGAGAGGAACGAGTAAGCTAAGATGAAAAAGAGGTCGAAGAAAAATAAGAGATATTATAAACCCATTCAAGGCAGAACGACTTGAAATCCTAGAAAACACTCTCTTTTGAGTAGAAGGAAAACCCTTCACTGACCTCCGCCTCCGTCACCCCTCAAGTCCTCGACCAATTTCCTTAGCCTCAAGCCTACTAATGAATAACTTGTGTACCAATTGAAACTCTAACCAGTTGAAACCAAATTTTGTTCCTGGTTTAAAAACCTTGCTTCCCTCCTTTGTTGTGGATCCATATATGAATTTAGCGGTTGGTTTCGTGCCTTCTCCCTTTCTCGTAAAGGGCCTAAGAAACGTGAATTTGTGTTGTAAATCTGGAGTTGGATGAGGGTTTTTCGGATGAAAATCGTCTTTTGCGCTCTCTTTTCTTCTCCTATGAATTTTGTTCTTCGATTCCAACAATTTGGCGATTGGTCTTTTCTAGATTTTTCTAATCCTGATTTGTTTTCGATTTGGGTTTCATATGTAGTTTTTACTGAAATATTAGTCCTCCCAACTTCTTATATAAACTTTTAATTTGTTAAAATGTTATTATCAATCTTTCTTTAATCTACGTGTGTATTGTGATTACTTGTTTATTTGGTAATCCCTTTACCCCACTTCTTATTCCTATAATATTATTTATCATCCCTTCAAAAAATAAAAATAATATTGTTGATCATCACACTCCCTTTTCTCTTCTTCATTTGTAGTTTGTCTCGCCTTTTTACGCCATGCTCTACTCTTTAAAACCATTTTAATTTTGTGTTTAGATAAATGTTCTCAATCCATTGTAATCTCTAGTGTGAATAACTCTCAAACTAATATGGTTCCTCCTAAGGGAGGACCTAATGAACAAGAAGCCTCGAGCTTCCAAACAGACTAATAAAATTACAACGAAGACTTGTCATTGAGTAATTCTAAGTTTTATATTGGCTCTAAATTTTTGACACTTTGGCTTTTTAACAAAAGTCCTTTTAAATCAGTGTTGTTTTATGTGGTTTGAATGGACTCATAACTGGAAAATTTATAGTAAAATTCATCGGCGGATTGTTTGTTCCTCTTTAAGACTTCTGAAAAACGATCGTTAATGACCTGCAACAATGAAGTGTTTTAACAAAAGTCCAACATGAATGAACACTAGACTATTTTATGCGAATCTTTGGTTTGACCTCTTTGGAGATGGTTTGATATTAATGGTAAACAATGTTGTTCGTTCTAAAAATGGAGCCAACAAAAGCTTGAAAGCTTAATGTTTGAGCATTCTTATCAACTATAGATCATACCCCGAATATATGAACAAACAATGAAAAAAC
Organism: Fagopyrum tataricum; assembly: GCA_002319775.1. NCBI lineage: Eukaryota > Viridiplantae > Streptophyta > Magnoliopsida > Caryophyllales > Polygonaceae > Fagopyrum > Fagopyrum tataricum. The sequence continues at coordinate 18,110,052 of CM008280.1, read as the reverse complement.
GTATACTCTTTGATCAATTATTGGACGATGTATTATTAATATCCTCCTGATAACTATTTTTGGCCATCAAATATGGAATGTCGAAGTTAGTAACCACGTATCTAGTCTTACAGAAAAAAAAAGAAATTGAAAAACAAAGGTGAAATTCAAGTTGTTATTAAATAACTCGAAATTATAAGGAAAACAATAAGCCAAATAACAAGACATCCATGCCCCTGTTGGTTCAGAAATTTTAACAATTTGTATGAATTGGTACAAAAGTTTGACTTTCCTTGTGAAGTCGGTTTCAGAATTTTAAGAAATGTTGGCTTTAACAATTCTTTATTAGTTGGGATGAATTTTCATTTGAAGTCATTTCTCAAGTATGACTTAAACGATTGTTCCGGAAAATGCCGTAGTCACATGCCCATGTCGCCCGTGTTTTGATCGTGGTGGTGTTCAAGGTCTCTGAAGATCCTCCATCTAGGTGGGAGAAACGTCATGGGATCCACATTTCCGCAAGAGGTATGCCTTCCAGTGTAAAGGGTTTCTACTATTCTACTTCCCGGCGGCGCGACACCGCGTTAGTTTCTGCTATCTCGTGCTCTCTCCATGAGTATGTCAGGCTCGAGTTTCCTCGCCTTCTCCTGTGGTTTGTTTGTTTGTTCCGACATGTTTTGACACTTGTTAACCTTTTTCGGACTTTTTGTTGTGTTGTTTTTGTTTTCCTTGTTTTGCATTTTGCACGACGGTTAATTCATTTACAGTTTTCGGCTTCTGGATACACCAAGTTTGTTTGGTGTTTGTCGAGCTCCTTACCTTCCTTCGTTAAAAAAAAACTGTCTAATTTTAATATATAAATCTATATGGGTATTTTTTAAATTAATGGCCCATTTATGTTGATGTCTTGGGCTGAAACTCACCCTGACCGGGCCTGGTTATTGACATTTATTTAATTCTTTTAAAAAAAAGGTGCGGTTTTTTAAAAGTTCCGTTGATGATAATGACATAAAAAAAACGTTTCAAAATTGGCTGACAAATTAGGAATGCTATCATACTCCTGTTAGTTAAACACACAATAACCAGTGTTCTTAACCGGGTGTACGGATGTCGAGATGTGGGTACCAGACGGGTCTGGGACGGGCTGGACGGCTGGGCACTGGACGGTCTCAAGACGGCGCGGGACGGAGCTAGACGGGGGGTATGGATTAGGGTTTTTTTTTATCACCGCGTTCAATTTTTCAATCCTGACTCCCTCTCTTGGCGAACAGCGACGACCGGCGATACTTTCCCTCTGGGATCCGGTAACTCTCCTCTCTCTCTCCCCCCTCCCGAAAGCCTCTCCCTCTCCCTCTCTCTGCACTTTTGTAGTACTCCCTCGTTACTATTAGGTTCTCATTTGTTGAATACTATTGATACATGCTTTCCATGTCTACAAATGGTCGGGAGTTGTAAATTCAATATCTATTGGGGATATCTCCGTTTGAAATCTCTTAATGGTTGTGTTAATTATATTTTATATTGACCACTATCTGCATCAAATCAATGGACTTTGGCCACAATACACTTCTCAAATGTAGTGCAGACGATTTGTTACTACTTTGCTCTTAGATGTTGAGTTCTATTGTAACAAGCCATTGCACGTCTGAGATTCTAATGCGCATTGAAGTTCATAGTCAGATTGCTTTGTTTCCACTCTGATTCGATGCATTTTTGTTTTCCTGATTTAGGCTCATTAGTAATGGCGTGTGATGTTAATTGTTACTAATTGTGGATTGACAATTTTGGTGATGCAACTACTGAATGGTTATTTCAAAATGGTCAAATTATTCAAGTTAAACTTTATGGCCCAACTCTTTAGCAAGCTTCTTCTGCAGAAGGCAGACTGAAGTTTTCAATAGCATCTCTATCAGTTTCTTGGTAGTTCAAGATTGTTTTTTTTCCTTCTTTATTTTCTTTCTGTCACGGTTTTGGACTTTTGGTTATGTACTGAATGTCCTAGAAACAACTCCTATTCATTTCTCATGCATATCATTCTTTTGTTTACACTTTACAGGGAATTATTTTGAAGATTTATTACAACTTGTGATTGTTTATATCTTCTTATGGCTATTTTCTTGTTGATTATTATAGATTCATCATGTCTCAATCAACTCCAACAACAATTGCGTCTAATTCCAAGTCTATGAGCAGTGGTTCGAAATTGAAGCGAAAGAGTGGTAATGTTGGATGGGAGAATGAAAACATTAGATGTGAAGTTAATGTCATGGACGGAGAAGATGATGAAGTTAGAAAACAAAGTCTTCATGTGAGTCAATGCATGGCTAAGTGCGTGTATGAGTTAGGAAGTCCCTTAAATGTAGGGGAAAATGACACATTCAAAAGATTTGTTGAGGCGGTTGGACAATTTGGTCCGGGTTACCAACCTCCAACCCAATATCAACTTGGAGAGCCTCTTTTGAAGGGTGAAGTGGAAAGAATGAAGACATCAATCAAGGGTCAAGAGGAAGAACGCGAGAGAAATGGGTGTTCTGTCATGATGGATTGTTGGAGTGATAGAAAGAGGAGAATCATTATGAACTTGTGTGTGAATTCCGGAGGTAAGACTACTTTTCTTAGTTCCAAAGAGGCTTCATTAGATGCTCATACTAGTAAATACATATTTGAGTATGTTGACGAGTGCATTGAAAAGATTGGGGAGAATAATGTAGTGCAAGTGATGACCGATAATGCTTCGAATAATATTATGGCTTCAAGCTTCTTGTTTGAGAAGAGACCTCAAATATTTTGGACTCCTTGTGCTATTCACTCTCTTAATCTCATGCTTGAAGCCATCGGTGAACTCCCTCTTTTCAGAAGTATAATTGCAAAAGCAAAGGTTTCACCGTTTTTGTCTACTCCCATCACAAGACTTTGGCATTAATGGGGAGCCGTACACGAAGAGATATAGTTTGTCCGGGAGTGACTAGATTTGCATCTTCTTTTTTAACTTTACAAAACTTTATTGAGAAGAAGGACGCATTGAAGCACACGGTAATCTTAGAAGAGTGGGAAAACACGAAATGGTCTCAGAGCAAGAAGGGGAAAGAGGCTTATACTACCATATCGTCGTCGGGATTTTGGAATGGTGTAAGCATGTGTTTGAAGGTATTTACACCTTTAGTAAGAGTGCTCCGACTTGTAGAGGAAGATGTGAAGCCGGCCATGGGATTTGTGTACGGTGAGTTGCAAAAGGCAAAGGAAGAAATAAAAGAGGTTTTCAAGCATAAAGAAGAGAAATATAAGCTTATACTCGACGTAGTGGAAACAAAGGGAAGGGGTCGTATTGATACTCCACTTCACTTGATGGCTTACTTTCTAAATCCGTATTACTATTACAATTCCGGTTCTAATTGGTCCAACGAAGAAATGGAAAATATTATGGATGGGGTCTATAAATGCATGGAACGGATGTATCCTGATATTGAAATGCAGCATCGAGTGATAAATGTGGAGTTAGTTAAGTATAGGGGGAGAGAAGGTCCCTTTGGAAGAGCTTTGTCAGCAAGAGGATGTATGAAAAATGACAATGTCTATGATCCAGGTATGGTTATATCTTTTTTTGTTTATAGTTTTATACAAGAGTTAACTAGTTAAGGGCTGAATTATTGCTTTTACTATACATTTTCCAATATATAGTTGGATGGTGGGATATGTATGGCAATCACACTCCTAATCTCCAAAAGGTTGCAAAGAGGATTCTTTCATTAACAACAAGTTCATCCGGATGTGAAAGAAATTGGAGCATCTTTGAAGGGGTAATTGAATTGTATTTTATTATCAATTTAGTTATTATATTAGTAATTAGTACTCGTCTTCTTAGGTCACGAGTTATTGTTTTCAAACATGTAGATGCACACAAGGAAGGTAAATAAACTAGATACCGTCCAGATGAACAATCTAGTGTATGTTCAATTCAACGCAAGATTGTTGAAAAAGAAAATGAAGATTCAGAATGACAAAATTGACGTGCTTTTAGCCAATGAGGCTTCTCATGCACAATCATGGATAGTTGATGGAGTAGACGACGGTGAAGGTGAGGTCATACCCAGTTCGAGCGTTACAAGTGGTATGGTGAGTGACACAACGAGAGCGGATGAAGAATTGCAACCAAGAAGTAGTGGTCGCCATGTAGAGGAAGTGAGAGAGCTCGAAGATGATTTTGTATCTGATGACATGGAGGATGGGGAAGATATTGATGAAGAGTCTGACTTTGAGTGGGACGAGGAAGTGAGAGTGGTCGAAGATGATTTTGTATCTGATGATATGGAGGATATGGAGGATATGGAGGATGGAGAAGATAGTGATGAAGAGTCTGACTTTGAGTGGGACGAGGAAGAGTTGGAAGAATAGATTGCTTGTTGTTTCTTTGTTTTGTACATGCTTTTGTTTTTATTTTTAAGTTGGACAATGTCAAAACTCAACGACACCAAAGACAGGCAATGGCAATGAAACTCGGGCTGATGATGTTTGTTTAATTTGCATAATATGATTTTAAGATGTTGAAGACTTTGGAAATGAATGGTTAGTTGCATTATATGAAATTGGACCAAGCCTCGTGATATAGGTCGATTTTTCTACTACATTTCTGGTTAACCTCTAATGGGAGATAACCCCTTTTTTAGTCAGCTAACAATCATAATTGTGTTGGCTTCTATTCTACCATAATGCCCTTGCTATTGGCCCTGAAGTCATGTTTGGTTTCTGCTTGTATAAACTATGTATCATCTGATGCTTTTTTTGCCCCTTAAGTTTTTTCACCAATAATCTGCAGCACGATTCTCAATTGATATGCTTGATCTAATTTATTAAAATATTTTTTTTGTTAGGACGTCTCCCAGATTCTATGAAATAGCTGCCCTTTATGCATATTTTTCAGGTATGAAGATGATTATCAAAAATGGATTACCACAGAAGAAGTCACAGTAGAAGCCGAGACAGGTATGACAGGGACAAGTATTACGAGAGAGAGAGAGAGAGAGGATTATAAGTTTATAATTATGTGATGAAGATGTAGGTCCTAAAAAGCTTCACCTCTTCTGTGATATTGTTGTGGGCATGTGCCAGAATACAACTCTTTGTCATTTCTGATGCCTGGCATTTTCTGCAGGAGTAAATTGATGAAGAGGGAAGGTTGAACACTTGAAGCAGATCATAATCATGTGATAAGCAATAACAATGTTGTAGAAGAAGCTTTTTCAGATTTCCTGTTTTTATTTCTGTTCTTGATATGTCTATGGTGTCTGTTTAAAATATCATTGATGAACTTGCTGCTGTGGGTGTGCTCCTGTGTTTCATTAGTCTCCATTCTATTGACCCTTCACTTTTATGCTTGAAATGGTGCAATTGGATTTTCCCTTTTCTTTTTTACAAAACTCGTCTGCTGTTCTTATTTATATATTTCTTTGATTTAAAATTTTGTTTTTGACATGAAGAATTCTGATTGATACTAGTTTTAGATGTTAGCTGATTTATTACTGGATGAGGTGAAATATCTTGAAATTGAAATAGAGACGTTCCGATAAAAATATATTAATACCTCATCGGTCTTTATTATACCATAAAATATTTGTAGCATCCTTATAAGATGGAAGGGTCATGTGCCAAACGAATTGCATTTTTTTTTTATTTATGTAAAAGTCACTGATATCAGTAGATAATATTTAATTTTATTTTAGCAGAAGGGTGGTTTGCGATTTGTGAATTAGAAGGGTAGGCAGGCATGGGGAGTAGGTACCATAAATTTGAAGGCAAAATGTATCATTAAGTTGATAGCTACAAGTCTACTACACTGACCTTATGATTTCACCCAAAAAGTATTTTTAAAAAAACTAGCACTTACGATATTACCTTAAAATATTACCTAATGGTTTAAAGTGCGCAGAAAAATACAACAAACATTTGTTTTATACATTCATTTTTATGTATCCTATCACTTATGATATTTTGTACTATCGGTTCATACCTTTTTTTGTTCTATTTTTTAATTATATTTTTATGCAACATTTAACTAGTACATATATGAAATAACGAAATACACATCCCAACTAATAAAATGCAACTTTTAAAATAATAGTATAAAGTTCAAAATGTATAATATTTACAAGTTTATAAAAAAATAGCAAATGATAAAATAAAATGCAAACTAAAATATATAAAGTTTATATAAAATAAAAAATATAATAAAATAAAATAAAATATAAATTAATAATGCAAAATGTTTAAAATAATGGATCACATTGTATAAACTAATAGTTAAAATCGAGTTTTCAAATAATACAACGATAATAGTGTGCAAAATTTTTAATTAGAAAATAATATATTGAAAATATACTAACATTACTTGAAAATGGAAGATAAATATATGAACTAATAGTATACATTATTTGAACTAAATTAAAAAAACTTTGAAGTGTTAATATATAAAGTTGAACTATAACTACAACAATTAGTACGATAAAAATGCACTATAAATATTTTTTTTTATTTCATAAACATTATTTGAGGACGGTAAAAAAACTAATAGTATAAATATTTGAACTAAATTAAAAAAACTTTAAAGTGTTAATATAAAATATGAACTAGAGTCATAGAAATCAGGAGTTTTTTTTTTTCCTTCAAAAAACGTATTTTAAAAAAATGATAAAAATTATTGCAAAATTAAAATGGTATTAATTAGAGTATCATTTTAATTAACCTTTTATGTACTAATAATTCATTTAGATTCATTTTCAAACAAATAGAATGTTTAGTTCATATTTTACTGGTATACAATTCACATGTACTGTAATTCTGTACCAAAATGAATATTTTGCTTGGATACTATCTTAAATATAAGGGAATAGTTCAAGTAAAAACATTTGCTTCAAGTGCGGAATTATAATAGATAAATTATACGTTGATAAAGACATGAACTATTACTTAATGAAATATGAGTTAAACGTTAAATTGTAAATATTAAAATTTTATTTTAAACTTTTATACTAACAATTCAAAGATTTTGTTAATTTAATTCACATATCTTACGCTCTGATTTAGTACACTTTTTATACTATTCTCGAGTAATGATTTTGGAACAAACTTTATTGGTATATTTTTATTATATATAATTTATTTTATAACAATTATATAATTATTCCATATAAAGTGTTTTATTAATTAAAATATTTTATATTATTATGTATTTTAAACCTTTTAAACTATTAGTTAAAGAATGTGTTTTATTAGTAAGTATTTCATTAATTCGAAAATTGTAACAAGGAAAAAAGTGCATAAAAAACATAACTAATAAATATAAAAAAAATACATGAACTAATATATACAATAATAGAATCGATGGTATACAAATTATAAACGATTTGAACAAAAGTTTTGAGCTAAAAATGTAACGGTTATAAACTTTTCTTGTAAGAATGTGTTTGTGGAAATAATTTGAACTTATTTTGAATGAGTAGTTAAAAAAAAAATTTAACTAAAAAAAGTTAGAAAAAAAGACACGTGTCAAACCAATAACTATCAGTATTACTTTACCGGATGAAAAACTAGAGCTAGTAATTACATATATAATTATTTCAAATATATTTTTTTATTTAGTAATGAATTAAATTTAATATATGATATATAAATTATTTTATATTAATTATTTCTACTCTATAATACATTTGAATGTCTCGCTATAATAAATACCAGTTATTTTAAATTTATTGTATAAAATAAAGTAATAAAAAAAACATATTTATTAATTGCCCCAATTGGTCCAAGGTGTTTGTAAAAAGGAAATTATAGCAACGTTAAAGTCATGTCAGAGATGATATAAAGAGAACTCTTCTGACCATTTTGTCTACCCCTGACATCTCCTTCTCCTCTGTCAAACTACTCACTCACAGAAAAGCGAAGAGAAGAGATCCGTCGAGCTAGAAGGCGGAAGACGCGATGGCAGGCGGAGGTTTCGCAGTGGAGGGCAGTGGCGAGGACTTTGGTGGCAGAATAACCGCCGTGGTTGTCATAACTTGCATCGTCGCTGCCTCCGGTGGCCTCATCTTCGGTTACGATATCGGAATTTCAGGTTTTTGTTTAGTAATCACTTTCCCTGAGTTATTGTTACAGTTGTGGTTTGTTAATCTGAAACACCAAATTCCAACATACGAACTTAGGCTTTTTTTCCTGAGTAAAACTAGGAGCTGCCTAGGCTAATCAGTACCGGTAGAACCGTAGAACTGTTGAAATCAGGATATCCACTCGTCTCGTTTACCTTACCTGCCTTTCAACGTGGATGTTGTGTGCCAAAATTTGGTGTCTCATCTTCTTCGCACTCTCTTTGTCTTCTTCTACCCAGCTTTATCATTTTATATACAGTAAAGTCTAAAAGTCTTACCTTTTGCCCACTCTCTGTCAAATTTTTTAACTTGTTTCTTTCTGAATTATAATTACTACAATCTCTCTGAATTATATTATAAGAGTATATTTGAAAAAAACAAAATTAAATCTGATATTATCGTATTTGATAAACATAGTAATGCTTAGTTGTACTTGTGGAATTTTGTATCCGCTTTTTAGGCATCTTGGTTTCCTTAATTTGCATGATCTGTACGTGTCAAATAGGTCTACTATAATGGTTACATTTATTGTCACTGTCAGCTAATTATTTTTTAATTGAACCTGAATTTAGTTTCTTCAAAATAAAATACGTACAGTATATGTACATCTTCGACCAGTTCACGTTCGTACATGCATACTCTAACAAGTTAAGTTTAAGTAATTAAGTTGACATTATGATTAATTAATGAATAAAAATATTTATTTAATTATATTATGAAAAACGACAGGTGGCGTGACAACGATGGTACCGTTTCTTGATAAGTTCTTCCCGTCGGTACTAAGGAAGGCTGCTGATGCCAAAACAAACGTCTACTGTGTGTATGACAGTCAACTGTTGACAGCTTTCACATCCTCCCTTTACATAGCAGGGCTTGCGGCTTCGCTGGTGGCCAGCCGCCTCACGTCCATCTACGGTCGTAAGTTCACTATGATACTAGGTGGTTGCACCTTCCTTGTCGGAGCTTCCATCAACGGTGCTTCTGAAAACATTGCAATGCTTATCATTGGCCGTATTTTTCTCGGCTTTGGAGTCGGTTTCACCAATCAGGTAATCCCAACGAGATTTAATATCAGAGCATCCACTTCCTAGATACTCTCAATATGTTTTAGTATTTCAAGTTCTAATAATACACTATATAATACTAGAAAGAAGTGAATAAGACCAACTGTACTCACGGTTAAGTCACCTCAGCTTTTGTTATTTGGCGATATTATATCACGTAACGTTGAATTTTATCACGTGTCATTTCTTACATTAAACTGTATATTTGGTAATTTTAATTATGAAAAAATGTTTTCGATTTTGACTTGCTTATTTTATCTTCACACAAATCATTATTTTAAACAACTATAAAAAAAAAACTATTGAGCTAAGTTTTCGAATATTCATTAAAAAAAATCCATATTTCTTAATGATATTGTATACTATACCTTTAACCATAAAAGGGTATAATATTCCTTAATCATATATTTATATTTATTATTTCACATTCTTTAGTTGTAATATTTAATATTTTATTTACAACTTTTTACCTAGATTATTCATGATATAATTTGTTTTGTTTATATAGTTTTGATATTGTTTCATTTTAAATTCTCAGTTTTTTTTTTTTTAGAGATATATATATTTCTTTTTTTTATATTATAAAATTATATTTTTTTGTATAGCTAGCAATATATTGTTTACAATTAAAAAAAAATTAGTTCAAATTTTACAAATCTCGTACAAGACACTGAACTAGTTTGTGAATAAAAGAAGAAAAAAAATGAAATAAGTAACTACGCATATGCACTTAGTTTTTGTTTACAACAAATATACAATGATCTAAGTATGTACGATTACAATCTAGGCAACACCAGTATACCTATCAGAAGTAGCTCCACCGAAATGGCGAGGAGCCTTCAACACAGGCTTCCAGTTCTTCATAGGAATCGGAGTCGTGGCAGCCAACTGCATCAACTACGGAACCTCTAAGCATAAAGCAGGATGGCGAATCTCGCTTGGACTAGCAGTGGTGCCAGCCTTAATCATGACACTCGGGGCATTCTTCATAACCGACACCCCAAGCAGTCTCGTAGAGAGAGGAAAGCTAGACGAAGCCAAACGCTCCCTAGCAAAAGTCCGAGGAGAGAATGCTGACATTGAAGGAGAGCTGGCCGCGCTAACAAAGGCTAGTGAGGCCGTCAAGGAAGCGAATCAAGTCCCCTTTGTTACAATCTTTGAGAGACAATATAGACCTCATCTTGTCATGGCTGTCATGATTCCATTTTTTCAACAAGTCACTGGGATTAATATTATTGCCTTCTATGCCCCTGTCCTGTTTCAGTCTGTTGGATTTGGGAGCAACTCGGCTCTCATAGCGGCCATCATTCTTGGTTTGGTCAACTTGTGCTCGATCCTCGTCTCCACTTTTGTCGTCGACCGGTTTGGCCGCAGGGTTCTCTTCTTGGAGGGTGGCGTTCAAATGTTTGTCTGTCAGGTAATCTCTTAGTTGTACAAAATCTATAATTAATATTTATATATAAAATGTTTTGAAACTAATTTGTTATGGTAATGTTGTTAGGTGGCAGTGGCGATTGTGTTGGCTACTTCAACTGGAGTGTCACACGCTCAGCACATATCAAAAGATCACGCAATACTAGTTCTAGTGCTAATGTGTGTATATGCAGCTGGTTTCGGGTGGTCGTGGGGGCCGTTAAGTTGGTTGATTCCGAGTGAGATATTTCCATTGAAGATAAGGCCAATAGGGCAGAGTATTACAGTTGCTGTCAACTTCGCTGTGACGTTTGTTCTGTCACAGACGTTCCTCACGATGTTATGTCACTTCAAGTACGCGGCTTTCCTCTTTTATGCAGGCTGGATTGCCATCATGACTGCGTTTGTGGCGTTGTTCGTTCCGGAGACGAAGGGGATTCCATTGGAATCTATGCATGTTGTTTGGAAGAAACATTGGTTTTGGCAAAGGTACTTGAAGGATGAGTAATAGTACCAAATTTCGGGTATCAGATGAAATGTTTCTAGTGTCAAAGTTTATATTGTTGGTGCGCAAATCATGTGCTTTTGTGTTCTAGGGAGTTTGAGAATTGTTGTTTGATGCATATTAATTTGAGTATGTTAGTTAATAGGATTACTATGTTAAATTAAGGAGATTAAACTCTTTTTCAGCTTCACCTTGTAATCTGGCACAGTTTGAAAGTCCTTCTGAATGCAAAGAACCATTGAAATGACTTTGCAAATTAAGGAGATGCTACATTCTAATGCTAATTAAGTAACCTACAGCAGAAGGGATTGATTGGACGGAATATGTGCTTACTATTCTTCTGACCTTCGCTTGAAGACCGCTCAATTTTGAGAAAGTGAGAGGTGTCCCGTGATTTTAATAAATAGCATTAATACTATTATGCATACGAGTCTAAAAATATCTCTAGCGAAAAAGAAAGTCTAAAAATATGATTCTGATAGTTAATTTGTAGTTGGTTTTGTGTTATAAATATGAGTTTGTTTGCTTAGCCAAAATGAGCACCCGTCGTAGCCCCGTAGGAGATCGATCAGGTCTTCTCACCAAATCCCAATACAAAGATCATCACATTGATTGAGTGGGGGGTTTGGATAGAGAAGACGGTTCGAAAATGACGGGTGGGCAACTGACTTCCTCCATCTTCAAGAAAGTTGGCGATGAGAAGGAAGCGTCTGAACCTGAGGTGACACTCAGCGTGGTGATCACATGCATTATTGCTGCCTCTGGCGGCCTCATCTTTGGTTATGACATCGGAGTATCCGGTTTAGTTTTTATAACTCCTTTTAATTTATTTATGTTCTTGAATTTTTGGATGTTTAATTTATTTGGACGCTAAATTCAAATGAGACTCCTTTTAATTTTGCAGGAGGCGTGACAATGATGCCATCATTTCTAGAGAAATTCTATCCCGAGGTATTAAAGAACACCCAACATCCACAAACTAACGTGTATTGCGTCTATAACAACCACGCCCTCGCCGGCTTCACATCCTCCCTCTACGTGGCGGGTTTTATCGCAACCTTCTTCGCAGGCAACGTCACCTCTAAATTCGGGCGACGCTTCTCTATGTTGGTGGGCGGTATCGCCTGCTTGTTGGGCGGCTTCCTCGAAGGATTTGCGGAAAACGTACCAATGCTAATCATGGGCCGCGTTTGCTTCGGGTTTGGAATCGGATTCATCAACCAAGCGATTCCGTTGTACGTCTCGGAGGTGGCCCCACCCAAGTGGCGGGGCGCATTCAACACTAGTTTCAATCTCTTCATCGGAGTTGGCAATGTATTAGCTACAATCATCAACAACTTTGATTCATACTTGGAGTACGGTTGGCGGATCTCTCTTGGATTCGCCATGATCCCCGCCTACATCATGGTTATCGGCGTCTTCTTCATCCCCGACTCCCCATGTAGCCTCGTCGAGAGAGGAAAGGTAGAGGAAGCCATGCGAGCCCTTCGAAGGCTAAGAGGTGAAAATGCTACCGAAGCCGGGAACACCGAGCTATCAGAGTTGATCAAGGCATCAGAAGCCAACAAGGCAGCAACACAAGACGACAATTGCTTGGCCATCTTTAAAAAGCAATATAGACCACAACTAGTCATGGCCGTCGCAATCCCCATCTTCCAAATGGCCTCAGGGATATTCATCATCGCTTTCTACGGCCCCGCCATTCTCCAAACCGTGGGCTCAGGCAAGGACGCCGCCCTTGTAGCCGCAACGGTCCTCAGTACTGTCAACATCTTCTCCATCCTCATATCCACCTACACCGTTGACCGATACGGACGAAGACCTTTATTCATGATAGGAGGGTTCGGGATGTTGATTGCGCAAGTCGGGATGGGGATGATGCTAGCGATGACGGTTGGAGTTTCGGGCGTCGGCCAAATAAGCAAATCAAATGCCCTAGTCATGATGGGGTTTATGTGTTTGTTTGGCGTCGGGTTCGGGATCTCATGGAACCCACTTGTGTGGGTGGTCATGGGTGAGATTTTCCCCATGAGGATACGCGCAGTGGGAAATAGTTTGGCCGTCGCAGTTAATCTTGTTGCGACGTTTTTACTATCACAAACGTTCTTGATGACGCTTTGTGAGTATAAGTATTTTGTGTTTTTGTTCTATGCGTGTTGCATTGCGGTTATGACGTTGTTTGTGGTATTGTTTTTGCCCGAGACTAAAGGGATTCCTTTGGATTGCATGGAAGATGTGTGGAAACAACACTGGTTTTGGAGGAGATATACCACAAATTGTAGCAATGATGTTACCAAATTGTAAATTAGTTTCTGGTAGACATTAGTGTTGGTGCCATAGACTCCATAAGTCTTCACCATTATATACTTGATTTTGACTTTGTTTAGGGATCCATTGTTCTCAATTGAGTTTAATAAATGGGTGATTGGATTTTGGTCTCACTTTATTTCCCTACTCAAACACACTCAAGAAGCAACAACATTGCTCGCGACAAACTTTTTACAAATATACCCATATATCGAACAAATCATCTTTAGGGAAATAAATTAAATAGTAAAAAACTTGCACCATTGCACCACCTTCACCGTTCGAACCAAAGTAATTGGACAACACCTTGGTGCCGGCGGAGAACTAGCTAGGTGGACTAGCTGCGGGATCTACTTACGGCTTATGTCGGCCATTCATCACTAAATCCCTATTTCCGTCGTTGGCCCAAGCAGAAAGCGCTTGATGTCGTAGACTGACATTTCCAATGTTGATGACGAACACAACATTGATGTTGACGCAATCCCTTCCGCTGTCAAAGTTCGCTACTCTCGTTCAAATATGTGACATAGGTAAATCACCATTGACAATGCAACAACTAGCCAAGACAAGGACATGCAAATTTGTATATTTTTAAAAGATGGATTTTTTTTTTCCTTTTATCGTGTTTTTTTTATATATATAGAAAAAAGTAACAAATTTGTATTTTATAGCCTAATTTCAAATTTATTATCCGAGTTAAAGTTATTGTCAAATTCTTGAAAGTTAAATGGGATGGAGTATTTTATGAGGAAAATCCATAAAAAAAATTTAAAAATGGGAAAATAAAATGGGGATGGGATTCCTTGATGGGACGAATGTCCAACGGGATGGGGACAAATTTCAATACTAGAACGGGGATATGGATGAGGATGGAGGGCATTGTACTAAACGAGAATGAGGATGCATGTGTAGGGTATTCCCGGCCCATTGACACCCCTAGGGAGGAGTTAGATATGACAGATCCGGAAGTATCACGGTAACACCTTTTGGGAAGCTATTGCTGATCTAGGAGAGGTGTGACAGCCTACGACCTCAAAGGCCCTGAGGATCATGCAGCCTACGATAACTAGTCTACATCAATTATTATATGAGTGCCTACTTCCGAGGTACGATTCTTCCAGTGCTATTACTATATAGGAGATTTACATGCTCTAGATGTTGCTTACGGGGAAGGCCCCCGACATGAGATGTTTCATGGCTCATTATCGAGTTCCAAGAAAATGTGGGGACACTGATGTGCAAAGGGGTAATCACTTTTTAGTTGACCTTCTAGTACACGATATCTCCCAACTTGAGCCGATTAGAGTGACTTTGACCCGTTTTACAGTTGTTATGTTGAGGCACATGGATCTTTTCAAGAGATCTAACTAGGATATGCTAGTTTTAGTACGTCACTATCGCATTTTGCACAATCGATCTTAGACCATCCAAGACCCCAAGAACTAGACTGAGCCCTTTTTCAGACACATCCGGCGTAGAGAGGTTGTTGTTGAGGTTGATGTAGATGATATACCAGATGTTGACATTGCTACACCATTTCCAAATCCCTTATCTTAGGTTGTAGGGTGTTCTCGCGCTCTGCCCCCATTTCTATGCAAGTATGGAGACACACATGTCCGACTTCACTGCTTACTATGAGGAGTAGTGAGGTCACTTTGCCTCCTTCCATATTGACCTTGGGAATCTGACCTCTAATGTAACGGAGCTTGTTTCGCAAATGAGAAACTTCTCCACACGCCACGATGAGCTTCATGGACTTCACACCGAGCTCCTCACGAGTTTTAACGTCTTGGTCAGGTGGAAGCAGACATGGAGATATTAGTGCTCCAAATGGCAAGGACGAGGACTTCATGCTTGAGGACTTGATGATTGACCTTCTTTTCCACCACCACCAACTGATACACATCATGCTTTTGTGAGTACTAGCTTTGTTCATTACTTAGTTGTCTGCAACATTGAGGCAAATCTGGTGTTTTATTATGGGATGTATGTACTCACTAAAGCATTCATATTTTCCTTTCTTTTCACATGTGTTATTTTTCATCTTTTTCTTTTTGAGTCTTTCCTGCAGTTTTGCATTGCATTTAAGTCAGTAGTTGAGTCTGATGTCATCTTTAACTCTTCATATTTATTGCATATAATGGGAAAAAAAAATGTTATTTGATATTTGACGTACCTACAATGCTTTATATTATATCTTTTTGCTATTGTTTATGCACACGAGTTATTGGATGAACTTTGATTTATAATTTGACTAGACATAAACCACTGAACGCTCTTGACCCATGGACATGCATTTTCATGTGTCATTTTTTTTCTCCATATTATTGTGTGATCTACAACATGCTTAGTTTTTTCTAGAACTTGTGACTGAATATTTTTCAAAAATTGCATGTTCATTTGATTTCATATACTTGATGTGAAGATGAATGATGCCCTCTTTGATAAGCTTATGTGCATATTACTACCCTTGTATGTGTTTTCATTCTATTAGCGACGTATTGTATTTGTTAATTAATCGTCTTTGGTTCCCCTAAAAAAATGCCAAACACCGTGGTTAGCCTCATTAAACCTTATCAGGGGTTGAGATGATCAAAAAAGATAAGTATGGCGTGTTTCCTAAAGATTTTGTAAATGCTTGCAAGAGTTAATGTGTGAGTTTGGATGTATTTTGCTTATAGAAGATATTTTCTTGGTTGGTGGAGCGGACAAAAAGTTCCCACCACTTTGTTGTTGAAAAAATAAGTGTTGGGTTGAAATTGAAATTTTATAGTGCTTATCCATGATAAGAGATATATAAGCTGAAAAGTGAAGTGCTATAGACTCTTGGAATAGTGTAGAATAAAGTGTGAGTTTGATCTTCAATGGTGAAATGTTGAAGTGGTTCGAGTTCGGACAGGTTTTCTATCCTAGATATTATAAGCCATGTGACATGATTTTTTTTACCTTACCTACATGTTGTTTTTCCTTTGTCCCTTACACGTTTACACCCTATATAAAGACCTCATTATTCACATCTTGTATTTTAGTTTTTGTTATTGATGGCGGAGTTTAAGAATGCTTTGAAAAGCTTATGGTTAAGATCTTTTCATGTTTTTTGAGTTTGAGTGATTGTTGATATATGCCTAAACACATTTAATGAGATTAAGTGAAGCACAATATCCTTTGAGTGGTCTAGAGAGTTATGATTCATCTTCATCCTTTGATAGTGATTGTTACTATGATGAAGTGATTTGAAAATTTATTTTCTTCCTGATTTGCGTAATATTGAGGATGAAGATGTTGTATTGATTTTGTTCGTATCTTTGTCGGCATCATATGAAAACTTCGTTTAGTCATTTGTTGTTACAAAATGTATTATAACTTTAGAAGATGTCAAGTCTGTCTTTCATATGAAAGAACTACGTCACAAGGTGAATGAAAAGTATTGTAGGTAAGGATAGTCAGACATCTGACTTGTTTACAAGCGGAGGTAAGGGGAAAAAATCAAGGAAGAAGAAGGGCAATTAGTCATCTTAATCAAAACCTAATAAGCCTAATGATGTTTGCAACTATTGTATGGAGAAAGGACATTAAATGAACGAATGTCCTAAGAAGAAGAAATCGCAGGATTCTGGTTCTCCAGTTGTTGTAGAAGATGATTTTAAGTGTGATGAGGATATAATAGTGATAACATGAAGTGATGGTGTTCCTCTTCTTTGTGTGAGCACAAATGTTATCTTCTTGTTGTTATTCAACTATGTAGTTGAATGGTAGCCTTGTATGTATATTAGATGCCCTATAGCTTTCAATGAAAGTAGGTTTGTTGTGCCTAATTATGTATTAAGATATGATAATGTAATTGGATTATCAGGCTCCCTATTAGCTTGTTAATTTGGATATAACCTTTACATTGGTTGTAACATAATACTTTATTTTCATTGAAGAAATTAATACACATACGTGCCCTTCCTTCCCTCTGATTTTCTGTTGTAGTATCTGCATCACCTGTAGACATCATGGAGCTCAAAGAATATGTGTAACAAGAGGAGGGTATCCATACTTGCCCTTCTTTCCTTCTGATTCTGTTTTGTAGGATCTACATCACCAGTACACATCATGGAGCTCAAAGAATAGGTGTAACGGGAGGAGGGTATCCATTATTTGGTGGATTTACTTTGAATTTTGAACAAATGAACAACACATATTTTACTTCACTTCTATTCGGTTTAGGGACAACCTAAGGTCTTTTTCTAGGTTACCATGTTCTTTTTTTGGTTAGTAGATTTTTATCCAGTTCATTGCGGTTTTGTCTAGACTTGTTTTTACTCACTAGCTTATTTGTTTTGCTGAAATACTTTTTTTATGGTCAAAGATACCGGACCACCAGTCCGGATCACCTATTGCACTAAGTTAAAAATAGAAACCGAAAGATAGCGTTAACCCTCCATTTCTCTTTTCTATCGATTCATCGCTTTTGCAAAATCTTCAACTCGCCGGCTTGATACTTTCCTTCCGCTGGTGCGTATGTTCGGAGACCTCTCGCTCACCTCTTATCCTTTCGACAGATATCGCTCACGTTAATTACGTTCTCCGTTTCTCTTTGAAATCCATTCTATCGAATCTCTCTTTCGCTCATCTTCAACTTGCTTTGCCGGAGACCACTCGCTCGATCCTTTCATTCCGACGGCCTACCTTGCCAGAGATACTCGTTAACCTTTCCTTCCACCGGCGCGCCTCATCGGACAAACTCGTCCTTGGTCTCTTTCTACCGTCGGCTCCTCTCGCACGGTAAAACACTGATTGCCTTAACCCTAATTCTATTTTGAATTTGGGTTAAATTATGATAAATTAAAGTTGAATTAAGATTGAGATTTATTGTTTCTACTCTTTAACCTTCACTGTAATCTAAATGCTTGTTGTCTTCTTCTCCTCCTTTACTGGAATTTTTATTGTTCATTTGGAAGCATACTGGTGATCTAAATGCTTGCTATCTTTGTTCGGAGGGTTAACCATAATTCAAGATTGAGATTTATGGTTTCTAATCTTTCACCTTCATAGTAGTGATCAAAATGCTTGCTATCGCCTGCTCCTCTCTCTCTACTTGAATTGTTATTGTTCATTTGGAAGCATAGTTTGTAAACTGGAAGTTTATTGGGCAACTTATTTCAATAAAGCACTATACTTTTTTGAGCAATCTGAAGCAATTACATCCTATAGTAACTCAAATTGTATTTTTATCAAGTATCCTACAACAACTGAACATGAATTTCTATTCGATCAAGACATTAATCAACAACTTGCAACAACTGAATGTCATGGTCTACCACTTGCTTCTCGTTCAATTAGTTATGTTATGTCTACTATCAAGATGAGTATGTTCTGTTGATAGATATCATTTGTTAAGCTAGTTGATATATAATTTTTTCAGCAATTTATTGCTTTGTTTTTATTTATGTTGATATAGTTGAATGTTTGTTATACTTGATGTAAGAGCTTTGATCTTTAGGAGCCATTTTTGGCCTTAGCGGCCCCTGCGGGTTTGTGGAGCCGCCCCTGCGGCTTAGTCCATGATCCGCCCCTGTGGCCAGGAAGCCTGCCCCTGTGGTTGCAGCCGGCTATGTTGACCGATTGACTCGTGCTTTACTCTTCTTCCTCCTTATCCCTATTCCTTTGCTTACTGAGCAAGGGTTTTTCATTCCTCAAACTTCTTCACGTTCTTCTTCTTGTCTTCTTCTTCTCCTTGATCTTGTCTTGGTTTACCTTGTTTTGGAAGAGCTAGTTGGTGTGGTTGGTTGTTGATGGATGTTGTGCTTTGTGCTGGGATTGGGAAGCCAGTTGTGGTGTTTGTTTTGTGGTGATCTTTCCTTGGATAGGCCACAACAGTGGTAAGGGTTCTTCTCTACTCCTTTCTTCTTCTTTCGATTCCATTCTTCCTCCCTAACTTAGGATTAGATGTGTATGAATGTATGTTGATGTTGGATTGTGTATGTTTATGCATATGTATGATTAATGGTTGATGAAGACGTGATTCCATCACGTGAAGAGCTGAAGAGGAATCGCGGGATCACATTCTGCATCGTCGCCGCCCCCGCGTTCCAGTACCGCCGCCCCTGCGGAAGCCTTGTCACCGCACCCGCGCCCGGAAGCTGCCGCCCCCGCGGCCACGGTCTCAGCGCCTGCGCTTGCCTGCGGACCCTGTCACCGCGCCTGCGGCCGAGTCTTGCCGCGTCTGCGGTTTGCCTTGTTCCGCCCTGCGTCTTTCCGTTCCGCAGGTGCGTCTTGTACAGGATCTACTTAGAGTAGTATGATCCTTTCCTTTCCTTTCCTAGTATGAGCGGGTTAGTAGCATGCTAGGTATGTGTATGAGGATAGAGTGATGAGGATTATGATATATCGTTTATGCCGGTTATGGCTTTGAGGTTTATGAGTTAGGATATGATCCTTATGGATCCCTTGGGTCTAGGTGTGACCCCTTTGTTTGATAGGAGATTGATATCTCTGTATGCCTTGTATAGGTAGTGCTGTTCTCCAAATTTGGAGCTGATCATACTTGAGAGTACTACGTGGTTGAGATTACTTCGAGGTTGAGGTAAGTTCAGGACTTACTTAGCTACCATCCTTATATTGGATGTATGCATGAGTGGTGTTTGTTATATGCTTTATAGCATGCGTTATGATGATTACCGACCTATGGTATAGTGATTGCCCATTGTAGGGCCCTGACAGTTGTCCCTTTCATCCCTTTGGAGTCTGGGCGGTTCTCTGTGGTTGGGTCAGACTTGGTACACGGTTGACCACTCTCCATTCCCTTAGAGTACACGGGTGGGTGTGACCAGGGACCACTCCAGCTGCCATGAGCACCCAGAGGCGAGGGTTATATTCCTCGTGTCATATTTATTCATATTCATATATATATATATATATATATATATATATATACGATTGAGTGATTGAACTTTATAAAGATAATAAACTGGGTAAATGTGTGACAACATGATGAAGTGTTTATTATTTCCTGAAGTGTGTTTGAGCTCTTGCATCTCTATATATATGTGTATGGTTAACTAACGGTTTTATACCATGTTGTAGATCCTTTGCAGGTTAGGAGAGCTTCAGAGTGATCCAGAGTGGGTGATCCGCTGAGGGCTCCGTACACTAGGTCGTTATCAAGGAATGGGTTCTTTTGTTATGTATAGTGTTATGTTTTGATTGTACTCAGCGGCACCTTGTATAAACCTTTTGATTTATATATATCAGTTTTATGATTTGGTTTTAATCTATTTGTGCCTTGTTGTAAGATCCAGTGAACTTGTTGTCAAGCTAGGGTCAGGATCCATTGTGAGATCCTAACCCAGTAGCACCTCGAGTCAAACGGATTTGGGGTGTTACACTTGACAGGGCAATTGAAACAAGGAGGTAAACAAACAAACTACTGCAATTTTGCAAGGGAGAAAATACAAAGTTTTGTAAAGTTGGCCATCCTCATGTCTTGGTCACCTCATTAGTTTGCTTAGTGCAAGTCAAGTAGAGACACGAAACTCGTCAACACTCCAATAATTTAGGAATGAAAGAGTAGAAGCTTGAACTTGATAACATTTCAAGAATGAAGATTTTAGGAAAATGGATTATAGGCTGAGAAATATATGGTACATGTTTAACTTGATAACATTTCTGATGTATTTTGTCAACAAGTTGTTGTATATGTGAAATTTATATATTAATGAAAATATGGTATTTGTTGTAGCAATTTTTTTTACATTTGAGTCAAATTTGTAGACTATTAGTTTCTGACTTTTCATCAGTAAACTTGTAACCATATGATCATACCAACAACAAACTTTAAACACGTAACTAGATAATATTTTGATAGAAGGGAGCCAAAAAGGCTACAACTAGTATTTTCTCGTAACATAAAATTTATAAATTAGCATTAACGGTTTCTTGTCAATCGTTAAAACATAAATTGTATAAGTAGAAAATAAACAAGATAAAATCTTATAATGTCAAATGACTTCACGATGTCTTGGAAAACACGATTCAACTGATTTCAGGGATCCTTTGTCAAACACTAATCACCTAACATAAGCAAATACAGTATATAAGAGATAAAGAAAATTAAAATAACATGAGGGTAATAACTACACATAAAGGTTCACTAACCTACAATGTTCCAATTAACACATTATCTAAGTTTAATTTTAGCTAATTGTCAAAAATATCTTCCACTTGAACCTGCAATATTGATCATACAACTAATTGAAAAGTCATTAATTTAAATAACAAATCTATAGATCAAGAACTACAAATTGATTGAAATATATAATTGCGTTCTATTTGTTAATTATGTTAACCTAAGGCAAACCAATACTTGTCAATAATGCCATATGACTAGGTTGGAAATATTGATTGTGATCGCTCTCTAAAGGTGTGAAAGTGTAAACATATGGATTCGATGGGCATTAATTTCCTACTATTGATCGTTGTACATCACTGTCATCCAAGTGAATGGTTTGACCACCCTGTTGTAAACCAAATTAGAACCAACTTAGAAGGGAACAAATATTTTGATGATGTAACAAAGGCTAAAAACACTATAACTTATACATGCGGCTTAGTAACTCTGTTATGCTTAGGTTTTCTACTGTTTCTTGTTGCTGTTTCAAGAGCACTTTTGCGCCTTTTACTTGACAGACCACCAGGATTGGGCTTTGACTTCATGCCTTTTATTTCCGTTGTCACGCCATTGAGATGCATAGGCTTATCTTGGCTTGAACCATTTTGCACCAATTCTGCTGGTCTTTCCGTGGAGCTTGAATCAATTTTTCTAATCAATTTGACGAGACCTTCTTTCACAACATTGTACTTATCTTCAATTTCTACAGCTCTTGTAACCAAGCGAGTAAATAGATGACACAAGTCCCTATAACGCCACCCCCTTGCTTTCTTAGGATCCGGATCAAGATTGCTACAATCACCGGTAGCTTGAATGCATCCTTTTTTGGCATTGTTTGTCCCATCTTTTCAAGATATACTTGCCAGGATCTTCCGTAATACCTTTATTAGATAAAACCTTCAGTATATGACTGCATAGCAGGCCAACAAACTCAAACTTTCTATAGCTACAATATACAATTTCTTCTCTTTCATCATAAGAGACGATATAACCGGATTGCTTCTTATGAGGTGTAACCATAAAGTGCACAAGTGTATCCGTCTCACTATAATCTTCAAGATGATAGTCATGACATTTATAGACTTCTTTCTCAAACAACTTAAAGACTTCAGGTGTATATACACCCACAACGTGCTTCAAAACTTCTATAAGATAAAACAATACTATTTTGCCTTGGCTAGCCTTAAAATCAGCAATCATCTCATTATAACGCCGATTATTAAGTAACCGCTGAAAGTGCTCAAAAAATTCTCTGACTTTATGCTTATGAGATACATAATGCTTAAGCATATTATTCATGCTTTCACTTCGTTGTGTAGTTGTCATGTCTGCACAAAATGTAGCTTGACCATAAACCAATGCCCACTTTTCCTTGATATTAAACATTCTTCGAAGCCAACCATTACTTACAAGGTCATACTTATCAAGCATTTTACTCCAAGCATCTAGAAATTCTGCCTC
This sequence comes from Fagopyrum tataricum, assembly GCA_002319775.1. NCBI lineage: Eukaryota > Viridiplantae > Streptophyta > Magnoliopsida > Caryophyllales > Polygonaceae > Fagopyrum > Fagopyrum tataricum. The sequence continues at coordinate 18,087,033 of CM008280.1, read as the reverse complement.
ATGCTCATAGTCATAGATACAATTACTAAAATCTATTGAAAATCCTTCTACCTTGCAAACACGCAACTCAAATGGACAACTCATTTTGAAAGATATGCCATATACAAAGTCGATGGTAAGTCTCATGCCACTGAAAAGCAAGTGCTTTTGCAATTGCAGGATCTTGATCTGTCAACATAGTTTTTGGTATTTTTCCGCCCATAGCCCTTGCAAATTTGTCAAACAACCACACAAACGAATATGATGTCTCATCATACAATAATGTTGCACCAAAGATAATTGTTTGTTTATGATGATTCACACCAACAAATAAGGCAATCGGTCTAGCATCATTAAGCTTTCGATATGTGGTATCAAAGCAAACAACGTCACCAAAATCATCATAGTCATCCGTCATTTTTGCATCAACCCAAAAGATATTAGTTATCAAACCATCTTTATCTACTTGAATGGCATAAAAGAAAGTAGGATCTTCAACTTTCATACCTTGTAAGTACTCTAAAACGCCACCAGTATCACCTTGCTTCATTTGTAAACTACGCTTAGTGCGCAAATAGTTTTTTTTAAAATCTACATGAACAAGAACAACATTTTCATGACCTCCTGCCTCTCTAGCCATGAACTCATAGGTACTTTTTGGAGCAATACCTGACATGTTAGCCATGTTAACTTGTGACTCTTGAGAGATTGACACTATTCGATGTGATCTAAATAGACGAGCCTTACTCGGACTAGCCAAATTGTGCTCATACTTAGCAATAAAGTTAACAACACGATACCTTCCAGTTTGTCGACAATTAATCATCAACATGGATAAACATTCAATGCTTGTCTCCGGCCGGTGAGATTTGACATAAGCATCTCGTTTTTCAGGTCCTCATTTACCTTCACAAGAACACACAAATTTTCTGTCTAACACTATCTTTGTTCGTTTGTCTCTATGAAGCGGACCTCTTCGAATTGAGAAACCAAAAGCTAAAGCATAGTTATTGTAGAACTCATAAGCTGCATCCTCGGTTTCACACTCCATACCGATTTTTTGAATAATGTCCTCTGATATCTTAGAATGTAACGCTTCCATTGTGTCATCATTTAAGCCATATTTTTCCAAGCCTTGCTCAAATTCTAGACGTCGATATGCTTGTGTTTCTTGTGAAACCATAATCTTCTAAATATAATGAAAATACAATGGCAAGTTATATACCTCGTGAAAAAGTTCAAATAGTCAATGTAATATAATATGAGTATGAACTGCAATCATTGTATGAACCGATAATAAACTCCACACCATACTTTTTAGTGCTTCCTAATGGTATAATATTACAAAACTAACTGATTGTCTTTTTAAACTTATGTATTCTTTTAATACCAATGAAAATTTGCACTCTTTCAAGGACAAGTGATCATTCAAAACTATTACCATTTTAAATTGGAATCATGTTTTAAATTAAATAAACCATCAAAATTTTCATTCATGAAAGACAAGTCAAGTGATTAACTTCTCTGTATTTCAAGCTCAGTAAACTATTATGTTTAAGAGAAGAATATTAACACTATGTATATCATCATTCAAAGCCACTTGTTTGTCTGATAGCAACGAAAGTGTTCATAAAGAGGACTAATTCATCTATAAGCTACAAGTCAAGTGATTAACTTCTCTGTAATTCTCATTTATGAAAGACAAGTCCAATAATTTCAACGTTTTATGTGCATCGTATATCCTACAGACATTTCATTAACGCATATGTGAAAATATGGTTGGTGGATTGCTCTCAAACATGGGACAAATTAATACGATAAATAGGAGAAATTTATTAGCATCATCGTATCATATTATAAAAGGTAGTGTGTACCATGTTGGTCAAGCAGAAGGCGGCTGTAAGAGCCGTAGTCTTTCGGGCCGAGACCGGACCTTGGCCGAGATTAGCTTTGGCTGAGGTTGGTCTTGCCGCCCCCGCGGTGAGTGGCGCCGCCCCTGCGGCTGCTTGGACCGCCCCCGCGGTTTCCGGCGGCTGCAGCCGTTTTTGTTGACCTTTGTTGACCCGTGCATTACCCTTTACTTGGCTCCTTCTTACCTTTAGCTGATCAAGGTCTTTCTTCATCTTCTTCCACAGCTTCTCTCCACGTTCTTGCTTCCCTTGCTCCCTTGGATCTTGTTCTTGAGTTGTGGAAGAGTTTTGTGACAGTTTTGTGTGTGTAGTGCTTGTGTAAGCTGTGGCTTTGGATATGCTGGGCTTGGAAGCCATCCTAGGTAGCAGTTGAGCTCTCCTGCAGCCTTGGACCACAAGTGTGGTAAGGTTTCTTCTCCTCCCTTCTTTCTTTCTTGCCTTCCTTCATAGCTTAGGATTAGATGATTGTCTAGGCACGTTTTGATGTTGGTATGTGTATGTATGTGTTTGGGATTGGATTTGGATGAGAGAAGACGGGAATTGATCACGTGAAGGACCGAGGAGAAACGCAGAATCACGCTCTGCGCAGTCTCCGCCCCGCGGCCGTGAGTCACCGCCCCCTGCGGCGACATTGTCCAGGCGCCAGCGTTGCGCTAGCAGCGTGCCAGCGGCCGCCCACGTTCCGAGTCACCGCCCCCGCAGCCACATTCCTCCGCGCCCGCGGCCACCTGCTTTCGCCCTTGCGTCCCTTGTGACCCGCAGGTGCGTTTTGTCCCGGATCTACCTATGGCTAGATAGATCCTTTTCCTTCCTAGTATGAGTGTTAGTAGCATGCTAGGTGCGAGTTGAGGTTAGGATGAGTTGGGTACGGAACTGTTATGCCGGTTACGGCCTTGAGGATTACGAGTTGGAATATGATCCGTATGGATCCCTTGGGTCTAGGTGTGACCCCTTGTATGGATATGTATATGATGTATGCGTTATACCTTGTTTAGGTTGAGTGGTTCTCCAGAGCGGAGCCAAGTATTCTGTTTCTGTGACTCCCGAGGTTGAGGTAAGTCCATAGGACTTACTTAGCTGCCCTCCATATATTGGATGTGTGCTTGAGTGGTGGATGTTATGCTTTATAGCCCGTATGATATATTGTATTACCGACCTATGGTCTATCGACTGCCCATTGTAGGGCCGTGACAACTTGTCCATTCATCCCGCTGGGAGTCTGGAGGTTCTCTTCGGGCAGGCTAGTATGGCTCAGTGGGCCGGCCACCTGCACCACTCCCATAGGGTACACGGGAGGTGGGACCGGATCCCATTCCAGCTGGCACCATTCCCGAGAGGCGAGGGTTATATTCCTCGTGTCACATACGTTCATATTAAGTTATTATTTATACACTGTATGCGCCGGACTATTATTATAAGATAATAAAATGGGTAAATGTGTGACAGCATGTTTATATGTTTAAGTTCTGACGTGTGCATGTGCTCTAGCATCTTCCTTTGTATGTGTTTGGTTAGCTAACGGTGTAATGCCGTGTTGTAGACTTTGCAAGTTAGGACACTACAGAGTGATCCAGACGGGGCGATCTGCTGAGGGCTCCGTACACTGGGGTTATACTCGTGGAGGGGTATTTTGGATATGTATATATATATATGATATGTTTTGTTGTACTCAACAGTTGTATAAACCTTTTGACATGTTTATATATCAGTTTTACGTTTTGGTTTTAATCTGTTGGTGCCTTGTTGTAAGATCGGTGAAATTGTTGTCAGGCTAGGGTCCGGATCCATTGTGAGATCCTAGACCGGTAGCACCTCGAGTCCCGCGTGTAAGAGCCGTAGTCTTTCGGGCCGAGACCGGACCTTGGCCGAGATCTGCCCCTGCCGCGGCCGCGCTGTGAGGTGCCGCGCCCGCGCCGTGCTGCGTCCTGGCGCGTCCGCGCCTGCACACTTCCGCGCCCGCGCCCGCCGCCTACAGCCGCTTTCTTGGACTTTGTTGACTTGCTTCACTCTTTACCTTTTCTTTTGCTGGATGATTAAGATCATCTCTTTCACTTGCTTCTTCAGTCTCTCTCTCCACGCTACCTAGCTCCTTTGCTTTCCCTTGGACCTTGTTCTTGGTTGTGGAAGAATTTGTGTGAGACCTTTGGTGTTTTGGCTTGTGCAAGCTAAGCTTGAGTTGTTGGGCCTGAGAAACCAGCCTTATGGCCAGTTGAACCTTCCTGCAACCTTGGATCAGCCTTGTGGTATGATTCCTCTTCTTCTTCTTCTTCTCTTCTTTCTTGGTTCCATTCTAGCTTAGGGATAGGTGTATGATTAGGCTGGTGTTGATGGTTGTGTTATGTGTATGTTGAACCTGCTGGGGATGAGAAAGAAGTGTAGTGATCAACTGAAGAAACGAAGAAAGACTGCAAAACCGAGTTCTGCGTAGTCGCCGCGACCGCGCTGAGCACTGACGCGCCCGCGCCCGAGCACTGACGCGCCCGCGCCCGAACACTGACGCGCCCGCGTCCCGACCCTGCCGCGCCCGCGTCTAGATCCTGCCGCACCCGCGGCCACATCCCGCCGCGCCCGCGGTTCCTGCTTCCGCCCTGCATCCTTTGTTTACGCAGGTGCGTCTTGTTCCGGGGCTACCTATGGATGGGTAGTTCCCTTTCCTTTCCTAGTATGAGTGGTAGTAGCATGCTAGGTATGAGTTGAGTACGATATAGTTATGCCGGTTACGGCTTTGAGGTTTACGAGTTGGAATTGATCCCATATGGATCCCTTGGGTCTAGGTGTGACCCTTGATGTGATAGGATTGTGATACGTGTATGTGTGCCTTGTATAGGCTGAGTTGTCCTCCAGTTGGAGTAGACGTTCCTGAGGTTTATCTTATCTTCGAGAGTTCTTCTGATATCGAGGTAAGTCCATAGGACTTACTTAGCTACTATCCTTATATTGGATGTATGCTTGAGTGGTGTTTGCTATATGCTTTATAGCATGATTAGGAATAGGATTACGAGTATGATTATGTTTATGATGGTCACAGACCTATCTTTATTATACTGACCGCCCATCGTAGTGGCTGTGATAACCATTCCCTTTCATCCCGCCGTGGAGTCTGGGAGGTTCTCTTGTAGTCAGGCCAGTACTGGTATAAAGGAAGGCCCTCACCATTCCCACAGGTACACGGAGGTGTGCTGATACTACCCAGCTGGTTAGAGTACTCAGAGGCGGGGATCATATCCTCTGTCACCTATCTTCATATATATACATATTTTATACGATTGATTGATTCACTTATTAAAGATAATAAACCGGGTGAATGTGTGATACCATGATGAGTTGTTATCGTTTATATGATGTGTGATTGTGCTCTTGCTTCTCTTATATATGTGTATAGTTAGCTAACGGTTTCATACCGTGTTGTAGTTCCTTCGCAGGTTAGGAGGACTGAGGAGTGATCCAGTGGGGTGATCTGCTGAGGGTTCCGTACACTGGGCGTTTATCGTGGGATTTTGGGTTGTTATCGTGTGTACGGCCTTTGATTTGACTTTTGTACTCAGCAGTACCATGTATACTCTTTTGACATGTATATATTTATATCAGTTTCATGTTTTGTTTTAATCTGTTAGTGCCTTGTTGTAAGGTTCAGTGAAGTTGTTGTCAGGCTAGGGTCAGGATCCATTGTGAGATCCTAGCCCAGTAGCGCCTCGAGTCCTACGGATTCGGGGTGTTACAAAGTTGGTATCAGAGCCCAGGTTGACAACAATGGCACTAGTAATCTGCAATAAGTACGAATGGATAAATAAACAGAACCCGAAAAGGGGTCTGACTTTTAAAAGGTTTGGTTTCGAAATGAGTACAAATGTTTTGGGTTACCGTGTGTACGTGAACCATCGCCCCTCTGAAGATCTCGACAGTTTATATATAGATATTTTGTCATGATTGATTTGATACATACATACGGCATATATATAGCCTTCTAAGCTAGGTTTACGTCTTCTGCAGATGGTTCAGACTAGAACCCTCCCTGCAGCAAGACGTGGTAGAGGTAGACCCCCTCTCGGTAGAGGACGAGGTCAGGTTCCTGCTGTTGATCCACGCGCAGCAGAGGGGGTACATGAGGAAGTTGCTGAGAGTGCCGTTCCTGAGAATAGGAACGAGGCTGCTGAGAGACAGGGGTCACAGAGAGCCCAGTCTGCTGATTCTGGTCGCATTTCTATGGGTAGATCAGAGTATCAGGCTCATATCAGACGTGTAGAGGAGGCTGTCAGAGCCGGCAGACGTGTCCCAGATTTACCGGCACAGGAGGGACCATCTGAGAGGTCCCACACCGTTACTCAGGTACCAGCTGTACAGGTACCTGCTGTTGAGATTCCTCCGGTTCGGGAAGAGCATAGAGGGCCCAGACCAGACAGTTGGTTGAAGGCATTTCGTCAGATGGGAGTACCCCCTTTCACTGGGAGTGTGGGGTTAGAGGTTGAGCTCTGGTTAGGACACGTAGACTCAGCTCTGGAGTCTATTCGATGTCCAGCTGATAGACAGATAGAGCTGGTACAGAGTCTGTTCAGGGAGTTAGCTCAACACTGGTGGAGATCTGTACGAGTACAGGTTACCATTATACGCAGATGAAGAAGATGATTAGAGAGCGTTTCTGCCCTGCCTCATTGAGGAGGGAGAAACTGCGGGATTTCATGGAGGCTGGGTTTGATGATGTGCCTGTTTCTGAGGCCATCAAGAGATTCCAGGAGGAGCTGGCCTTGCTGGGACCAGCGCGCCCCTGCTGCTGATCAGCATGTATATCTGTTTTCCCGACGTCTGAGGATGCCACCAGGGCCTATATGGCCGGGTTTCATTGTGAGTCCTTGATGGACTATCAGGATAGAGCTTCCGATTATGAGCGGGAGCGAGCTGGACAGAGGAGAGCTTCTCAGACGGGAGGTCTGAGAAGAGACAGCGTACCGGGCAGACCAGTGGTACTGCTGGAGCTGCTAGTGTTGGGGGTACCCAGAGACGTCAGGGTCGTTCTGTATCTGCACCGGTTACAGAGAAGGGACGACAGTGTTTTAACTGTGGAGATCCAGGGCATCTGAAGCCCGAGTGTACGAGACCACTGGTGACGTGTTTTACTTGTGGCCGACAGGGCCATAGAGCTGTTTACTGCCGCCAGGGCGGAGCTGCATCACAGCAGGGTTCTACTCCTGCCAGTGTACCGGGAGGGGGCAGAGACCACCCCAGCAGCAGACTCAGGGACAGCAGAGAGTCCCAGACCGCCCTACGACTCAGGGATCTGCTCCTTTGCCGAGTAGAGGCAGAGGCCGTGGTGGAGGCACCACTGATACCAGAGGCCCACAAGGTCGTGTTTTTGAGCTGAGGAGTGCAGAGGAGCCAGCTGCACCTACGGCTACAGGTACCATTCTGATTCATGGTTTACCTGTTAGAGTTTTATTTGATACTGGTGCTACGCACTCTTTTATTTCTGATGCCTGTGTAGAGCGTCTTGGATTAGATACAGTTGAGGGGATGCCCTTTATTATAGGGCTACCCAATGGTAGTAGGTCAGAGGTACCTGTGAGATTCACGGTTGTCCCATTACTGTAGGGACCCGAGTGTTATTAGTTGACTTCTTTGTCATGCCATTAGAGCATGAAGAAGTTGTTTTAGTATGGACTGGATGGATAGACATTCCGCAGTCTTAGATGTAGGTAGGAGGACCGTTACCCTTTCTACCGAGTTAGGACAGATTGAGGTTTTCCGAGGTTGGGACCTTGGAAAGGTAGGCACAGTTATCAGTGCGATACGAGCAGCCAGACTGATTGCACAGGGTTGCGAGGCCTTCTGGTGTTATGCCATGAAGGAGGGGGAGAGTCCAGCATTAGAGGATATCCCGGTTGTTTGTGAGTACATAGATGTGTTTGCTGAGCCGTCTAGTTTACCGCCTCAGAGGAGTGTGGATTTTGGGATTGAGTTAGAGCCTGGTACGAGACCGATCTCGAAGGCCCCATACCGGATGGCGCCTGTTGAGATGCTGGAGCTGAAGAGGCAACTTGAGGAGTTGGCCGAGAAGGGCTTCATTCGCCCTAGCGTGTCCCCATGGGGAGCACCTGTCCTCTTCGTACGGAAGAAGGACGGATCACTGAGGTTATGCATTGATTACAGAGAGCTGAATAAGTGACCATCAAGAATAAGTATCCACTGCCGCGCATTGATGATTTGTTAGATCAGTTACAGGGAGCGACTGTATTTCCAGGATTGACCTACGTTCCGGGTATCACCAGCTGAGGTGAGGGAGCAGGATGTGCACAGGACAGCGTTCCGGACCAGATATGGCCACTACGAGTTTGTAGTGATGCCATTTGGGCTTACGAATGCCCCAGCCGTCTTTATGGAGTGATGAACAGTATCTTCATCGACTTCCTGGATCAGTTTGTAGTGGTTTTTATTGATGATATTCTGGTATACTCTCGTAGCAGTGAGGAGCATACAGGACACCTGGTGTATTGCAGGTTTTGCGGGATAGAGAACTTTATGCTAAGTTCTCTAAGTGTGAGTTCTGGATGCCAGAAGTAGCATTCTTGGGTCACGTGGTTTCAGATGATGGGATCAAGGTGGATCCAGCGAAGATTGAGGCTGTAGCAGCTTGGACGACACCGACGAACGTCAAGGAAGTACGTAGTTTCCTTGGCCTAGCCGGTTATTACAGACGCTTCGTGGAGGGTTTTTTCTGTGATAGCCCGTCCACTGACGAGTTTACTGAGGAAGACTACCAGATTCGTGTGGTCTGATCAGTGCAGACAGAGTTTTGAGGAGTTGAAGAGGCGTTTGACTTCTGCTCCTATTTTGGCACAGCCAGAGGGTACTGAGGACTTGGTGGTTTACAGTGATGCATCCAAGCTAGGCTTGGGATGTGTTTTGATGCAGCGAGGTAGAGTTATTGCATATGCGTCTCGACAGCTGAAGACGTATTAGGAGAACTACCCGACTCATGATCTGGAGTTGGCAGCGGTAGTTCATGCACTGAAGATCTGGAGACATTACTTATATGGTGCTACGTGTCAGATCTTCACAGACCATAAGAGTCTGAAGTACATTTTCACGCAGCGGGAATTGAATAACCGCCAGCGTAGGTGGCTCGAGTTGATTAAGGACTTTGATTTAGAGATCTTGTACCATCCAGGGAAGGCGAACGTTGTCGCCGACGCCCTGAGCAGGAAGACGCCTCGAGAGCAGGCGATTGCGAGATTGACAGTTCAGCGCCAGTTGCAGAGAGATTTGATCTGGCTAGAGTTGGACATCCAGTTTCCTGATGAGGATGCCCAGCTGCGTACTTTAGAGGTTGTTCCTGATCTGTTGGACGAGATCCGACAGAAACAGGAAACCTGCCTGACCTTACAGAGGATTAGAGATAGGATGTCTCGGGACGAGGCACCACAGTTCCTGCTTGGAGCAGACAGAGTTGTGAGACGCCGTGGTCGCGTCTGTGTACCTGCTGATACAGAGCTGAGGCAGAAGATCTTACAGGAGGCTCACTGTACCCCTTACTCTGTACATCCAGGTACGAGTAAGATGTATCAGGACTTGAGATGTATATACTAGTGGGGAGGGCTGAAGCCCGATGTAGCCAGATTTGTAGCACAGTGTGCGACCTGTCAGCAGGTCAAGATTGAGCATTTCAGACCTGGGGGCGAGCTTCATCCACTTCCTGTTCCACAAAGGAAGTGGGAAGACGTCACCATGGATTTTGTGACCGGGTTGAGATTGAGTCGGAGTTTTGATGCCATCTAGGTTATAGTGGACCGGTTGACGAAGACGACACGTTTCCTTCCTATCAGAGAGACGTGGCCGGTGAGCAGATTAGCTGAGGAGTACACTAGGCATATAGTGAGACTCCATGGTGTACCGAGGACGATCGTCTCAGATAGAGATGGACGATTTACCTCGAGATTTTGGCAGCAGATCCAGACTGCCTTGGGGACGAGTTTGCATTTTACGACGGCGTTCCATCCTCAGACAGATGGTCAGTCAGAGAGGACCATTCAGACTCTGGAGGATATGCTGCGAGCTTGTGTGTTGGATTGGGGACAGGTGTGGACAGATCATCTTCCGCTTGTTGAGTTCTCCTACAACAACAGCTGGCATGCATCTATTGAGATGGCCCCATATGAGGCACTGTATGGACAGAGATGTCGTACCCCGTTATGTTGGGATGAGCGGAGCAGTATGAGTGATTTAGCGCCTGATCAGATTCAGGATGATGTAGCTCGGGTAGCATTGATTAGAGAGCGTATGTTGACTGCACAGAGCCGTCAGAAGTCTTATGCTGACAGAAGGCGTAGACCTCTAGAGTTCAGGGTTGGAGCCCATGTGTGGCTGAGAGTGTCTCCGACACGAGGTGTTAGACGTTTTGGCATTAAGGGGAAGTTGAGTCCCCGATATGTCGGACCGTTCGAGATTCTGGATCGAGTTGGGAGTGCAGCATACAGATTATCCTTGCCTCCGAGATTAGAGGGTGTTCACCCTGTGTTTCACGTGTCTCAGCTGAGGGAGTATATACCAGATCCGAGACACATTGTGAGTTATGAGGATTTAGTGGTTGAGCCGGACCACACTTTTGTAGAGCATCCGATTGCAGTCCTAGAGCGAGGTATTAGACGCCTGCGTTCGAAGGACATTCCTATGTTGAGGATACAGTGGTCGAGACGAGGACCTGAGGAGGCTACATGGGAGACTGAGGATAGTATCCAGAGGAACTATCCAGAGTTTTATGCTGGGTTAGATACATCAGTAGGATCACCGAGTAGATCTTAGTACTAGCTTGGTGAGTCTTATCTGTTTATGTGTGTACGTGCTTATATGCCATGTTGTGTTTTGTTCATGCTAGCTTGATGTGATTTATGATCTGATTAGATCTTGTAGGCTGGTATGATTATTGTTATAGCTGGAGATGGTTCTTTCCTCCATGCTATTGCGATACGATAGGTTTAGCTGGAGATGGTTCTTTCCTCCATGCTATTTTGATGGACATAGTAGTGCTGGAGATGTTCTACCTCCATGCCTTCCTGTTATAGATACGTTTTGGCTAGAGATGTGCTTCCTCTATGCCTTTGGATTATGTTTATAGTTGGCTGGAAATGATGTTTCTTCCATGCCGATTTTGAGGTTATAGGTTGATACCTTATAGACGGAGAGGTGATTCCTCCGGTAGAGAGTTGTACCTCGGCTTTCGAGTCCGAGAGGTTTCTTGAGTTGTGCAAGTTTCGGGACAAAACTTCTTTTTAGGGGGGTGAGGTGTAAGAGCCGTAGTCTTTCGGGCCGAGACCGGACCTTGGCGGAGATTAGTCTTGGCAGAGATCTGCCCCTGCCGCGGCCGCGCTGTGAGGTGCCGCGCCCGCGCCGTGCTGCGTCCTGGCGCGCCCGCGCCTGCACACTGCCGCGCCCGCGCCCGCCGCCTGCAGCCGCTTTCTTGGACTTTGTTGACTTGCTTCACTCTTTACCTTTTCTTTTGCTGGATGATTAAGATCATCTCTTTCACTTGCTTCTTCAGTCTCTCTCTCCACGCTACCTAGCTCCTTTGCTTTCCCTTGGACCTTGTTCTTGGTTGTGGAAGAATTTGTGTGAGACCTTTGGTGTTTTGGCTTGTGCAAGCTAAGCTTGAGTTGTTGGGCCTGAGAAACCAGCCTTATGGCCAGTTGAACCTTCCTGCAACCTTGGATCAGCCTTGTGGTATGATTCCTCTTCTTCTTCTTCTTCTTCTCTTCTTTCTTGGTTCCATTCTAGCTTAGGGATAGGTGTATGATTAGGCTGGTGTTGATGGTTGTGTTATGTGTATGTTGAACCTGCTGGGGATGAGAAAGAAGTGTAGTGATCAACTGAAGAAACGAAGAAAGACTGCAAAACCGAGTTCTGCGTAGTCGCCGCGACCGCGCTGAGCACTGACGCGCCCCGCGCCCGAGCACTGACGCGCCCGCGCCCGAACACTGACGCGCCCGCGTCCCGACCCTGCCGCGCCCGCGTCTAGATCCTGCCGCACCCGCGGCCACATCCCGCCGCGCCTGCGGTTCCTGCTTCCGCCCTGCATCCTTTGTTTACGCAGGTGCGTCTTGTTCCGGGGCTACCTATGGATGGGTAGTTCCCTTTCCTTTCCTAGTATGAGTGGTAGTAGCATGCTAGGTATGAGTTGAGTACGATATAGTTATGCCGGTTACGGCTTTGAGGTTTACGAGTTGGAATTGATCCCATATGGATCCCTTGGGTCTAGGTGTGACCCTTGATGTGATAGGATTGTGATACGTGTATGTGTGCCTTGTATAGGCTGAGTTGTCCTCCAGTTGGAGTAGACGTTCCTGAGGTTTATCTTCGAGAGTTCTTCTGATATCGAGGTAAGTCCATAGGACTTACTTAGCTACTATCCTTATATTGGATGTATGCTTGAGTGGTGTTTGCTATATGCTTTATAGCATGATTAGGAATAGGATTACGAGTATGATTATGTTTATGATGGTCACAGACCTATCTTTATTATACTGACCGCCCATCGTAGTGGCTGTGATAACCATTCCCTTTCATCCCGCCGTGGAGTCTGGGAGGTTCTCTGTAGTCAGGCCAGTACTGGTATAAAGGAAGGCCCTCACCATTCCCACAGGGTACACGGGAGGTGTGCTGATACTACCCCAGCTGGTTAGAGTACTCAGAGGCGGGGATCATATTCCTCGTGTCACCTATCTTCATATATATACATATTTTATACGATTGATTGATTCACTTATTAAAGATAATAAACCGGGTGAATGTGTGATACCATGATGAGTTGTTATCGTTTATATGATGTGTGATTGTGCTCTTGCTTCTCTTATATATGTGTATAGTTAGCTAACGGTTTCATACCGTGTTGTAGTTCCTTCGCAGGTTAGGAGGACTGAGGAGTGATCCAGTGGGGTGATCTGCTGAGGGTTCCGTACACTGGGCGTTTATCGTGGGATTTTGGGTTGTTATCGTGTGTACGGCCTTTGATTTGACTTTTGTACTCAGCAGTACCATGTATACTCTTTTGACATGTATATATTTATATCAGTTTCATGTTTTGTTTTAATCTGTTAGTGCCTTGTTGTAAGGTTCAGTGAAGTTGTTGTCAAGCTAGGGTCAGGATCCATTGTGAGATCCTAGCCCAGTAGCGCCTCGAGTCCTACGGATTCGGGGTGTTACACCGCGGATTCGGGGTGTTACAGCGGCGAGGTGTGCTGCCGTGAGGAAGAAGATTTGTGCCGGTGGAAGGAGTGGAGGTCGAGCAAGAAGTCTCTAGAGAGGCGCGTTGTCGGAAGGATAGGAGGTGAGCGAGAGGTCTCCAAACAGGCGTGCCGGCGGAAGGAAAGTATCAAGCCGGGGAGTTGAAGATTTTGCAAAAGCAATGAATCGATAGAAAAGAGAAATGGATGGTTAACGATATCTTTCGGTTTCTAATTTTAACTTATTTAATTTTAAAGAAATTTTAATACTAATGACACGTGGGCCAATAGGGTGAGTTCATAAGACGATGTTATATATGGTGCAATAGGTGATCCGGACTGCCGTCCGCTTGATCCATAATTTTAACTATTTATATTTATATATTTCACACGGGTGTTCGAAATATCCGATCGGCTAATCGGTACGTCGATGATCCTGTTTGAAAATTTTAAATTTGGAATGATATGTTTATTGTTGGTGTTATCCCGAACCGGCTAGGTGAAACGGTGTGGTCGTCAATTTCTCTTTCTACAAACAACTCCAAAATTGTAAGGTCAGATTTTACACTAATCTTGATTTATCCCGAATTACATTGTGAATTAACTCTCTCGGACACATAATAAAGTATCGAAGGATGTGCATGACCTCAACCCCTATGGTCGCTCTGACGATCAAGTCAGATAATTGGCCTCTCAAGCAAATCATTGAATACTCTTGTAGCTATGTATAACTCTCAGTATCTACAAAATTTTTTATATCTTAATAAAACATAGTACACTTAGTCCACTTGTCAACTTTCTGTGCATGCCACCCGCGACATTTTCCTAAATATTTACAAATATTACATAAGATATTTACAATATTGTCATTATTTCTTATTATAAATAATTTATTTTTTTAATATTATACATGTCATCATGTCACATCATGCCGCAATCTATTATCGATTTTTGTGCAACAATAATATCTTAGGTTTTCTTTCGGTTAAAATTCTTACAAAATTTTAGATGTTATTTAAACCAATCACTAATTTAGTTATAATTGTAAAAATAATTAAAAGAAAAAAACCCTAAATTTCCAATTTGGATGACTACTATTTCCAAAATTTTTAAACAGCTTTTTTTTTTGTTTGCAAATTAGATTTGATAACAAAACATTTGTTCTTATCCAATCCTTACATAATTCTCAATGTAAATTTTGATCCTAATTTTAATTTTTTTTTACAAATCCTAAACAAACTAAAAACTATTTTTACACTAATTAATTGGTGACCATTTAATGTACATAAATATATTATATTAAATTATTTAATAAAAAAATTCTACATTAAACTAAAAACTATTTTTACACTAATTAATTGGTGATCATTTAATGTACATAAATATATTATATTAAATTATTTAATCAAAAAATTCTACATTAATTACTTTTGAAATTAGCTTCTATAATTCTAAACTATATTGTTAAAATTATTAATTCCGATCATATCTCGCCCACCAATTTGATATGCAAATCTTCTTAAACAATCTTTTTATGCTTAAATTTTATTTATTGAACCTAAACTAATATTGACATATTCCTCTTCACTCATTTGTAAGAATATTTATAAGATATATATATTCTATGTGGCAAATGTGTGTAGGTTTAATTTATAAAGTTAAGTCCAAAGATAATTTATAATTTTAATATAAAGTCGAAACTGTAATGGATCGGTATCTGTTAGAGACGTTAAAATTACGGGATTAATTATAATCCCTCCTTCTTTGCCTATAATACATAACACCTTATTCTCATTAAAAGATGACACTTAATTGTGCAGTTACAAACGGCACAATTAAGTAGAAATTAAGTAGAAATTACAAACGGCACAATTAAGTAGAAGTTACTAACGGCATTTTGAAGTCAATATTCCCTTCATTTAAAAAGGAGTTTTATTTCATTTTGTAAGAAGAGAAAACTGCACACAAATTAAAAGGAGATTAAGGTTGAAAAGTAATCTCATCCATTAGAGATTAAAAGAAAAGGTGAAGGATAAAGAAGGAGAATACTTGCTTACGCCTACGTACGCAGTCAATCGATTCGTAATGAAGAATAATACGGATAAAGGTTAGTCGTCGATTTATACACGTATATACTTCGATTGAATCATGTCTAAGTTTAAATCCATAAGAGGAATTGATTTCGAAATGAAATCATAATTAAATCTTATATTTGGTATCAGAGCGAGGTTATAAACTTTGCTTGATTCATCGATTTATTCGAGTAGAGTTCCTTTTAGATTTGTATATGAATGGATGAATGTACGGTGGTTTCCTTTAAATTACTGCTTATTTCACATGGTTTGTAGAATACTTTTTCACATGGAATTGTTAATCCTAAGGTCATTCTAATCATGTTTTTGGTCAATTATATTTTATTTTGGATTACCATTTCATGTTTGGATATAATTACATGATGTGAGTTATGTCTTATTGATGCATGCATTTGATTGATTCAAACGATATGAAAAGTATTGTACATATACATTAAGTGTAGTGGCTAATTTATTAACTTAAGTATATGTATCATTGTGAGAGTATCGATGTGTATGATGGTTAATGTTCATATGTGTATGCTTTATTCGAAATATTTTTGTGTGTATAGTATTTTACTATATATTAAAGTAATTAAATGTCGATGTTAAAATTATAGATAACTTGTTAGTCACCAAAGTGGCCTTGTTATATTTTGATTAAGACATTTAAATTAATCATGTTTAATTATTCATGATTATAAGATGCTTAATGACATGAAAGTTTGATTGAATAATTGATTGATATATATTATTGGCTATATTTCTAGGAGATTACCCAAAGGTGGATCACTGAAAATAGTCAATAATATAAAAGAGATTTATTGAAACGCCCCTAGTTTTTACGGTGCGTTTTAAAAATTTTCCGATATTATTATTTTGATTTTAGTAGCTTGGGTGATTATGTGTTTATGTTTTCCGTATAATATTTTCGTTGCGATTCCGAAAAGTTTTTACGGATTTTATAAACTATTTACGAAGCATGATAGTGGGGAATCTCATTGCTATTACTCAAACAAGCATGAAACGTATGCTTGCATATTCGTCCATAGGTCAAATCGGATATGTAATTATTGGAATAATTGTTGGAGACTCAAATGATGGATATGCAAGCATGATAACTTATATGCTGTTCTATATCGCCATGAATCTAGGAACTTTTGCTTGCATTGTATCATTTGGTCTACGTACCGGAGTTGTTTACGAGTTATTTTAGTCTCATTTAAAATAAAAAAATATTAAACTCTCACCCTTATCCTTTTTCTCTCTCCTTGCCCTCTCCTCCCTCTTTCCTCTCTATCGACACATTCAGCTCTTCTCTTGCCCTCTTTCACGTTGGAACAAGAGAGAAGGAAGCAGGCCCTCCTCTCAGGCCACCTGCTCGCCGGAACCGTGCCACCACCACCGTGAGACGCACCTGTTGCCGCCGCCAAGCCGTCGTCCCCTCTCTACGCGCGCGCCGCCGGTGTAGGAGCTGTAGTCCGCCGTGCTCAGCTCCAGTCGCCGCC
Organism: Fagopyrum tataricum; assembly: GCA_002319775.1. NCBI lineage: Eukaryota > Viridiplantae > Streptophyta > Magnoliopsida > Caryophyllales > Polygonaceae > Fagopyrum > Fagopyrum tataricum. The sequence continues at coordinate 18,070,360 of CM008280.1, read as the reverse complement.
GTGCCCAATTCCGGCCACCATCTCCACCGCTGCAGCTCGCCGGACCTTGGTGTCCCTTAGCCAGCCATCACTCTTCACCTCATCATCCTCCTTTACCGATTTTGTGAAATTGGGTATTTTATAACCTAATTTCTAGTTTTGGCTAAATTGTTGAGTTATGATTTTAATTGGATGAATTGAGTTTGAAATATGGTATTTGATTTGTTTAGGTTGGTGATTTTGTTGTGAATCGAAAGGAATTTCCGAAACCTAGCATTTTGCCTACTACCCACTCGAGTTGGGATTTCGGTAACTCGACTTGTACCTTTCCGAGCGATGATTTGAGTTTGATTATCCGGTTTTGTGCATGCTTTGATTTGTGAAGCTTTTAATTATTTTAGGTTGATTGTGAGATTGTCGAGTTTGGTGCTTGTGGGTAATTTGTGTGACGTTTGAGTAAGCTTTTCTAAGGCAAGTACTTGTGGGTGTTTATATGAGCATATGTTTGCATGATGATTTTGAGGTTCTCACATGTTACTTTGCTATTTATGAAATAAGCATTTGATGAACCATACCTTGATTTTGTTAAAAGCATGAATTGGTTTGATGATATTTAAAAGCATGAGTTATTGTTGATATTGAAAACATGAGTTATCGTTAATTATGAAAGTGCCTTTGACTTGAGCGGGATTTTGTCCAATGTTGTTTATTGCATAGTTGCATTGCATTTGTGAGTTAACTCATTCGTGGTACTGTAAAGAAGTTTGCAAGTGTTGATTTGGAAGCATTGATTTGATTTGGTTGAGCTTGAGCGGCAAATTTTCCAATATTATGCATTTGAGGACATTGATTTCAAACCCTCGAATTACGCGGGCCATGTTACCTATGGTCATGGTTTGTGCGGACGAGGAAGTGGCACCGGCCAATATGATTTGTTTTGAGCTATTGTTTTTACGCGCCTCGAGTTAAGGCGGGCCATTTTCACCTGGAGTGAGTGGTTTGTGCGGGCCGAGGTTTGCGCCGATTATGCGTTTGTTGGGCAAGGAGTCATTTGATCCGTGACTTCCGAAATCCCAACCCATGTCGGGAAGAAGGTACCTTCGTGTTCAATACGTACTTGGACATGTTTTAAACACTAACATCAAATTGTATTTGAAGTACAGTTTTGAAATAAAGAATACCCGAGTATGTTTTCGTATGGTATTTATATATGTCATTTGAGGTGACTTGTGCATGATTTATACATGTCGTATGAAACGACTTTGAGCAATCTATATACATGTCATATGATATGACTTTGAGCATGATTTATATACGTCATGAAACACGACTTTGACAATGATTTATATCCGTCATATGATACGACTTTGAGCATGGTTTGTATACGTCTTGAAATGACTTTGAGCATGTGTTATAAATGTAACTTGTTACAAATTTGGTTATTACTACCGTTTTGATATGATATCATCTTATGCGTATCTGAGCATGTTTTACCATGGTTTATAAATGTCTTTCGAGTTGACAGTTTTGGATTTGGATATGTTGTTTGTGGATATTGTCTTAAGCGCATTTGAAGCATGATTTCATTATGTTTATTACATGTCATTTGAGGTGACAAATTTGAGTACATATGAATTTGATATTGGCATATGCATATCTAAAGCATTTTTACAATGATTTGTAAAAGCATATTTGAAGCTACAGATTTGGAGTTATTTATCGTTCGATGTAAAGTTGTCATTTGCAAGTGTGAAGCATGCGTACTTTTATATCCGTGTTTTGTTTTTAAGCTTCATGTAATATTATTTATGATCTTATGCTTGAGCAGTTCGTATATTAAATTGCTTATGTATCGGCTTAGTCTATTTGGAAGACTAACCCCACCACGGTGGGGCTGGTTATGTTTTTGGCATAGTCAGGTACAGGATCAGTTCAAGAGCATGGAGGTCGGGCGGTCTAGTTAACTTGGGAGAGGTCATGTTTGGTGGTCTTGTGTCTTTCGAGATTTATTCCTAATTCTTCGTTTTATGCCAGTTGGGTTGGGAAACTGTTTATTCCCAAACCTTGTTATTGTTCTTTGCTATAGATTTGACCAGTTGTCATCTTATCTCATGCATGAGATTACTTTGGGTTGCTATACCTTTATGTTGCAGGATTATGGATATCTGTTTATGAGTTTCAGTTTTTCATTCCGCCTTTTTCTTGTGTTATTTAGCCTTAGGGAATCCTTGTTCGGGTTCCTGGCGCTGTAGCGTTTTCCCATTTTTGGGGCGTTACATTTATCATGGTACTTAGTGATGCGCCCTTCGTCGGTTGAACGCGAGGATCCACCGGTGATCGTTCCTTCCGTCCACTTCTTTTTAATTGTTTTATGTTTTTTTGATATGCCAAGCAAGGATCGTCCAGCCTCTCACCTTGGATCTCCTTGGCTCGAGATCTTCTCCCTCGGAATCTCACTTTGGGATTGGATCTCCTTTGTCCTCCTAGCCTTTCACCGTAAGGACACCACTCAGCCTCTCACCTCGTGGGTTTCGAAACTTCGGCCTCTCACCTTAGTTTCTAGGGTTGTTTTATTCAAAGTAAAAACACAACTTGATTGAAGAATCACTCATATATTTCGTCCCCTAGAAAAGGGTGTGGGAGAGGCCTTATATAGGCTAAAAAATCAGCACCTAAACTCCCACAATTAAAGGTTACAAGTTCAAGAGTTGTGGCAATTAAACAAAGGAAAAACAAAGGGCTTTCACCACATAAAAAGCAAGCACGCAAAGGGCCTAAAAACCATAACATGGCCGGCCATTTGGAAGCTCCAAGAGGTAAAATGTGGCTGCCAAAAACCCAACATAAAAGTGTGGTAATAACCCTCTTGAATGGTTAGTTTAATGCAAGTGAACATTTTATTTCACTTGTATTAAACATCCCACTTTATTCCATAATATCATGAAAATATCATGAAATAAAGTCAAGCATGACCACTTATTACATACAAAATAAAATACAACTATAAGGTCCATCAAGACGAGCCGGAACCGGAAGCTTCAATCACCTCAAGCATGTTCACCATTTTGTGTTCAAGGACGGACCAACATGTCGGAGCTCCAAAAGGATGGTAGATCAATGTGGTTTGTCCTAGCATGCGAGCTCTAGCTCGAGTGATAGGTGGTGATGACCAAGGTGCCGGCACATTACTCTCGTTGCTTAAGTCCGGCGAGCTCACATCATCCCCTCCTCCTTGGAAAGGATTCGACCCCGAATCCGCCAGCTCATTCTCCGCATCCTCGACCTCATCACCTACATAAAAAGGAGACAAATCAGAAACATTAAACACATTATGGACACCATACTTACTAGGAAGCTCAATGCGATATGCATTATCATTAATTTTCTCAAGAACCCGAAATGGACCATCCGCTCTTCGTTTGAGCTTAGATTGCCGAAGAGATGGAAAACGGTCCTTCCTCAAATGGACCCATACAAGGTCTCCCTCCATGAAGAGAATTTCCCGTCGCCCCTTGTTGGCTTGCGGGACGCACTGCTCGGTACGCTTCACTAATTGGACCCGGACTCGCTCATGCAAACCTTTCACAGACTCAGCTCTAGATTGCCCATCCAAATCAACGGGTTGTGGGGGAGGTTAAGGAATCAAATCTGGAGTAGTGAGAGGGTTTCTGCCATAAACAACTTCGAAAGGAGACTTCTTGGTCGCGGAATGAATAGCCCGATTATAAGCAAACTCCACAAAGGGCAAACAATCCTCCCACCTGCACAAGTTAGTATCCAACATAGTACGAAGTAAAGTGCCAAGAGTCCGGTTTACTACCTCGGTTTGACCGTTCGTTTGAGGGTGACAAGAAGTTGAAAATAGTAGCTTTGTCCTCATCTTGGCCCAAAGTGTCTTCCAAAAATAACTAAGGAATTTAGAATCTCGATCTGACACTATTGACCTAGGAATTCCATGTAGCTTAACAATATGCTCAAAGAAAAGATTAGCCACATTAGACGCATCATCAGTTTTACTACAAGCAATAAAATGCGCCATCTTAGAAAACCTATCAACAACCACAAAAATGGAATCATGTCCTCTCCTAGAACGAGGAAATCCTAGAACAAAATCCATAGAAATGTCTTCCCAAGGTGTGCTAGCAATAGGCAAAGGCAAATATAGTCCATATGGGTTGACCTTAGACTTAGCCTTATGACAAGGAACACAACTAGCAAAACATTTTTCTACATCATTTCTCATCTTAGGCCAATAAAAGTGCTCCCGCAAGATTTCTAAAGTCTTAGTAACCCCAAAATGTCCCATCAATCCATCTCCATGGGCCTCTAAAACAATTAAGGCTCTCAAGGAACAAGTAGGCAAACATAACTTAGAAGCTCTAAACAAATATCCGTCATGAATATAGTAACTACTAGCATGTGAGTCACTACTAGAGCGCAAACAATGAGCAAAGATATCCCGGAAGTCAACATCAAGAGAAAATAAATCACGAATTAAACCAAACCCCAAAACACATGCATCTAGAGAAGAGAGAAGTGTGTACCTACGAGACAATGCATCAGCTACGATGTTGTCTTTTCCTTTCTTATAGCGCACAACAAATGGAAAGGCCTCAATATACTCCACCCAACGTGCATGGCGTTTGTTCAACTTAGCTTGTCCTCTCAAATACTTCAAGGACTCGTGATCAGAATGTATAACAAACTCACGGGGTAAAAGATAGTGTTCCCAAACCTGGAGGACCCGAACCAAGGCATACAACTCCTTGTCGTATGTAGGGTAGTTCAAGGCAGCTCCTCCCAGTTTCTCGCTAAAGTAAGCCACGGGGCGGCCCTCCTGCATCAACACTCCTCCAATCCCGATTCTTGAAGCGTCACACTTTATCTCGAAGGTCTTCGAGAAATCAGGAAGCACAAGTACGGGAGCATGGGTCAGCCGCTCTCTAAGTAACACAAACGACTCCTCCTGAGCGGATCCCCACTCAAAGTGCACGCCCTTCTTGGTCAACTCGGTGAGGGGGGCTGCAATGGTGCTGAAATCCTGAACGAACCTCCTATAGAACCCAACAAGTCCAAGGAAACTCCGTATGTGAGGTACCGTTGTGGGGCGGGGCCAATCTGTTATTGCCTTTGTCTTCTCCTCGTCCACCCTCAAGCCTTCTTTTCCTGCCACAAAACCCAAAAAGACCAAAGATTCCGAGCAAAAATGGCATTTCTTAAAGTTTACAAACAAACGTTGTTCTTTAAGCACAAGAAATACACTTCTTAAATGTTCAACATGCTCGTCTAAGGTCTTGCTATAAACTAGTATATCATCAAAGTACACCAACAAAAAATTTACCTAAGTAATCACGTAGAACATGGTTCATTAGGCGCATAAAAGTACTAGGTGCATTTGTCAAACAAAAAGGCATTACAAGCCATTCATATAGTCGATACTTAGTTTTAAAAGCAGTTTTCCATTCATCCCCTTTATGCATCCTAATTTGATGATAACCACTCCTAAGATCTATTTTAGAAAAAATAGTAGCACCATGAAGTTCATCTAGCATATCATCAAGACGAGGAATAGGATGTCGGTACCTTACAGTTATTTGGTTGATGGCACGGCAGTCGACGCACATCCTCCAATTCCCATCTTTCTTGGGTACCAACAACACCGGAACTGCACATGGACTCAAGCTCTCCCGAATATACCCCATGCTCAAAAGGTCCTCCACTTGAGCTTGTAACTCCTTTGTTTCCACCGGGTTTGCTCGATAAGCTGGACGATTAGGAATGGATGATCCGGGTATGAAGTCAATCTGATGCTCTATGCCTCGAATAGAGGGCAGCCCCGGGGGCATCTCTTCGGGCATAATTTCCTTAAACTCCTCAAGTATTCCTGTAATAGAAGGAGGCAAAGACAAATCATTAGTTTTCATAGTAGGTAAAGACAAACCATTAGTTACACAAACAAGAAGGAAGCAAACATCCCCCCTTTGTATGGCTCGACGGGCGTAGTGTAACCGTGCGGTGAGTAGGGCCTTGGGCTCGGGTGTTGTGTCAAGAGCCATCTTGGTCTTCCCCTTTGTTCGTGCAGCCTCTCCTTTCTCCAACTTCTTCCTTTCTCTAGTCATGTGATCCTCCATGATCTCGGATGGTGTAAGAGGCATAAGCTTAACTTTCTTTCCTGCCATGGCGAAGAAGTATATGTTGGTGTATCCGTCATGGAACACCCTTCGGTCAAATTGCCATGGTCGCCCAAGCAAGAGGTGGCAAGCTGAAACTGGAAGTACGTCACAAACAACGTCATCTTGGTAGGGTCCGATGGCAAAACGAACCAAACATTGCTCCTTGACTTGAAGGGGAGCGTTGGTGTTGAGCCATTGGAGTGAGTATGGTTGTGACTGTGCCTTTGTTTTGAGTCCTAGGTGTGCAACTACCTCCTGACTAACAATGTTACAACAAGACCCACTATCAATAATAACGGTAAATAATTGTCCCGAAATTAAGCAACGAGTGTTAAAGAGATTCTCCATTTGTGAGACGTTGGGAACAAGGTCACTCGCTTGGAGGGCCTTCTTTGTGATGAGGCAATGTTCTCCACTTGGACCTTGGACTACTATCTCGTATGCATTGATCTTGGAACCTTAGTTGCTAGAAGGCAGAAATCTCCCACAGGAGCATGGGCTTCAACTTCATCTCTTTCTATGATTGGGGCTACTATTTCATAGTCCTCTTCCGGTTCATGGACCTAGGTAACCTCTTCCCCAAATGCGTTCATAATACATTGCGGGGGTTGGGGAATTCTCGGGCATAATGACCATGCTCATAACACTTGTAGCATTTCACTTCTCTAGTTCAGCTGGTTTCTGGTTTAGGAGTGGAACTAGGAAGAGGGGTGCTAGGGTTAGGGGTGGCTGTGGTCTTGGGAGCTACTGTTGGGGATGAACCGGTTGTGTGTGTAGGACGATTATTTCGTGTGGGCTCGTTTGATTCATGACTTGTCCATCTTTTTAATGACCCGGTTGCCTTACGTTTTTGGATTAAATTATAGGCGTGATTAGCATGGTGAAAGACATCGGTAAGGCTGGTGTGTCTAAGTTGTTCAACTATTTCTGACCGTCGGGGTTAAGTCCAGACAAAAATTTGGCTAGGACATAGTTTTCGGGTTGTCGATGTAACACCCCGAATCCGCGGGACTCGGGATGCTACGGGCGAGACCTCACAATGGATCCCGACCCTTAGTTTGACAACAATTTCACCGGACCTTTCCAACAAGGCACAAATAAAGGCAAAACTCCAACCGTTTTTAATGTATGTGGAAACCGAAATGTAAAGAGTACAACGTGGAAACTCAGCCGAGTCCTCAAAACGACACAACTCCAATACGAAAATCTAAATCGTACAACAACATCCACTACCAAAGATACGAACACATAACCCAAAACGTCCCCGTCCTATAATGTACGGAGACCCCGGGTGTCCACTCCTCCACCTCACTCGGCGGCATCCCTAACCTGCAAGTCATCTACACAAACGGTTTAAAACCGTTAGCTCATATTCGAAGCATTAGAAAAGAGGTGAAGGCACAAACACATACATATCACATAATATCAAACACACAAGTCCGGTTTTTTATCTTTTTATTATTAAGTCATATCCCGTTCTAATTCAACTTAGGTTTGTGACACGAGAACCACCGTGGTCTCGCCTCGGTCCCTACTTACCGGCAAGGAATGGTACTGATGCATCTGACCGTCTACCCGCCCGGGCTAGTCGCCGAGAACCTACTAGACTCTCGCAAGAGCTAGGCAGATGATGTCACCACCCGCTATCATACACTTGGGCCAAAATAATATAAAGTCAGTGGTCCTATTTACCGGTTTAGTTGTTTACAACATAAACAATAACACAAACATACACCACCAACACACATCGATGCTAATACGTAAAATACGAGCTAAGTAAGTCCGGAGACTTACCTCGTCCCAAACGCTAACTCACAAAACGCTCTCGCTTCCCTCGGGAAGAATCATACAACCTGCTCACAACAAGATATCCATCAAAACCCGTTGAACTCAAGAAGTATAGGACTTCTACACAAATGATCTACACAAGATCATTTCACTCTCATTCTAGGACCGCATCCTAGAATCTATCATACTCACATCTCACTCAACGCATGAGGAGATCTCTCAACAGCCTACTAACTCTCATATGATCATACTCAACACCCAAGGACAAAGTAAAAGCCTAGAAGGTCCATCATGCTCAACACACTCGTAATCATCAACTACATCGAGCCTTAAGGGATCCTAGGTTCACAACCACTAAGTGGCATTCTCAAGCTACTCTAGGTCCATCCTAGGCATGCTACTAACATGATATAACCTCAAAGCTAAGGAAGGAACGAAGAGGAAGGGAGATGAGAAGCCTACTGTTGAAGAAACTACAGCCGCGGAGACAGCTGGCGCCCCCTACGGAATACAGAAGCTGCCCCTGCGGAACCAGGAGCTGCCCCTGCGCCTTGCTGCCGCCCTGAAGCCGCCCCCTGCAGTGCTGGATTCGCACCCGCGGTGGTCTGGAGTCGCGAGTCTGGCACCGCCCCTGCGGCCGTGCTGAGCCGCCCCTGCGGCCTTGTTGAGCCGCACCTACGGCTGGCCGCTTCCGCGGTCGTGATGATCCACCCCGCGGGTTCTGTGCAGAACCTTGTCTTCTTCGTTTTCGATCGTGGATCCTTGGCTCCAATGTCCTTCTTTTCCTGCTAGATCTTCTCCCAAACACCCACCACTGGTCTTAGGATCCTCTCCACGACCTAATCGAGCTAAGAACACATGCATGCAAAGGACTTGAGTGAAAACCTCTCAAAGCTTCATCCATGGTCATGGATGAAAGAGGGAAGAAGAAAGGAATGAGCAGCCATGGAGAAGAAGGAAAGAAGGAAGGAAAGAGACTTACCACACTAGATCTAAACTCCTTCTTCTGCAGTCCACACATGCAAGATCTTCAAGGAGAATGAAAGGAGAGAAGAGAGAGCCAAGAGAAGAAGAGTGAAGGAAAAGAAACGTGAAAGAGCAAGAGAGGAGAGAGAGAGGGGGACAAGATGGCTGAAAAGGGGTGTGGGGATCAAGGGGTCAGCTGACCTCTTGTCCCTCACCAAGGACCGAGGGGTCGGGAATGACCCCTTGTCACTTTAACCCGGAACGAAGGGTCGGAACCCGGGAAAAAGGGAAAAACGACGAGTCGGCTCGGGATTTTTTTGGAATAAATCCCGACACTCGGCATCTCGGGCGTACGGGAAGATCTACAAGGCGTTCTATGTCCGGAATAAAATTCCGGGCGTTACAACTAACCCCCCTAAAAACAAGTTTCGTCCAGAAACTTTCTAGACTCAACACTCTCGGACCAACACGTCCCATAACAACGTGGAACTCATAAAACGTCAACTACCGGCTCTAATCCAAGTCTACGTATAGCATCACATCAAGACCTCGCAAGGTACACATAACTCAAACAAAATCACATAACACATAGAACAAACAAGGAAGATCTCGGACTAACCCGATTGTCCTATCGATGTCACTAAGTCTGCATAAAACTCGGGATAGTTCTTCCGGATACTATCCTCCGTCTCCCATGTAGCCTCATCGGCCCCTCGCCTCGACCACTGTACTCTCATCATGGGTATCTCCTTCGATCAAAGGTGCCTCGTACTCCGCTCTAAGACCGCTATCGGGTGCTCTGCAAAAGTATGGTCCGGCTCGACCACTAGGTCCTCGTGACTGATGATGTGTCTCGGGTCGTGTAAGTACTCTCTCAGTTGAGAGACATGAAATACCGGGTGTATACCCTCCAACCGTGGTGGCAGTGCTAACCGGTATGCCACCTCACCGACTCTCTCCAAGATCTCGAATGGACCGACATATCGGGGGCTTAACTTCTCCATAATGCCGAATCGCCTGACGTCCCGCGTCGGTGATACCCTCAACCACATCTGAACTCGAGAGGTCTACGCCTCCTATCTACATACGACCTCTGACGGCTCTGCGCGGCCAACATCCTCTCTCGGATCAAAGCAACTCTCGCAACGTCGTCCTGTACCTGGTTTGGAGCTACAACGCTAGAACTCCCTGGCTCGTCCCAACATAAGGGAGTACGACGTCTCCGTCCATACAATGCGTCATATGGTGCCATCCCAATCGACGCGTGCCAGCTGTTATTATACGAAAACTCGACCAACGGGAGATGATCTGGCCATACCTGACCCCAATCTAGTACACATGCTCGTAACATATCCTCTAATGTCTGAATAGTCCGCTCGGACTGGCCGTCGGTCTGGGGATGGTATGCGGTGGTGAAATGAAGACTCGAACCTAGGGCGGTGTAACACCCCGAATCCGTAGGACTCGAAGTGCTACTGGGTTAGGATCTCACAATGGACCCTGACCCTAACCTGACAACAATTTCACTGAATCTTACAACAAGGCACCAAAAGATTAAATATAAAACAGGAAACTGATATAAAAGTATCAAAAGGTTGATACAACACTGCTGAGTACAATCAAAACATAACAAATATACATGATCAAAATATCCCATCCCACGAGGACGACCCAGTGTACGGAGCCCTCAGCAGATCACCCTCTCTGGATCACTCTGCAGTTCTCCTAACCTGCGAGGGATCTACAACACGGTATAAAACCGTTAGCTAACCATACACATATATAGAATGAACATAAGCACAATCACATATCAGAGATACTAACACTTTAGCATGATGTCACGCATTTACCCATTTTATAATCTTTATAAATGTAGTCCAACACTCAAATCGTATATATAAGGATATCAATATGAATATATGTGACACGAGGAATATAACCCTCGCCTCTCGGTGCTAATGCTAGCTGGAGTGGTGATGCGGTCATCGTCACCGTATACCCTAAGGGAGTGGAGAAAGCCCGCCCCACAATCCAAAACTGACCTGCCCGCAGAGAGCCTCCAGTCTCCCATCGGGATGAAAGGATAGCTGTCACGGCCCTACAGTGGGCAGTCACTAAACCATAGGTCGGTAATAAAAATATCACATACTAGCAAAGATAAACATGCACCACTCATGCAACATCCAATATATAGATGGCAACTAAGTAAGTCCTATGGATTTACCTCAGTCTCGGAAGTAATCCCAGCTATGATCAACTCTCAGATACGTCCACTCCAATCTGGAGGACAACACGGCCTATGCAAGGCATACATATATACATATCAATCTACTATCAAACATTTGGGTCACACATCGACCCAAGGGATCCATAAGGGATCATATCCAACTTATAACCTCAAGACCGTAACCGGCATATCTATATAATACTCGTTATAAACCGATACCTAGCAAGATACTAGTTCCCTCATACTAGAAAGGAAAGGAACTACTTAACCATAAGTAGTCCCGGGACAAGACGCACCTGCGTGATCTGAGGACGTAGGGGCGGAACGCAGACAACCGCAGGCGCGGCGGAACGTAGCCGCGGGGGGCGGTGACAAGGTCGCTTGCAAGCGCAGGTACGCCGCTGGCACGACGCAGGCGCTGTGGCACGGTAGCCGCGGGGGCGGTGGCTCTTGGCTCCCGCGGCGACAGTGCAGATCGAACAAGATCCCGTGAGTCTTCTTTCACTCTTCACGTGATCAAATCATGTCTTCACTCAGCCAAAACTAGGCACAAACATGTACAACACATACCAACATTAACCCTATGATCCATACAACTAATCCTAAGCTAAAGAAGGGAGAACAAGGAATAAGAAAGAATGAAGAAGCAAGGAAGACATACCACAACTGTGGCTCAGCAAGGAAAGAACAGAACCAAGGTCTCACAGGCTGGCTTCAAGCTCAGCATCAGAGCATATCATCAACTAACATCAACGACACACACCAACTCAAGTAAACTTAGGAAAGAACCAAGAACAAGATCAAAGGGAAAGAAGAAGAAGCAAGAAGGACGTAAGAAGCTGGAGAAATGAAGTGAAGAAGTGAAACCCTTGCTCAGCAAGGTAAGAGATGGTAAAGGTAAGAAGGTAAAGCACGGGTCAAGGAAGTCAACAAAACCGGTTGCAGCCGCCGTAAACCGCAGGAGCGGATCACAGGGCCGCAGGGGCGGCATACGTGCCCGCGGGTGCGGCAAGGCCAATCTCGGCTATGGTCCGATCTCGGTCCGAAAGAAAAAGGGCTCTCACATCTCACCCCCCTAAAAACAAGTTTCGTCCCGAAACTTGCAAGATCCGAAAACACTCGGACTCGGAAGCCGAGGTACACTCTCTATAACCTCAAACATAAGCATGGAGGGAATCATCAACTCCAGCAGTAAACTATACTATCTAGAGCCTAGAGGAAAACCATCTCTGGCATAGAGGAAGCACATCTCTAGCCGTATCCTAATCATAACAGAAAGGTTTGGAGGAAATACATCTCCAACACTACTATGTCCATCAAACTAGCATGGAGGAAAGAACCATCTCTAGCTAAACCTATCGTATCACAATAGCATGGAGGAAAGAACCATCTCCAGCTATAAACAGGAAATCATACTAGCATAACAAGATCTAATAAGATCACAAACACATCAAAGCTAGCATGAAATAAACACATCATAGCATATAAGCATATAAGCAGATAAGACTCACCAAGCTAGTACTAAGATCTACTCGGTGATCCTACTGGGGCACCTATCTCGGCATAGAACTCTGGATAGTTCCTCTGGATACTATTCTCAGTCTCCCATGTAGCCTCCTCGGGTCCTCGTCTCGACCACTGTATCCTAAGCATAGGTATGTCCTTCGAACGCAGGCGTCTCATACCTCGCTCTAGGACTGCAATAGGATGCTCTACAAACGTGTGGTCCGGCTCAACCACCAAATCCTCATAACTCACGATGTGCCTCGGATCTGGTATATACTCCCTCAGCTGAGACACGTGAAATCCAAGGTGAATACCCTCTAATCTCGAAGGCAAGGCTAATCTGTAAGCTGCGCTCCCAACTCGATCCAGAATCTCGAACGGTCCGACATATCGGGGACTCAACTTTCCCTTAATACCAAAACGCCTAACACCTCGTGTCGGGGACACTCTCAGCAACACATGGGCTCCAACCCTGAACTCTAGAGGTCTACGCCTCCTGTCAGCATAAGACTTCTGACGGCTCTGTGCAGTCAGCATACACTCTCTGAGCAATGCTACCCGAGCCATATCATCCTGAATCTGATCAGGTGCTAAACGACTCACCGGCCACGTTTCCCGTATAGGAACGAAACGCGCGGTCTTCGTCAACCGGTCTACTACCACCCATATCGCGTCAAAGCTCCTACTCGGTCTCAGAGCGGTAACGAAATCCATGGATATGTCCTCCCACTTCCACTGCGGCACGGGCAGTGGGTGAAGCTCTCTCCGGGTCTCTGGTGGTCGATCTTGACCTGCTGGCAGGTCGCGCATCGGGCCACATATCTAGCTACATCGGGCTTGAGCCCGCCCCACCAATAAGATCTCCTAATATCCTGGTACATCTTACTCGTTCCTGGGTGCACCGAGTAAGGTGTGGAATGTGCCTCATGCAAAATCCACTCTCTCAACTCCTGATCTGACGGTACACAAATACGCCCTGACGTCTCAATAGCCCTTCTACTCCTGTGATAAACTGCGGAGCCTCTCCTCGGGACATCCTGTCCCGGATCCTCATCAAAATGGGACTTCTCTCCTGCTTCTGCAGGATCTCTCCGGACAGGTCAGGTAATACCTCTAACTCGGACAAACCACAGTCCGTACCCGGGAAACGGATATCCAACTCCAAACCTATCAAATCCTCTACAGCGGTAGTCTGGAGTCGCGAGTCTGGCGCCGCCCCTACGGCCGTGCTGAGCCGCACCTGCGGCCGTGCTGAGCCGCCCCTGCGGCCTTGTTGAGCTTCACCTCCGGCTAGCCGCTCCCGCGGTCGTGATGATCCGCCCCGCGGGTTTTGTGCAGAACCTCGTCTTCTTCGTTTTCGATCGTGGATCCTTGGCTCCAATGTCCTTCTTTTCTTGTTGGATCTTCTCCCAAACACCCACCACTGGTCTTAGGCTCCTCTCCACGACCTAATCGAGCTAAGAACACATGCATGCAAAGGACATGAGTGAAAACCTCTCAAAGCTTCATCCATGGCCATGGATGAAAGAGGGAAGAAGAAAGGAATGAGCAGTCATGGAGAAGAAGGAAAGAAGGAAGGAAAGAGACTTACCACACCAGATCTAAACTCCTTCTTCTGCAGTCCAAACATGCAAGATGTTCAAGGAGAATGGAAGGAGAGAAGAGAGAGCCAAGAGAAGAAGAGTGAAGGAAAAGAAACGTGAAAGAGCAAGAGAGGAGAGAGAGAGAGGGGGACAAGATGGCTGAAAAGGGGTTTGAACCGAGCCTACGGGAAGATCTACAAGGCGTTCTAAGTCCGGAATAAAATTCCGGGCGTTACAGTCGAGTTCCCGATCTTTGTAGGAGAGTCCTCAACTCCTTGTGATAATCATCCGGAGTTCGGTTACCTTAACGTAACCTTTCAAGCTTGAGCAACAATTGTTGCTCGTAATCGGAAGGTATGAACCGAGCACGCATCCTTCTACGGAGTTCAAACCAAGTGTTGATGCGTGGTTATTGATGGTCCTCCACATATTCTAATTCTTCCTGCCACCAAGTTAGTGCAAAATCAACAAAATGAATAGTAGCAGTTTCAATCTTTTCAAACTCGTTAAACTCATAGTATCGGAAGACTTGTTCGGCCTTAGTCTCCCAATCAATGTAGGTCTCAGCATTTGCGGTTCCGGTAATGTTTGGAACGTCCACCTTTGATCCATGGTAACGCCTACGATTGCAGTGACCATGGTTTTCTTCATTGTCCGAGTCATCGTATTGAGGACCAAAGTCCATGTTTCTGTCTTGGTTTCTGCTTGCATGGCTATTCACACTCCGTCTTCGGCCTCGACGGGGTTGATCTTGGTTGCTACCTCCATGATTTTGTTCAGGTGGAGGGGGAGGTAATCTTCTTAGAAGCTCGGCTAGTTGGGCTTCAAGGTTATCAAGACGTTGGTCTCAGTTTACCCTATTATCATTGACGGTTGTCATCCTGTTTTGGATCATCAATCAAGCAAGAGAAACAAACAAAAGCAAGTGTCCAAAGTTTGGTTCCACAACAAGCAAGTGGGTGCTCAAAACCAAAACAAAACACAAAAGTATAAGCTCAAAGGCAAAACCGAAAATGTAAAAATGCAGTTTTCGATGCCGAAACGGTCTCAAACGACCAAAAATGGCCTTAGGTCACAACAAAGCGGTGAGTTGGACTCAGAAGCCCGTTTCCCTTCTCGGAAAGGTATAGCAATTGAAATTTTGAGTTCGGATGCCCGTTTTCCGCAAAAACCGCGAAACCGGCCGATTTGCAACTTGGCTAGTTCCTGCACCTTTGTAACAAATCCTTGACAACTGAGATTCACCTATCACACAAAACAACTCAGGGGCAATAGGTTAGAGGAAAAACGTTCTCTCTTTCACCTCTCTCAAGTATATTTCTCCTCACACACACTCAAGTGTTTGATAGTATTTGGTTCACACAACTCCCCTTTTCCTTTGCTTCAAGGCAAAGCTCTCCCTCACCTTTTCCAATGCACTAGGCAATGCTCTCAACTCAAAATTTCCACTTAATAACAACAAATCTGCTAGAGCCTAAGATAGTCCACTAGGCAACAAGTTTTCTATGATGCAAAATATCCTCAACAAGTAAACCTCAGAAAAGCATACACCAAGATAGCAACAAAACCACAACAAATTCGAGCCTTCCGGCGAGTATTTGCTTAGTCCTTAACAAGTAGTTAGTCAAGGCAATAATAAGCGTCTTTTCCCAAAACGTGCGGGTTGTGTTTGGGGTTGGCTAGAACACTCTAAGACAAGATGATAACACACACAAGGGCAAAGATTGATAACACTTCAAACAACTTCTTTCTTCAACACTTCACTAACATGAGATAAATCGAAGCAAGCAAGCAAGTCTCTTTTTCTTTCTTATTTTTTTTAAAATTTTTTTTCTTGCTCGACTTTTACTGAAATATATATATTCTATTTTTTATATATATAACAAGGAATAAGAACACGAAACTAGAACTTCTTTGTCTTGTTTTGTGGATGGATGTGTTTGGCCGAAAAAAGAAAATTACTATAACTTATGTTTTGTTTTGTTTTTTTTATTTGTAAAGGCCAACAACAAGATTTCTCTAAGGACTCACAAGAATGAAGATTAAAGCACAAAATTTTTGGGGAAACTACTCAAAATTGCAGAAACTAAAAACAAGTTTAGGTAAGCAATTCGTACCCCGAAAGCTTGAGGAACTCACACTGTTGGGCTCTGATACCACTTGATGTGATCGAACTCGATTCGAACACAAGGATCCACCGGCACAAGTTCACACTCGGATTCTAATCGGGGAAATTAAATGGAACTCTTTCTTTTTTGAATTTTGTGTTTTTGGATATGAAGAGCAAATTCCTTCGGCCTCTCACTTTGGGAATCCCTCAACTCGAACGAACTACCCTCGGAATCTCACTTTGGGGTTCGAACCTTCGTTCCTCGGCCTCTCACCTTAGAACCACCTAAGCATCTCACCTAGATGTTTAAAAACTAAGCATCTCACCTAGAATTCGGGTTTTGTTTTAAAGCAAACAACAACTTTGAAAGCACAAAGGCTAACTCACTTAATTTAACTTGACTTGTCTTACAATGGGAGGATACAAGGCTTTATATAGCCACAAAACTCAATCTAGAAACTCCCTAGTTAAGTGCTAGAAATATCAAAGATTTATCAAAAGAAAATGCAAGAAATACAAGAGTTTTTCTTGGAAACTCAAAGCAAGTAATTAGCCACACTTGGCTTTATTCTTGGATGACTCATGGAGATCTCTAGTTAACCACATTGACAACACTTCAAGGAGGATATATCATAGCTTGGACGTCCATATTGAAGGAGAAGAGGGCCTTTGAGCTACCTTGGACATCATTCAATACAAGTGTGGAGATGCCTTCAATATTTGGTAGAATACTGACTTGTGCACCATCATTTGATTAACATAATTCATGCATAATATATGAATAATTTAAGCATGTATGTTGAATGAAATAAGCATGGATTGGACGTGCATATGTCTTCCATAACCACCTTGCAGTACTCCATACATGATTGTGGTCAAAAGGCCATACAAGTATCGTAGTTGTTGCATTGTTGGATCATTTTCACCATCTTACTCTTGGAAAATCGACTCCCAGTAAACTACAAATTTGTAGATCTGGAAAAGACCTTTGAAAGTAGTATTCATGGGTATTTTAATTCCAAGTATTACTTCAGTTATAGTCATTTTACTGAGAGTGCGCAAACCTGACACCATATCCGGAGAGAGTGAAAGTCGGCTTGAGTTGGGCATGCTCGGAGCAAGTATTCTCGGTTTGATTTCGATAGGTTTTGGCTCAGTTTTGGGCATGACCTCAAACATATAAGGATTGATTTCAATAGGTGCCGGCTCAGTTTTGACATGGACGGTTGGTGGCAAAGCGATTGGTTCCGGTGTATTGACGATGATTTCTTTTCCGGGGAGGATCACATCATCCCCTTTCCCTTGAAAAGGATTCGTCCTCGAATCCGTTAGACCAACCTTGGGAAATTCATTGTCGGAGTTATTACAACGTGGAGGGGGAGGAGGAAATCTTCTTAGAATCTCAGCTAGTTGGGCTTCAATCCTATCCAAACGTTGGTCGAATCGATTACCACCGTTTCCATTGTCATTGATGATCGTCATCCCCGAAAGCTTGAGGAACTCGCACCGTTGGGCTCTGATACCACTTGATGCGCCCTTTATCAGTTGAACGCGAGGATCCACCGGTGATCGTTCCTTCCGTCCACTTCTTTTTGATTGTTTTATGTTTTTTTGATATGCCAAGCAAGGATCGTCCAACCTCTCACCTTGGATCTCCTTGGCTCGAGATCTTCTCCCTCGGAATCTCACTTTGGGATTGGATCTCCTTTGTCCTCCTAGCCTCTCACCGTAAGGACACCACTCAGCCTCTCACCTCGTGGGTTTCGAAACTTCGGCCTCTCACCTTAGTTTCTAGAGTTGTTTTGTTCAAAGTAAAAACACAACTTGATTGAAGAATCACTCATATATTTCGTCCCCTAGAAAAGGGTGTGGGAGAGGCCTTATATAGGCTGGAAAATCAACACCTAAACTCCCACAATCAAACGTTACAAGTTCAAGAGTTGTGGCAATTAAACAAAGGAAAAACAAAGGGCTTTCACCAAATAAAAGCAAGCACACAAAGGGCCTAAAAACCATATCATGGCCGGCCATTTGGAAGCTCCAAGAGGTAAAATGTGGCTGCCAAAAACCCAACATAAAAGTGTGGTAATAACCCTCTTGAATGGTTAGTTTAATGCAAGTGAACATTTTATTTCACTTGTATTAAACATCCCACTTTATTCCATAATATCATGAAAATATCATGAAATAAAGTCAAGCACACTTATTACATACAAAATAAAATACAACTATAAGGTCCATCAAGAGGAGCCGGAACCGGAAGCTTCAATCGCCTCAAGCATGTTTACCATTTTGTGTTCAAGGACGGACCAACATGTCGGAGCTCCAAAAGGATGGTAGATCAATTTGGTTTGTCCTAGCATGCGAGCTCTAGCTCGAGTGAGAGGTGGGGATGACCTAGGTGCCGGCACATCACTCTCGTTGCTTAAGTCCGGCGGGCTCACATCACTTAGGTTAGATAGTATGTATATCCAAAGATAACATGCTTATTTGATTTATGTATGTCATGATAATCTACTAAGTGTATTAGCATCAATGATAGTGTTTGTGTTTAAGTATTGTCCAAAGGTTGCTTGAATGCATACTTTAAATTTTACATATATGATTTGAATTTGTATTATAGTTAAAACACTAATAGGTAAGCATGTATTAATTACTACAGCTTCATCAAATTTTTCTACATCTGCAAACTCTGCTGTTAAATTCAATGGGTTGAACTATGATGATTGGTCCGGACAAGTCCGATTTACTTTGGGCATTATGTCGTTGGATCTTGCTATACTCATGGATAACCTACCAGAAACCATTACAAAGAATAGCTCCGAAGCTGAAAAGTCTCTTTATGAGAGTTGGGAGCGTTCAAACCAGTTGAGTTTGAATCTCATGAGGATGAGTATGGATGAAAGTATAAAGCCATCAATGCCTATGACAGAGAATGCAAGGGAACTTTTTATGAAAGTTAAGGAGTATTCACAATCGGATTTGGCGGACAAGTCGATTGTAGAAAGCATTATGAGTGAGCTGGCTACGAAAAAGTTTGACTGGTCTCAGCCTATCCATGATCATGTGACTTACATATCAAATTTGGCAGCAAAGTTAAAGGCCTTGGGAATGGATGTTAATGAATCGTTCTTGGTTCAGTTTATCATTAACTCCCTGTCGTATGAGTTTGGTCAGTTCTAGGTGAATTATAACACCATTAAGGACAAATGGAACTTTCAGGAATTAAAGGTCATGCTTGTATAGGATGAAGGGGGATTAAAGAAGATAAAGGATCAAGTTGTCCATTTTACAAGTCATGATGGTGCTAATAGAGTAAAGGTAAATCGGGTAAAAAGGACAAGAGGAACAAGAACCTTTTGAAAGTCGATGAGGGTCATGTTTAGAAGGAAGTGAAGTGTTTCTTTTGCAAGAAAGCGGAACACTTCAAGAAGGATTGTCATAAAAGGAAGGCATGGTTTGAGAAGAAATGTAAACATTATAGTTTTGTTTCGTTTGAATCAAATCTTATAGAAGTGCCTAACAATACCTGGTGGATAGATTCAGGTGCTACAACTCATGTGTCTCATGTTAAACAGGAATTCAGTTTGATCTGGCCCATAAGAGGAGCTGAATAGTATTTGTTCATGAGAAATAGAATGAAGGCGAAAATAGAGGGCATTGTGACTTACAGATTGATCTTGGACATTGGTTGTCATATAGATCTTCAAGGATGTCTTTATGTACCTGAATGTTCTAGAAATCTTGTTTCCATTAGTAGATTGGACAATTTAGGTTTTATTATTAAGTTTGGACATGGTGAATTTTTATTGTACAAACATAAAAACTTTTATGATAGTGGTACATTGATTGATTCACTTTATAGGTTTAATCTTGATACTAAATTTTCTGAATCTTTACTTTATGTTGAATGTAATGTCGGCATTAAACGTAGTGCATCTAATGAAAATTCAGCGTTCTTGTGACATCAAAGATTAAGTCACATATCTAAGGAAAGGTTAATGAGGTTGGTGAAAAATGATATCCTACCTCTCTTGGATTTTAGTGACTTAGATGTGTGTATAGAATGCAGTAAAGGAAAACAAACTAAACACACTACAAAGAAAGCCGCCACATGAGTGTGCCAGATTGATTACAAGGTGAAGCTAAAAAGAGTTTGATGTTCTTAATTAAACATAGTAATCCTATTAACTAACACACACACATTAATATTCATCAATTAAACACCAATTCTCAAAATCCATAGAACACAAAAACACATGATGTACACACCTACGGTAAAAAGTTTGACACTAGAAGCATTTAATCGGATACCCGAATTTGTTATCTAAAAATATCATATATATATTTGAATTCATTATCTAAAATTATGGTTAACTACAACATTTGAGCCAATAAATAAAGCATGATATTAAATTTGTAATTTAATAGATTTTCCATAAAACACCATTTAATAAAGTTGGTGTTATTTATGTATTTTCTAGATGCAGGAAAAGCTAGAAGCGTTGGGTTGATCAACCGCCTTGTATACTTCAAGCTCCTTTTTGAGCGCCTCAATCTCCTCACGCATTTTAGCCACCATTTATTTCAAGATGTCATTCTCAACCGATCACTTCCTTTGCCTTGAGTGGTCTTCATTTTTTTCGCTCACGGTTCTCAACCAATTCAACCTTGACCTCGACTTCCTTGATCAAAGGAAGAAGCTTAATGTGTTGTAGACATTATTTCGCTAATGACTCAACTTTAGCTTCTAGATTGTACAGAATGCCTACAATATCGTGAACGAATGATCGAGTAGATCTTCAAAACAAAAAAGGAAAGGATGTTAACCAAAATACAATGCAAAACTATACTATATGTTCAAAAGATGTATCAAAATGAGGATAAAAAAAGTCGCTACAATAAATGGATGAATGAATGTTATCAAGAAGCATAGTGCGGACAACAACAAAATTTACCCTAAGGAAAATTTACAAGTTCTAAAACTCAAAAGGCAACATTTAATTAGTCCAATCATAACAACATCAGGGTGATTAATTAGATTCTAAGATTCTTAGCACCCTTCAAGGCTGATGTAGTCATTTCCTTTGTGCCTTCTTCCAACTTCATTTTGTTAGACTCAGTTTTAGGTCCATCATTCGTAACCTCCATTCAATCTATAAGTTATGCATTCTGTTGTTGGTGTGAAAGGAGTGGAAAGAATATTCAAAGACATTTGGATTTTTAATTGAAGATGGAGAAATCTACAACAAGGTTGCCATCACCACTTTATCTTGTATTATCATTAGGTTATTCTCTTTTTCAAGGTCTTGTTTCATAGATGTAAAATTAACATAATTGATCTTCAATAAAAGTGTTAACATTATCTAACTCTGGGAAGTTGGGTTGTCTTCTCAATTAATTCATCATTAAGGACATTGAGATCCCTCAGATTTCTCATCACAAAGCTTACTGATAGTAATATTTGCATTATTTCCTATGGATCCTCAAGAGCAGCTCATAGAGTTTTGTGAGGATCCATCTACAAAAGAGATGGTCTCCTCCACTACTACTAGATAAGTAAGGCTTCACACCACTTATAAAAACATTTGGATTCTTTTCTTTCTTTCTTTTTACCTATAGGACATAAAAGAAGGGGAGGGGGTTCTAATCTTTATCTTTTTCATATGATTTCCCATCTTTCTTCTTTGCTTCTACCTACTTAGTGAAGTTAGTTTTCTTAGCAATAGTCAATCTCAATGAGCATTGTTTAAATACATGATCCATCTTTCCACAAAACCCACAACCTTTAGAAAATGTCTATATAAAAAGGGGTATGTTCTAGTATGACGTTCTCATTAGAGATAGAAACAAAGGCTTTAGAGTTTAGAGCAAAGTCCATATTTAGAAAAATTCTAACATAGTTGAATCCCTTCGTAGAGAATGGGTCTAGTTTAACGAACTTTCTAATACAGTTTTATATATGATGGTTCTTATAGCCTCCTAATAAATGTATTCAACTAGCACAAAAACATTATTACTATTCAGGCGGACAAAAATCACTAACCGCACTACGGAAACGCAATCTACATCCGCCCCAAGCTGGGGCTGATACAGATTCAGAATCCACCCCAATCTGGGGCTGATGCAGATTCAGAATCCGCCCCAATCTGGGGCTGATGCAGATTCAGAATCCGCCCCAATTTGGGGTTGATGCAGATTGCGTTTCCGCCCCAATCTGGGGCTTATGCAGATTGCGTTTCCGTCCCAGATTGTGTCTATTTGGGCAAAATGGATACCATGATTTGTATATTTGTGAACTATTTAATAAAATTTAAATTATTTTAAATAAATTGAATCCAAAATAAACATATTTTAATCATAAGTTGTTTTCCCTTAATTTACACATGTGAGTAGAGATCCGAAATTGTCGAACTTAAATACTTTATTTTAATTTAATTAGGATGCTTTGGAATATTCACGTGCAATTGCTACCGATTTTTCGTTCAAGTTTGAGCTCCGTGGATATTTTTCAGATAGAGAAAACTTATTGGGTTGGGCTCGGTGTATGGCCAACTCAATGAATTTTGTGTTGGTCATAAAAAATCATGGTTGGATAGAAGGGGGTTTCGTATCTTACGATTGGCATGTGATAGACACGGAGATGTTAGAAAGTTGAAAGATGTTGATCCCGATCATATCCAAGTTCTAGTCGGAAGAAGAATTCGAAGAAGTGTAAGTGCAAGTTTGAACTTGATGGGGCACAACTTGAAGAAGAGAAATTGTCATTGAGGGTTGTATGTGGAGTCCACAACCACGTAACTCCATCGGTTCTAAGAGGTCATGCATATCCAAGACGATTGACCCCAATCAGGCAAAAAAGATAGAGCTTGAATTGAGTGTCGGGTTAAAACCGTGTGCGGTTTTATTATCTGGACAACTTGAAGAAGAGAAATGGTCATTATCCTGTTGCTGCTCTTGTGGGACATGTATCTCCTCATGCTCACCACCTACAATGTCGTCTAGGTGTGACCGTGTGACTCGTCATCAGCGGAGCCCTCCGTAGTATAACCCGGGCGTAGTGATGATGGTGCCCCAACATCCCCCTAATAGGCTCTCCTCTACAACTCCATCAACGGGCACCTCGACCGATGTGGAGGCAAGTCTATCCCATCTAGCTTTAGCAACTCGATGGGCAGATGCAGTGACAACTCTACTATCGCGCTTCTTCTTGTCTCTAATGTTTTGCATGGCCATCTATTTTATTTTCAGATAAAATTTTCCATTTTTAAATTTACATATTATATAATTTTAGATATATTTTGTAAAAAAATTATCTTGCCGGAATACACAATTATAACCTAATGTTCATATAAGATCCAATTCCAATTTTTCCTAAACTAACCGAATCGTCCTAAACTAATGTTCATATAAGATCCAATTTCAATTCTTCCTAAACTAACCCAATCGTCCTAAACTAATGTTCATAAAGATCCAATTCCAATTATTCCTAAACTAACCAAATTTTCCTAAACTAATGATTTTCGAGCCTAAAATTAAAATAATTAAAAAATAAACAAAAAAAATAGATAAAAACGTATAAAACGTACCTTAAACTGTTCTTTGAGTGTTCTTCCAATCCTAGGGGGAGAATCCGAACCCGCTATGTGTATACGATTATACGGAATAAGAAGAAGAAAAAAAAAGACGAAAAAGTTGTTCGCCGGAGACGGGCGGCGGCGGGGGCACCGGCGGTGGCGACGGCAGCGGGGAAGGGCGGCGGCACCGGAAGCGGCAATCTGCATCCGCCTAAAGCTGGGGCTGGTGCAGATTCAGAATCCGCCCCAATCTAGGGCTTATGCAGATTCAGAATCCGCCCCAAGTTGGGGCTTATGCAGATTAAGAATCCGCCCCAAGATGGGGCTGATGCAGATTCAGAATCCGCCTCATGTTGGGACGGAAGCGGATTCAGAATCCGCCCCAAATTGGGACGGATGCAGATTACGTTCCGTCGTCGCCCCATAAGTAAAATATTTGGATGCGAATAACATCACTCCAAAAAAAAGAGTCTAACCCACACATTAATAATAGTAATGTTTTTAGAGAAAACATTAGAATAGAACTTTCAAGATCTCGAGATCAAGATGTGAATATAACATGGTATGATCTTTTGTCCTATACCAAGCTTTTGTTGTTTTGGTTATAAAAATTAATATCAAACCAATGGTTCAGTTTGAACATAACATGGTATGATCTTTTGTCCTATACCAAGCTTTTGTGTAGATTTCATACCTAATTTCAACATGGATTTCGATTCGGAGAACTTCGTATACTTTTTCTTTGAAAGATGGTTCTTATTGTTTATGTTGTTAAAAAGTTTTTGCTGGAAATTGTCTTTAATGTGGTTCTATATCTAGGTCAGTACTCTTTATATATAAGGAATATCGCATGATGTTGGTTCATACACCTTCTTAAGAGGTGAAATTTTTCTTAGAGACAATCAAAGATCAAATCAAGGAGATTAGAAAATGGAACAAACAATTGTCAATTACTTCCTATTCTAGTAGTAGCTAGATCATTGAGTTTAATGTCAATATTTAGATTCAAAGGGTAAAAGAGGCATCAACATATAGATTCAACGGGTAAAAGGGACGTCAACTAAAATCTATTAGAGTTTAAGTAGAGGAAGGGTTGCACCTGGATTTATCCCGACTTTTGTTTCTTTGTTGATTTTTCTTAATCTCTCGGTTTTTTTTGGTTTTCTATTATACTATATGCAACATTTTGTATTTCCCTAAAGGTTGGTTTTAGGTTTGAGACCATCTCTAGGACGAGGTTTTAGTTGATTCAGAAGGACACCAAAATTCCGCTCAACATTATGATAAGCGATTTTGCTAACATGTTGTCGTTGAAATAAAAACTCATCCAATACATTAAAATCCTCTATGATGGAAGGCGGTACAACACCCTTCCCCAACCCAATAGTGAAGCTAAGAAGGACAATTCGCTCCATATATTTTCGAACCTCCCCTTATGTAAGTTGTCATTTTTTTTCATTTCACTTATTTTCCTTGTCGGGAATTATTTTGGGATTTTCGGACGGATTACCCTAATTACCTTGAGAGAACCAAAACACTCTCATTTAAAAGAGCGGGACAATAAGAGGTGAAATAATGATTGATTCCTGATGTTTACATCCACATGCTATCGCCCCATCCTAGCGGATGACATGATAGTACTCAATAATCTCTTTTTATTCTAACTAGTTCTTTGTGTCATATTCAACATAACTTTTTCCTTAAAATTATTATTTATATAATTAAATGTAGTATAATTATCAAAACTTAATAATCTACGGTGAAATTTATCAATATAATCATCCTTGGACATCTTGTGGAATTTGAAAACTTATCAATGGCATAATCGATCATATTAATATATTAATATGACCGCACGGTAATATCAATTGACATAATACTTCACGTGAATATATTTTTTTGATTAGATGTGAATGATAGATGAATTAATGTGATGATTTGATGTAGGCAAGAATATGTGGATTTTAAAATTCAAGCTTATTAATTAAATAATCAATCATATTACTATATTTTAATTCATTAAATTTAATTTTTCAAATGAAAATGTATTTTTTAATTAAAAAAAGTCAATGCAATGTTATAATATAAATAAATTTGTGGATTAGATAATATTAGAATTAATTGAAGAAAACAAATCAAAGTTGATTAGAGTAGCTTCAAATAATAAAAATGATTAATGAAAATAATAAGATATTAATCGAATAATTTGGTAAAAAAAATTAAACTTAAAAAAAGGAATTTGAATCCAAATATAATTAAAACATGAGATTATATATATATATATATACACTAAGGGCTCGTTTGGTATCGCTAGGAATCATTTCCGGTAACGGAATGATTCCGAATCAATCAAAAATTGTGTTTGTTTAGAGGTCTTTTTACACATGAAAAATTTTCATTTTCATTCCTTCCCCTTAACCGATTTCATTCCGTTTTCATTTTACGCCCCAACCAAACGGGCACTAAAACTATATGAGTAAAATGGCACTTGACGTAGTTTCATATTACATCGTCGTCAATTTTTTAAGTCACGTCACACTAATTTTAATTTAATTTAAATTAATTTAATTTATTTAATTTAATTAACAAGTATCTTAACAAATGTCATTCAAATCCAAGATCCTAACAAACTATATATGTATGTATGTATGATGATTATATGATAATAATAAAATTATTTATCTAATATTACTCATTATAGATTTAAAATTTTATTCACAATATTTGACATCATAAGTGTCATTAATACTTAAAATTTTCATAAATATAATTTTATCTATTTTTATATTTATTATTTGTATTTTTAAAACAACATTTTCTCTATTCCTAAAAAAATTGATTATTATTTGTTATGCCTTGAACAATATGATTATTTTATAATTTTAAAGAAAATTTTCGGAAAATAAGGACATTTAATAATGCAGGTTTTTTATCAAACCAACTTTTAATGATCAAAAGTGAATTAAACAACGGAATTTGGGAAGATGTAGTAAACATTTGTAATATTAATTATTTTATCATCAACATTTAAAAATAAGTTACACATGGTGGGTAGGCGTATGTACATTAAACTAGTTGGATTAAAGCAATAATTAATAGATTTATTTATTCAAATATAGTATTTATGATAGAATTTGAAACTATGCTTAGAGAGGTAATAAACTAATTTATGTATAAATCATACGATAATTCTTTTCAAAACAAAACTATCACGTCATCAATTTACAAGTTCAACATTTAGGTGTAATCATAAGATATCGTAATAGATGGATTAGTATTGGGGTGTGTTGTGGGCGTTGGGAGAGCTTTAAAATCGAAGAGTAGGTCAATTGATCCAATTGAGGAAGTAGGAGTTATGAAAGTCATTAAAACACATTCATTACTGCATTCAACTCCCTCTTTCAACTACATACACACTTCTTTTTTTATTTAGTATTGTGTGTACTTCCGGCCACCTCTTCATGTCACCGCCTCTATTTATTTACTCCTATTTCTAACCCATTTGCCTATGCATCCTATAAGTCTAGTCATTCCTAACCCTTACAATAGGCAAGTGCCTATTGAAATAATACCAGATGAAAATTTAATCATCTTCACTTCTTGTGTTAAAATTGATTGAATGTCACATTTGCAGGATCCGGTAAAGGTAGTTTGCCGGAGCCCTAATTTACTATTTACATTGTGTTGTTTTTCTTACGGATTATTATAATATGGAATTCCTTCATAAAATTTCTCTAAAACATACGTGTAGTCTGGTTGAATATAACACCCCAAATCCGTAGGACTCAAGGTGCTACTGGGCTAGGATCTCACAATAGATCCTTACCCTAGTCTGATAACAACTTCACCGATCTTACAACAAAGCACAGATAGATTAAAACAAAACATGAAACTGATATATATATATATATAAATATCAAAAGGTTTATACAAGTACTGCTGAGTACAACAAAACATAACCATATACATAGTCAAAAGATCTCATCCCACGAGGACGACCCAGTGTACGGAGCCCTCAGCAGATCACCCCTTTGGATCACTCTGCAGTTCTCCTAACCTGCAAAGGATCTACAACACGGTATAAAATCGTTAGCTAAACATACACATATATAAGAGCTGCAGAGAACAAACACACATCAAATAATAATAAACACGTTAACATGATATCACACATTTACCCGGTTCATTATCTTTATAAAGTCCAGCAATCAACTCGTATATATATATATATATCCATATAAACATATGTGACACGAGGAATATATAATCCTCGCC
Source organism: Fagopyrum tataricum (assembly GCA_002319775.1). NCBI lineage: Eukaryota > Viridiplantae > Streptophyta > Magnoliopsida > Caryophyllales > Polygonaceae > Fagopyrum > Fagopyrum tataricum. The sequence goes on along the minus strand of CM008280.1, from coordinate 18,042,176 downwards.
TCTGGGTCCAATAGCCAGCTGGAATGGTGCCTGGAACACCTCCCCGTGTACCCTAAGGGAATGGAGAGTGCCCGAACCGTTTACCAGGTCTGGCCTGCCTATAGAGAACCTCCTAGACTCCCGGCGGGATGAAAGGGCAAGTTATCACAACCCTACAATGGGCAAGCAATATACCATAGATCGGTAATAAACCATAACGCATGCTATCAAGCATATACCACACACCACTCATGCACACATCCAATAGAGGGATGGAAACTAAGTAAGTCCTACGGACTTACCTCAACCTCAAAGTCGTCTCAACTCGATCAACCCTTAAACACGGTCCACTCCAAACTGGAGGATAACACTGCCTAGCAACAAGACATAACGAAACATACTCATCAACCATCTATCCTCAACACAAACCTAGCATGCTACTACCGCTCATACTAGGAAAGGAAAGGATCTACCTAACTCTAGGTAGACCCGGGACAAGACGCACCTGCGTGAAACAAGAGACGCAGGGACGGAGCAGGCAACCCGCAGGCGCGGCAGAACTCAGCCGCGGGCGCGGTGACAAAGGCTGTAGGCAACGCAGGAACGGCGCAGGCACGGCGCGGGCGCTGCGGCAAGAATTCCGTAGGGGCGGCGGCTTCCAGGCGCGGAGACGGCGACGGTGCAGAACGTGATCCCGCGATTCCTCTTCGGCTCTTCTCGTGATCAAAACACGTCTTCATCATCCAAAACCAAGCACATACATATACATACACATTCCAACATCAATCTATTATCCATACATCTAATCCTAAGCTAAGGAAGGAAGAACAAGAAAGAAGAAAGAAAGAAGAAGCAAGGGAGACATACCACAGCTGTGGCCTAAGCACGAAACTGATCCAAGGCAGTACCTCCACTAGCTCTCAAGCTCAGCAACAACATCATACAACATCAACATCAACCACACACAAAGCCATACCAAAACACTTTCCAAAACTAAGGAAACCAAGAAGAAGATCAAGGAGGAAGAAGAAGGGCATGAAGGCAGATGGGAAAGGAAGTGAAGATGCTCAGCAAGCCAAAGCAAGGGATTAGGTTAAGGAAGTGAAAGAGTAAAGCACGGGTCAAGGGTCAACAAAGTCGGCTGCAGCCGCAGAAAACCGCAGGGGCGGGTTTCTTGGCCGCAGGGGCAGAACAACAGAGGAGCCGTAGGGGCGGCCTCACAGACCCGCGGGGGCGGATAAGGCTAAACTAGCTCCCAAAGACTAAGGCTCTTACATTGAACAACTGTAAATGTACTAGGTGTAGATACAAGTTCCGAAACTCTTATCTCGTCTCAGTCTCATCCCGCATATTCTGAAAATAGGCCTATAACTCCGGATTTATCGTTATTCACTCTTATAATCATGCTTTATTTGATTTTCCATAATTGAATAACAAGTTTGACGATTCTATGCTTCTATCACATGCTCTCAATGGGGACTTCATCATACTTACTACTCTCAGTTTTCGCTTGACTTCTCAAATAAGGTTGTAAATTTACATTTTCCGCTTCTTTGATTCTTCATAATCATACTAGGGAGAATATGACCCGTCTCAATCCCAACTAGGATAAGTCTCGACGCATTTCTATCCAAAACCTATAAGGTTCGTCTTGATCCCGTCCATGTATATTAGCGGGGATGGTATGTAGATGACATTAATCCGTTCTCATATGCTACCCTAAAATTTTGTGCCTTTTTTTTCCCTCTACTTATTATGTATTTTATTTTTCTATATTTTCATCCCTTAAATAGGCCCATTTACAACTAATCACATGTTAAATTGTGAAATTACCAGAAGTCACCCTTAACAATTTTTTGTCAGCAAAATAACAATCTCGCTATTGTTTCATGTCATTTCACGTTAAAGGGCTATTATTATATTATTATCATTCTCTAAACCATGAACCCATTAAATATATAAGTAAATTCAAAACCGAACCATTTTAAAAAAACAACCCAACTCCAAAACCCTAATTGTATTATAATTGCCAACGCGGCCTCCCCAATTTGTTGTCGGAATCAAAATCCTTCCAGCGAGATTACGAAGAAGAGAAATGAACCCATTCTTGCGACAGAGGGTTGAAGTTAGAGCGATTTAGAGGAATTGGTTTAGGATAGAAGAAGGAAGGTTGCGTGAACAATTCACATAAAAGCAATGAAATAAATTTCTTTGAACCGGCAAAGATGTTTGTTCAATATCAGAACAAACTTTCACCAGCATTTCAAATCAAGACATAGTGTATGTTAGATAGCTTGTATCACCACTTTCAATACCACCTCCTTATCGGCGTTACTCAACAATGTCTCTTTTCAACCCTTCAGTTTCTTTCATACTCAATCCTTGGTGTTATAGAAAATAACTTTCTTTGACCTCCCCACCATAGTTCCTAGACCAAGATATTTCCCGTACCTACTAACCTCCCTTACTCCCACAATCTGTTGGATTTCAACCCTTCTTTCCACACTAACATTGTTGCTAAAAGATAGCTCGGATTTTGCACAAAATCAACCTATTGGCCTTGTTGATATGCCTTGAATTGGGCTTATCATTTGTATGGATCTTTTTTATTTGGCCTATTCTTATACTTGACGCCCGAGTATGAATTCTAGGGTTTTGATACTTATAACATGATTTATCGACCTGTTGCATTCATGCATTTATTTAGATTTTCCCTTTCCGCATTCATGTTTTGGCCTTAGTTTGTGCCATTCATGCTTGTTTAGTTCTACTTTGCAAAAATAGATGTCTACACACACTATTTGTTGCTGTGTAGGTAATTTGGCACATTATGAAGCTAAAACGACGTATTTGAGGATCAAGCCTCGAAGTGGATGCATTGGAGCAAGTGTACGTGCGCGGGAAAGGGCGAGGAATCGAGCTAAAGATGCGAAGGAACGAAGCAGATCACATCTCGGACCGAGATGGACCGATCTCGGCCATACCAGACCGAGATGGTCCATGATCTCGGCCGAGATTCCATGATCTCGGACCGGGATAGGCAGATCTCGGCCGAGATGGTCCGATCTCGGCCGAGATTCCATGGTCTCGGACCGAGATGGTCTGATCTCGGCCGAGATTCCATGATCTCGGACCGAGATGGTCCGATCTCGGCCGAGATTCCATGATCTCGGACCGAGATGGTCCGATCTCGGCCGAGATTCAATGATCTCGGACCGAGATGGTCCGATCTCGGCCGAGATTCAATGATCTCGGACCGAGATGGTCCGAGATCCTGACGCGCTGAACGTTCTGTTGCCAAATCTCGGTGCCGACAAGCCTGATCTCGGCAAAGATTTGTTGCTCGAGATTTCTTGTTCGGTGATTTTATTTTTGGATCTGATTTAGCCCAACCCATTCTTTGGAAGGTTGTTGGGTATAAAAGGGAAGCTCCAAATAATTCTAAGGGTCCGTCTTTTGTAGTGGGAGTCGCCCAGAGCTAACCCTAGAGGGGGGAGCCGTCTCCTTCCTCTTCCCTTCTTCTTCTCCATTGTTCTTCATTAGGTTAGGTTAAAGATTTAGACTTTTATATTCAGTTTTGTTTGGAAGAGATTGAGAAGACAATGTTGATTCAAGATTTAATACAATTGAAGGTTTTCAGGCATTGAAGTTGAGTAGTTTTTCTCTCCCTTTTTGTTATTTATTTATTTGTCTTTCTTTGATATGATTGTTATTGGCTAGAACCTTGTGGTTCCAAGGTTGACAGGGATTTGTTTATGCCTTGGATTATGATGGACTAGATTGTGCTTTGTTTTGGCTTTGAATTGCTTGAAATCCTAATGGTTGACTTGTTCTTGAATCTAGTTAGAACCTTTCAAACGAGCAACCTAAGTTCGAATTGAGACTTACACGGTGATGTTCCTTCTTAGATACATGAGTGATTGATCATAGGTAATAAATGTTTATCCTTTATTGGGTTGAGTGTGCTTAGATTCCTTCCTAAGTAGGGTAATAACTGAGACTTACCCGGTAATGGTTTACCTTTCCCTTAGTTTGTAGTCTAGTTTGTTTAGAATTTCCTACCCCTCTACCTTGAGACTTACCCGGTAATAGACTGTCAACTTATAAACGTTCTTCCCTGAAGCTTGTTAACCATAGATCCTTTGAGAGATGTCCTGAGTCCTTGCGTATAAATAATGACCTTGAATCCTTGGAATCCGCGTTCTCTTTTATTGATCAATCTTTCGTTCGTTTGTTTTACTTGGTTTTCAATCAAATCCGATATTTGATTGCGAACTTTACAAATTCCTCCTAAACCTTTTTTGATCTTTCTTCCCTTCTTTTCCAACCTCATTTTATTACTTGGATTTACTCTATCTTAGATCACAATCACAATTCAAACACTTGGTCCCTGAGATCGACCTTGGAGTACTTACTCTTACTGTGATTGACCCAGACACTGTGGGTTCGCTACAAATTGGGTATTTATTACAAGTTTTATAAATTTAAAGCATAACATGATTTAGACTAACTTATAGGTCTTTATCATTATTGATAAAGATTTATAGGGGTGTAAAAATAGCGAACAGATACTCTATATATTGTAGCATTCTCTTTGCCTCCAAAATAACCTGGAAAAACCTGGTTATCATCTATTCATTTATATTTTGAAACTCCTAAATAAAATATCTTTGAAAAGTGGACGTAGCTATTATTGCACGAACCACTATAAAATATGTGTGTGCCGTCTTTCTTGCTTTTTGAATTATGTTCTTTCTTAGTAATTCCGCATAGCAAACTAGTATCAAAGCTTTGAGTTATTTGTGTTTTATGTGATGTGGGAGAAAGATGTATTCTTTCAACACGAAGAGCATGGCTTATGGGGCCGTTGTCAAGGAAGGAATCTAATAGGAAAAGGACGATGTTATTGAGATGGCCACTCAAGAGGATAAGACACATTCGACCATCATGTTGTGTCTCCTAAATGATGTCATGCGAGGTCTCGGATCAGGAAACTGCAACCAAATTGTTGTTGAAGTTGGAGAGCCTCTACATTCCAAAGTCTCTCACCTAAAGCAACATATGTTCAGGCTGCGAATGCAGGAAGGTATACAACTTCGTAAAGACTTAGATCACTTGAACACAATTCTTCTAGATTTGTGTAATATTGATGTTAAGATTAAGGAAGCGGATGTTGCGTTGATTTTGTGGTATCTTTGCCAGCATCATATGAAAATTTTGTTCAGACATTTGTTGTTGGAAAATATACTATTATTGTGGAAGTCGTCAAGTATACCCTTCATACAAGGGAATTACGCCACATGGTGAATGAAAGTGGTGTAGGTAAGGACATTCAGGCATCTGGTCTGTTTACAACCAGAGGCAAGAGACTAGAAAACTTAGGGAAGAAGAAGGATTAGAAGTCGTCTTCTTAAAAATTTCTTAAGCCTAACAACGTTTGCAACTACTGTAAGGAAAAAGGGCATTGGAAGAACGAATGTCCTAAGAAGAAGAAATCGCAGGATTCTTGTTCTGCAGCTGTTATAGAAAATGACTTTAAATCAGATGAGGATATAACTTTGGTTGTTGGTGGACACACGTATCAGGCTGATTTGTGGATTTTTGATTCCGGAGCTTCCTATAACATATGTTTTAACAAAGAGTGGTTCGAAACTTATAAAAGGGTAGATGGTGGTAGTTTTTCCATGGACAACATTTCTATCTACAAGGAGGTTGGAATTGACTCAATTAAAATCAGGACACATGAAAGTAGATTTTGTACATTGGACGAGGTGAGACATGTTCCACTTATTACTAAGAATTTGATATCCTTGAGTATGCTGGATAGATTTTGAATGTCTTTAAGGGTTCTAATGTTATTTTGAAAGGTGTCAAAAGGGGCACTTTATATTTCCAGCAGAGTTCTACTGGATTTTGGTTTATTTCTATTACATCTTCAAAGGTTGACAAGGATGATAACACTAAGTTATGACATATGAGACTTGGTCATATGGGTTAAAGGGGATGCAGATTCTGGCAAAGGAAGATCTTCTTGGTGGTCACAAGATCACGAGCATTGAATTTTGTGAGCATTGTATCCTTGTGAAGCTACACAGCAACAAGTGTCCTTAGAGTATTCATAGGAAAGAGGCACACTTGATTACATTCATTCGGATTGTTAGGGTCCGGCTACCGTTGAGTCTCTAGGAGGTCAGAGGTTTTTCTTGACTCTCATTGATGATTATTCAAGAATGACTTTCTTGTTTGCTATGAAATACAAAGGAGAAGCTTTCAAGAACTTTGTGGAGTGAAAAATATTATTGGAGAATCAAACAAGGAAGAAGATCAAAAGGTTACGAGCTAATATTCATTTAAAGTTTTGTTCGTTTGAGTTTGATCAATTATGCAAGGATGCTGAAATTGCTCGTCATCATACAGTCAGGCATACACCACAGTAGAACGGTGTAACTGAAAGGATGAATCAAACTCTACAAGAGGGAGTGATTTGCATTCTCTCTAATGTAACATTAGATAGGAGGATTTGGGCAACAACAATGACTACAACATGTAACTTGATAAACCGCGGACCTCGCATTGTCATAAAATGCAAAACACCTTATGAGTTGTGGCCTGGTAAGTCAACTGACTATTCTAATCTTAAGGTTTTTGGTCGTATTGTTTACTATCATGTTAGTGAGGGTAAACTAGAGCCTCGAGCAAGAAAATGAGTGTTTGTAGGCTATGGAGATGGTGTCAATGGATATAGAGTTTAGTCTCCGTTTGAGAAAAGAATTATTTTGAGTAGAAGTGTCGTCTTTGATGATATTTCTATGTTTAAATCATCAGTGTAGCCAATGAAATCAGAGGAGAGTAGTAGTTTGGATAAATAGGTGGAGATCCAGTTTCTTCCTCAAGATGAAGAGGAACGTTCACAGTCAAAAGCTAAGCTACCCAGATCTACAACATCAGAAAATCAACCACCACAAACTATTCATTAGAGCTTATCTAAGGGACGCTCAAGAAGAGTTGGAGTAAGACCTCCACAAAGGTAAGATTTTGAGAATATATCGGTTATTCCCTACAAGTTGCATGATAGATGAATACTCATGAACCATCCACCTATAGAGAAGTTGTATCTAGGTTTGAAGCTGCGCAATGGTTTGAAGCAATGGGGATGAGATGGAGTCACTTCATAAGAATTGGACTTGAGAGTTAGTCATATTGCCTAAAGAAGGAAATGTTATTACTTGAAAATGGGTTCTTAAGAAGAATGAAGGGATGTTGCCTGCTGAAGGGGTAAAGTATAAGGCTCGAGTTGTTGCAAGAGGTTTTCATTAGAGAGAGGGAGTGGATTACAACGAGGTTTTCTCACCAGTAGCCAAACATACCTCCATTAGAGTGTTATTAGCAATAATGACATAGTAGGATCTAGAGCTCAAACAACTTGATGTAAAGACAACTTTCTTACATGGAGAGTCAGAAGAAGAAATATACATGAATTAGCCGGATGGTTTCCAAGTTCTAGGTTAAGAAATCTTTGTCTGGAAGTTGAAGAAGTCTTTATATGGACTTAAACAGTCTCCGTGGCAGTGGTACAAGAGATTTGACTGTTATATGATAGAAATTAGTTACAACATGAGTGCATATGATTGTTGTGTGTACTACAACAAGTTGAAGGATGATTCTCTCATCTATTTGATCCTTTATGTAGATGATATGATAATAGCTACAAATAACAAATATGAATTTCAAAAACTAAAGGGTCTCTTAAGTGCTGAGTTTGAGATGAAAGATTTGGAAGCAACTAGGAAAATTCTAGGAATATAGATTCTTAGAAATAGGGGTCATAAGAAGATTTTCTTATCACAAAAAGGCTACATTGAAAATGTGTTGTCAAGGTTCGGAATGTCATCGGTCAAACCTATTTATACACCAAGTGTTGCTACCATCCATCTCAGCACTTTGTTTTCACCTCAATCAGATGAAGAGAAGGAGTATATGTTGCGAGTCTCTTATGCTAGCTAGTAGAGTAGGGACTTTGATGTATGGTATGGTTTGCATAAGACCTGATCTGACACAAGATGTTAGTGCCTTAGTGTCATCAACAGGTTAATGGGGAAACTAGGAAAATAACGCTAGCAAGTTGTGAAGAGGATATTCGGTACCTTAAAGGTACATCTGACATTGGGCTTGTTTTTAGTAATGATACACAATTTTTGGTCACACGGTACTTTGATTTTGATTATGCAACCATGCAGAAGATGTGGATACTAGAAGATCTATGACTGTTTATATTTTCACTCTTGGGGGATCTATAGTGACTTGGAAGACAACCTTGCAACCCACTTATACTTGATGCCCAAGTATGTTTGTGATGATTCAAGTCAAGATGAATATTTGTTGATATGCCTTGAATTGGACTTATAACTTATTTGAATCTTTTATGTTTGATCCAATCTTATACTTAATGATTCAAGTCAAGATGAACATTCTAGAGAGATTTCATTGCTTTATTTACAAGATGCCTTGGGGAAATCCTGATGTCCTATAGACTACCTCTGCTTTCACTCTTCTTAATCAGATTAGAGAACTCCTCCGTACAAATAAGGAACAAAAGGGGGGAGGGGGACAAAGGGAACCGCACAAGCCACGAGCAGGAAAGAAGCAAGGAGTCAAAATTCCTTCCATCAACTACACAGAGAACGAGACCATCAATACACACCGTAACATAATACTAATCCACCACTCCTAAAACCCCAAAACTCTCATACAAGTTTCAAGGTAGCCGCATTCCACTCTATTGTAGGCCTTGGCCATATCCACCTTTAATGCCATATAGCCCCGCTTCCCTACCCTCGTCTTCATATAATAAAAGAGTTCAAAAGTGACAATATAATAACATTGTTAGTAATAAGACGCCTAAGAACAAAAGCACTTTGTCATGGTGAAATAACCTTGTTCAAACAAACTTTGATTCTATCAACTGGAACCTAACCAAAGATCTTGTATACCACATTAATAAAGCTAATCGGTCTCAAATCACACATAAACTTGGATTAGTAATTTTCGAGATAAGAGAAATAATAGTTTGGTTAATAGTAGAGGGAAAAGGGACACCTTCAAAAAGACCAGTAATAATATAGATGATGTCATTATCAACGATGTTTCAGTCAAGTTGGAAGAAAAGAGCGGGAAGCCCATCACGGCCCAGTGACTTTGTAGGTTGCATCTCGAAAAAGGCACCTTTGATTTTTTTTCCGTAGAACAAGGTTTAGCTCAATATTATCCAACTCACTCACTCTACCCATTGAAGGCATATCCGGGATATGCTCAAATCCTCAATAGTCACCTCAGAGGCACATAGGTGATTGAAATATTTCGTTGCTACTTGCACTTTCCGCATATTAGATCGACACACCAGACCATTGTCATCCACAACTCTAGAAATACGGTTACACCTTTTACGACCATTAGTCTGTTGATGATATAAGGCAATATTTCTATCTCCCCACTTGAACTCAGTGGCCTTTTCCCTTTGATACCATAACATCTCTTTTTACACCATAAGAGCTTTCTCTCTTCCTTCTAAGGCCTTTCTCCGGCTAATCGAATCACCAAACACTCCCTTACCGTGGATTTTTCTAAGCTTAGTTCTTATCTTGGAGAGTTCATAACTAATGTACCCAAAATGTTGATTTACTTCGGTTAGTAGGATCCGTACAACAATGCTCAATCTTCCGTAGTATACCTTGCTCGTTTCGCCTGTTGCCAGGGTTCAACCATGCATTTGTGATGACTGTCTCACATTCCTCATCACTAGTCCATAGAGCTTCAAACCTGGACGTACGACTTTCGTCCCTTTAGCCCTACCTCATGCTCCTCGAGGCCATTAATATTTAGTAAAATCAGGGCATGAATTAACATCGAGCTAGGAAGATGAATGGCCTTAGAGTGGAATTATCATCTAGCCATTCCGTCGTGGAAAAACCCATGTTCAGGTGCTCCGGTATGAGTCCCTCTCCCGCTTGACCATTATTTCATGTGAATTTGTAGCCCTCGTGGTAAATGTCTTTAAGTTTTTGGAGAATCTTTATAAGTTTACCATTGTGTTAAAGTCCAGAGGTTGACCTCCCTTCTTGAACTCAATTGATAAGATAAGATTGAAATCTCTGATAAAGATCCATAGATCGACAACATCCATTCTAATACGCTTAATCAACTCAAGTGTTTGAACTGTTCCATGGTTGTGGAACCAACCATAGAAACCGCTAAGTCTCCAATCCCCGATCCTAGCATCAATATGGTGTTGGGTATAAGATTATATCACAATCATCGCTCTTTCACTCCACATCAAACATAAGCCTCGTGACATTCAATTAATCCAACCACTATAATGGGAGAGGACCGTGCTATCAAACCAGAGTACAAAACCCACAAACTAGATATACTTCTCCATTTAACCCATTATAATTTAACAATATTCGTAAATTGTATATCGTGCGGATGAACATAATCCACCGATCATTCGACGAGTGAAATATACATACACACGATAAAATTGGGTCTTATATATAACCTATAAATTTAACAAGTAGAAGGTGGAAATGATTCATACACCTAGACTAATAATCATCCCTCATCCCAAATAAAGTCTGAACCATCTTTCAATGGGCAGCCGGAACAAGTAGCTATAAGATGTTGTAGAAATAAGGCACGTAAGCAACAAGGTTGGGATGTGGGTTGTCAATTAATATAAGCTAAGATTAGATGGACGCCATCAGGGGTCAGGTGTTGCAACTTGATGCAGAGATAGGAGTTATATTGACATAAATTTTGGCTATGAAGAGTTGGTTACAACCTCCCATCTACACTGCTTTTAAATGACAACTCGAAATTCAATTTTGATTTTAATAGCTATCTACATATCCAGGAAAAATTTATACATGGGTCCCATTCCTCTCTCCGCCTTTTCATCTGCCCTATTAGATTCTTGCCTGCAGTGATCGTTTCCCTATTTAAGTGCTCCCTCCTTTTGAAATACCCACATATACACATCCACAATCACAACCAATTATGCTGTCTTTCCAAGGATCTCTTGATCAACAAACAAAAACAATCTCTTACTTGGAGACTACTAGTCTATCCAAGAAAAGAAAATGGGACCACTTTAACGATCACAACACCTCCACCGCCGTGGTCGATCTCCACCTTGAGAAGCCTCTTCCGTTGGAGTGGCAACGGTGTCTTGATATTCAGGTACTTCATCTCCGATCACCTATATACATACATATATATTTGTCATGTGTATATGTACTTATGATGTGTGCAGTCAGGAGAGATCCATTTCTACAACACAAGAACTCAAAAGAGAACAGCGAGGGATCCAAGGCCAAGTGATGTGCAAAGAGCATCTCATATGAGCCTTGACCTGAAGCTGAACATAGCATGTGATAATAATAACCCTAGCAGTACTAAACCGACGACCCTATCACTGTTCAAGAAGGAAGAGCAAGAAGAGATGATTGCAGCCGCGTGTAAGAGGTGTCACATGTTGGTTGTCTTGTGCAAGTCATCTCCTGCTTGCCCAAACTGCAAGTTTATGCATCCGCTAGACGTGACTCCGGCTCCTAAGCTCATGATCAAGCCTGGGATTGGTCTCTCGTGTTAACATATGTAGAACAAGATTTAAAAGAATGAAAAGCCCTAATGTCAATACTATTAGCCAGTTAATTAGAGGACTCATATATATAATAGTAATAGGCTTTGTTTGTTATTGTTTGATAAGATTGAGGGAAAGTGGTTCATTATGTATGGATATCATCATCAATATATTTAATTATGTTTGTGTAAACTAGCTATAACAATATGACCCTAAGCTCCTAGCTAGCTACTTATTAGCTTAGGGCCGGATATTTCGTGTTTCCATTTAATTTTTTAATTAAACGGAAAATGGTTAAGTTGGTCTACCTATTAGATGTAATTATGAGTACATGATGTTCGAATTATCCGAAAAATTAGTATTGAGTGTTCAAATTCATAAACGGGTCAATCAGTCAACAACCCAATTAATATCTCTGAAAACATGTGTGATATGAAATTCGTCAAAAAAACGAAGATCTAATATGAAGTCTGATAAAATCATATCGATCCCTCAGGAAAGTCCAAAGATATTGGAGTGTCTTCTTGACACACAAATTGTCACCCTCAATTTCAAAATTTTTTTTTGTAATGTGATAGATGGAGGTACACCAAAATCAAATTTATAGCCGTAAGAGTTTAGTTTGTAAAATTCAGGCTTTGATTTTTTCATTTAATAATAAGATCGTGTTTCCATTTATTGTTATTATGGAAGCTAGTTTTATTTTCCCCTGTTTGACCAAAGAGATCAAGGCATAATTGGTTTGGAGGAAGATGACCGTATTGACTATTATGAATGAGGAAATTTTGTAGGTCCACTTAATGTGGATTATATGGTATCCTCTTGTACTACAAAAATAAGATTTGTAGGCCCAAGTGTAATACGAAAATAAGATTTGATCAGCTATACCAGAATTACCTATGTATAAATCGTACTGGAAGAGAATTAAAAGCCAATTTTGTTTGTTCCACAGCTTCTCTCTTGCTTATTGGCTGGCTGGCACCAAACGGACCCCAAGGTTGAATGCCTTCGACCGAATGCGAATGAACCGATTTACACCATAGATCTGCAAACTTCTTTGATGGCCTTCATTATTACGTACGTTCAGCTCTTTTTAGTTGCTTTTTATTTACGCAATGTCAAGTTAACTCATTGTTTTAATTAATTCACTTTACTTAAATATGAATTAGCCTCATAGAATATACACAGGATTAGTTTGAAAACACGTTACTTATTAATTTATTGCTAAGTATTTAAACTGAATTTTAACTTTTAATGGGCAGTTGAAATAGGTAGAGACAAGTTTACATGAAAAAGAATGCAGTTAGTGACATCAACAAAGGTATGAACACTTTACTTTTCTTGTATTGAATTGATATAACCTTTTGAAGGATATATTATGTAATATTCATTACCTTTGAGTCATCTTAAAACCTTGTCACTACTCGATTATTCTAGGTTGGTATGTTATAAATCCAACACAAAAAGGAAAAGTAATCTAGAATCCTTGATTTAAGTACCATCTACATTTCGCCAATACTCCATAACCAAAGATTTAAAAATAGAATTGTTATGACATACTTGTTCCTGAAAACTACAAACAGAAAGGTTTTTTTGGGTAGAAACAAATAAAAAGGTATTGTGAAAACAAATTGATATAAGGAAATGAGTATAACACAAAATTGGATTGAATCAATATTGATTGAAACAAGTATTAAACTCGGTCATTGACGAGACAAGGGAGGTGGCGGAAATTAGGGTTTGGACTAACATAAATGACTATGTGAAAAATAGAAAATTAAGCAAGAGGAGTGAGAGAAAGGGAGTGTTCTTGTATGAAAATGAGATATGAGTTCTAGGAGGACATTTGATACGTTTGAGAAACAATGACGGCGTGATTAGAGGGGACAGCCTTCTTAGTAGTGCATACAACTAGAGTCTTGGGCAACACGTTGCTTCCTTAGGTAGCAAGTAAGCATGTGGGGCATGTGGATAAACATCTTGGATGTGTGGATTAACTAGGCATGAATCGCAAACCTAAACAGCCATGTGGATAAACATCTTGGTTGTATGGATCAACTAGGCAAGGGTCGTAAACCTAAACAACTTGTTTAGGTTTGTGAACTGTCAGTTTAGATTTGGCCCAATGCCAAACCTAAACCCAAACCTTGTGAATCAAAAATGGCGGTTTATGTTGAACCTAAACCGCCGGTTTAGCGACGGTTTTTTTTTAAAAATTAAAATAAAAATTGGAATTGAAGTTAAAAAATAAAAATAAAATAAAAAATAAAAGTATAAAACAAATAAGAATTAAATTTTAAATAAATAAATAAATAAAACAAACCAAAATTGAATTTAACAAAAAAAGGGTTTGAACCGGTTTCGTGGTTGCCAACGTATCCTCTCGTGGTTAAGAGGAATCAAAACCCACGTAGTTCTCTTACCTTGACTTACCTTTTTGGGACTTCCGAGTTTTTTCTTACCCCGCTTACCTTTCGGCCTCAGACTCGAAAGTAGTGCCGCCGTCTTATGAGTTGGTATCCGATTTGGAGTCAAATACCGGTGCATTCCGTTGTTTCCGCTTCGCCACCCTTATCCAATCTTGTATACAAACTTGCATCTCCAACTTTTCGGGCTTCAGTTGAGTTCTTTTGTGACCGAGTATGTTCTCGCCTTGGCTAAATGCTTGCTCCCCCTCTACTGTTGATGCGGGCACGACCATGAGTTGTTGTACAATTCTCACTAATGTAAAAATGTTGTTGAGTTTGTGTACTCCATATAACACTACAAATAGATATTTGATGTTCAAAAGATGCCAAAGTCGATAAAAAAAATCCTTTTGTAGATAAGATTTAGCTACTAATTTAGAAACGGTTTTAATTCCTAGAAGTTGGTTTAAAAGAAAGTTGAAGATACTTAGTGTTATATTCTCTAACTTCTTCATATTCGGAATAAGAAAATGGAATGCATGAGAACATATAACATCGACTAATCCTAAACTTTCTTCACTATGGTTATACGTATATAAAGGAGATTGAGAGGAAAAAGATGAAAACCTATGGGACAATTGTGTTTGTTCCCGTGATATCTCTAGCCTCTCCAGATGGACGTTTTGCATGTGTGTTTACAAGGTCTCGTAGCCACCCTTGATCTTCCACTTGTACACCTTTGGAAAATAGTTGCATGCAACTTGACAATACTCGTTCACCGGCTCGCCCTTCTTGTAATGCTTCGTAAAAATTTTGGATTGAAGCATTTTCGGTGGGGGAGACGTCGTCGGTGGCATTTCGGTAATTTCAGGATTGTTGGGCATTTGAGTTTCGCTTTCTTGGGTGTTAGGGAAGAATTGAGAAGAGGGGAATTGGTCACTTGAGTTTGCCATTAGGAGAATACGAGATTACGAGAGATGAATTCGAGAAAAACGAGAGGAGAGTTGAGAAAGATGAGATGTAGATGGTGTGAGATTTAGAGGAAGAGGGGTTGGGTATAGGAAATTAGGAATGGGTATTGGGTAATGGGTAATTGGATAATGGTAGAATTTTTTTTTTTTTTTTAAAACACTTCCAACGGCCTAATGACCATTGGAGTGGGGCCCACCAACGACATTATAGCCGTTGGCGGGCTCAACACAACGGTCATCAGACCGTTGCGCTCAACACCTAAACCGGCGGTTTGTGCCGGCTTGAAGTTTGAACCTTTTTAAAAAAAAAGTGTCAAAACTGGCGGTTTGGTTCGGTTCAATCCACCGGTTTAAACCGGCGGTTGGAAGATTTTCTCAACTCTTTATACAACTCTACCTCTAGCTTCATCTCCAAATGTGATAATTTTGGCGTCAAACTTTTAGTCTGTATCATATCACCCTCGCCTTCTTGTCTTTGATTCACCCTTTCATTCAATGTCAATTAAAGCTTAGTGAGGGTATATGCATATGGTTTAACTACAAGTATGTAATATAATACATGCCAAGTGAAAACAAATACATCATGAGAAACATGACGTTTATGTGAGATTTATTTATAAATCTTATCATATGGGCTTACATATATAATATACAATTATATTATATGAATATTTGTTAATAGGCTATTGATGAGTGTCAAATGTAACAATTTTTACACCTTGTTTTCATATATATCATACCACTTTTTCATCCCATATATGCCTTATTGTATGGAAATCTTCTACTTTCTGTATTTCGGTATCTACCTTGATTTTTCTGTGTTTAAGGCGTTTTAGGCATCAAATGTTCCGGAATTGCATCCTCCTTGAATCCACGAGATAAAAAGATGATTTATATGACTGATGAACTACAACACGAAGTCCGCAAGATCATTCTCGAAGAAGAAGAATCACATTTTGTGCAACAAAATAGCTCAAACGACCCAATTGTACAGCCAACCAACCGTCGGGTGGTCGTTTGGTTCTTACTCCGACGTCTTCTGCCAACGTCAACACCATGTCAACAAAGTTTTGTTTCAGAAGAGCAAAACAGCCTAGGTATGGCCGTACAACGACCGTCTGATGCGAGATGTCGACGTTAGAAGCCCCGTCGAGGCTCACCCCAGATGCAACGGTATACAACGTTCTCTTATCGGACCTAGAATTTTGGGCCCAATGTTGCTCTGTTTTGTTAGGGTTTTACTAAGAACTATATATATTCGTGTTTAACTATAGTCTCTCTTATGCGTTGTTATCAGTAATCCAATCTTCTCAAATAAAACCTCTTTGTAGTGTGAAAATAGTCATTCTTGTTGAACTACGTATGATATATCTGATTTCTTTCTTATAGTTTATTTATATTTTTTTCAAATCCGTTACAACGTTATTAGCCCACGATTCAATCTTCTATATATATATATATTATATGTTACGTGTATGTGGTGAAAGCTAGATCATGGTCTCTTTGAAAAATCATTTACATAATCTTGGCAGTTTGACTTGTCAGACCGACAACAACCCTCGTTTAATAATATTAACATCGACAACAACTCCATCCCTGAACATAACTACAATACATTCATGCATGTGTTGTGACGGTATAGCTTATCAAGTAAGAAAAGGAGGTTAATAAATGACTGTTTGTTAGAAGCAATTGATTAAAGACAACAAGTGTAGACTACGTAATTACTAATAGAGGCGTCACATAAATGGATGAATACCAACCCAAACCATAACACATTGAATTGATTATGAGCGTTGAGCACTTATTTACTCCCTACATCCGTACCTCTACCTTAAGCCACAAACAAAGCAATTAAGATCTTACTTCAACTCTATGTTGAAGCTTTTATATGAATGATCGGACATGGTACTCAACCCAAAATTGCAACTCGAGTAATATATCTTAAATCTAGAGGCCTTTAGAACCGCTCACGTTGAAAGTACTTGTAAATTAAAGAGGCATCAACAACCAATTTAATGTTGTCACATTGACCCTTTCTCACTCACTTATAAATACCGTAGAGGTTGTTTTGTCTTGTCACACTCACAAACTAATCTTTTATTTACAAAATAATTTATTTCAGTTTGAAACTAAGATTGATTTATTGTTTTCAAAGATGGAATCACTTAAATGAGTTGTACCAAACTACATGACTAATAAGTATTGTTTTGTGAAAATAAATCTGCTATCGTCAATAGTACTTTACCAAATTAACAAACATTGTTCAACCATTTCGGCCGACCAGAAAATTATAACAATCCATTCAATTATCAACAAACATTTCTTTTTAATTAGTTGGTCTATAAGAAAATACTTTTTCTAAGTTAGAAAGTATAACAATCCATTAACCATTTTATTTCTTTTTTAAGTTGGGACGCATGCGCACGGCCCATTTAAAACATGTGTTTCATCAAGCACATACACTCGAGAAATTTTTTTTTCCCACATTTCGTGTCTGGTCTCGAAACTTTCTAACTCTGGTGTGCTAGCGGACCCCGCATGCACTTTATCCATGAGGCACATGCGGAGTTCACATTTTTAGTACAAATAATAAAAAATGGCCGCACAAATAGTAATCACACTGTGTTTTTTTATTTTGCGGATTGTCTCAATTTAGGAATGAAAAATCATTGATAGGCAAATGGGTATTGCTGTATGCATATATGGGCCAATGAAGCAATTCTGCATCTCGGGCCCATTAGCAGCCCAATGGGCGACTACAATAGTTCATACGGAAAGACAGAAAGGGAAGGAGAAATTGAGAGAATTCGAGATTCATAAAAAATCGAACACAGCCGCTCGCTGCGCCAAAGCTTGGATGGTTCATCTGTCTATAAAGCAATCGGCGGCTCTCAATTGCTTGAATATGAAATAAAGCGACTCGAAAATCGAACAGGTGAGGTGATACTTGATACACATTGATCCAAAACACACTTTTTTTGAGTTCTGAGTTGCCAATTTCAGCTTCAATCGTACTTTTATTGTCCAGGTAATTGAGGTGATGAACAAATTGTGGATTTCTGAATAGCACTGTTCTCGACTAATCGATAAGACTAAGGTACGATTGATTTAATTTTATAAACTACTCGGAAATATTCTGTTGTTGATTGCTGAGCACCACTTGTTGGATAAATTGCATAAGATAGAAAAGAAAAGAATTTGTGTTTGCTTTCTGTCTCTTCTTCCGAGTCATTTTCTTGCAACCATGCTTATTATTCAGTAAAGACATTTAAAGTTCATTTAGTGAAACCAACATTTATTTGGGCTTTCTTTGTATATCATCTGTATGATATACAAGTTTAATATATTTACTGGTCTAAATTACGAGTTTTTATCCTGACTCTAGTTGGGTTTGGATCCAGTGAAGTTGATTGTTAACTTCACTATGAAGTTGGACAAACCCGCTCTAGTTACAAACTACGTAGGATTAAAATAAAGATAATCCATAAAAAGAGAATACTTAAGGGACAAGTTATATATACGGACTTCAAATTACTTATTGTAAAAAACAGTCGCAAGGCGCCGGCGCCTAGCTTGAGCGCTGTCTAATGGCGCTGGCGTCCATTAGACAACGCTCAAGCTAGATCAGTCGACCCACAAGGCGCCTTGTGGATCGACTGTATATCATACAGATGACCCACAAGGCGCCTATATCTCTCTAGATTGGCGAGTGGTTCAGATTTGTCTCGAGATAGGTTGTGCCCTAGTTCAATAGGAAACGGAGTTAGACGAGAACCTAGATTTCCACACTCAGTTAGTATATCCAATGTATATTTGCATTGCAAAAGATGCAGACCTTGTGGTGTGCGGGTGATCTCAATTCCCAAAAAATAATGTAAAAGACTGAGGTCTCTCTTTGTGATGATAATTAAGCTAGTCATCCACGTATATAAGGATATGAATACAAATAATTGAATTTGTGTAAGAAAATAAGTTGTAATATGCGTACGATTGCTTAAAAACCCACATATTTAAAAGTTGTAATATGCGTACGATTGCTTAAAAACCCACTTAATTAAGAAAATAAGTTTTCATAATACAATACGTCTTGAGATATAAAAATGTTTCGTTTTCGAGATCGTAAAGACGTTAACCTTTTTGTTCAAAAGGGTAGAAAATAAAAACACATTTTCCACTTCCGGATAAAAAAAATTTATTAAAAATTTTAGGAAGTTGTGTAACATAACGAGGCAACCAAACATTCGTATATCATCATAAATTTGTGTTTTATTGAAGAACACTTCAAAAGGTGTTTTTCCTTGTAACGAGGTTGGTGTTCAGTTAATTAAGTGACAAGTGGTAAGAACGTCTTCGCCCCAAAACTTTAAAGGCAAATTTGATTAAAAAAGAAGGGCTCTTGAAACATTCAAAATGTGTCATGTTTGCGCTCTACACGTCTTGTTGAGGAGTTTAAGTACATGTAGTTTCGAAAAATATTACATGGCGTTGGAAAACGTTTATAAAGCGTTAAATTTCAAACCATTATCACTCCGAAAAGTTTTTATTATTTGATTAAATTGATTTTCAATTATTTTACAAAAATCCGGTATCAGTCGAGATACTTCAGTTTTGTGTTTCATTAAAAATACCCAAGTGATCCGAAAATAATCACCCACAATACTTTGGAAATATGAAGCACCACAAAAGAAAGGAAGCCTATATGGTCCGCACATATTGCAATGAATAATATCAAAAATAGCATTTGTATTCGAAATACTAATAGGAAAAGGTAATCGAGTTTGTTTTGCCCTATGATGAATATCACAAGGAAATTGTTTATGTTTGGATAAAGTAGATTTTGTAATGCTGGGAAAGGAAGCAACAATATTATTAGCAGAGACGTTGATGCCAAATTCACATCATATCAGGTAGAGAACGAACATGTGTGATGGTTGGAACGAAAATTTTGAAATCGTGCAACCAGTAAACGCCTTCATGGATTAACCGGCTCCAATCAGAGTCCGTGAAGCTTGGTCCTCGATGATACACAGTTTATGAGTAAAAGTAATTGTACAACCAATATATTTTGTTAAACACGCAACGGATATAAGGTTGCATCTTAAATCCAAGACGTATACAACATGAGAGATTGTAAAACTTGAATGTACACTAGTAGATATAAGACCTTCCACCGCGTTTGAAAAACGCCATGGAAGACCTTTGACGGCGTTTTTAAACGCCATCCCCAAACGCCGTCTAAAGTGACGTCATTAAAACGCCACGGAATGAACTTTTCACGGCGTTTTAAAAATGCTATGATTAAAACACCATGGAATAGACTTTCCATAGCGTTTTTAAAACGCAATGAAATGGACTTTCCACGGTAGGGATGACAATCTCATCCGCATCCGATGGATGTTCGAAAACCCGCCCCGAAAAAACGGGTGATGGGCGGGTCGGATACGGGTGAGCGTATCAGGACCCATCATCCGACCGACCACCCGTACCCATCACCCGTACTCATCACTCATTATATTATATGTATTATATCAATAATATTTTATATATATATATATATATATATATATATATATATATATATATATATATATATTAATGATATATAAGATTTCATGGCTAGAATATTTTTTAACATAAATAATTTTAATGCCTAATAATATATATTTACATTAAAATTTCCTGAACACTATTGTTCATAATCTTTTGTTATTTTATTTGTCTCTATAATCTTGTCGACACTACTAATTTCCATGTCCCATGAATTTTAAGGGTCAATTCATTTTTGTAACATACAAAAATAATTTTTCTAAAGAAGTTGAGTCAAATAGAGTGTTTCAACTTTGAGATTATGATGAGAGTTGAAGACAATTATGTGTAAAACTACTTGTTTTAATGATTTTGATCTTTTCAATTTTGGTTCATTCTATGTCTTGAGGTATATAAGATATTTCGGATTTATATTTTTGTTTCAATTATGTCAGTTGTTAAGACTTAAACCTAATTAAATCATATATTTAATTTTAGCTTGTACAATTTCACTTTGTTTAAATTTTGGTTGAAAACTAGCTTTAAAAAGTGGGTTAAATTGCACCCGTAAAAAACCCGATTCACCCGTTCACCAGGAGAGTACGGGTAGGGTGAAAAAAATTACTGGTCGGGTGATGGGTCGGGTGATGGATCGTGGAATGGTCTAGCAAAATCTTAAAGAAATATACCCCGGGCATTAACATATCTGGGGTATAAAGTCTTGTCTTTTTTAAAAAACAAATAGTAGGATTTACCTATTGGACATGCCCCCGTGCATCCTTTTCCACTTAAAAAAAACTCATATCATAATTGGATAATATGCACACCTTAATCGAAGTATTAAGGCTCATTTATCCCTTTCTCATATACCTTCTAGAATTCACAATACACCTGAATGACCAAACATAATTGGATATAATTGAGCTTATATTAATATTTGGTGAAAATTACTAAATTCAATTCACAGTGCACTAGTGTCTAACCCATGCGCTCATGTTTAAAATTGAACAACACAAAAGTCGTAGTCATTGTCCATTTATATCCCCTATTTTCTTTCAAACCTATATTAGTTTACTACGAATCAAATCAAATCAAATGTAAACCTCGAAAACTAAGAGTTATCATTCAGTTTTAGAAAATTATCAAGTTCACAACGTGCTAACGTATCTTCTACTTGCAAGCCAACAAACAATCTAAAATTTCACATTATGAACTGCACCCAAGTTCTATAAATACTATAGAACAACTAGAACGCTCAATATGATTTATCGACGCCAAAGGATTGATATTGAAGAAAACCTGACCAACGACAAATTTGCAGAAAAAGCCCTATGAACTCTAGAATCGTTCTACTCTGAAACCCTCATCTGAACCATAACTAGTTTTCCAACAAAGGCCGTTCTCCTCTCCTTATTCCTTTCACCATCCAGAACTTCCGACAACTATGAACTCGACTCTTCAACCCTAGTAACATATCACTTCCAAATCAACACAAACAAAGCAAAGTTGCTTAAAATGGAGAATCTAAAACGGCTCACCTTGCTCGAAGAATGAAGGTCAAGAAGAGGGAAGACCGAACGACGAACAGCGAAGACCGAAGAGATAGCGGAGAAGAGCGAACGGAGTGAACAACAAGTGAAGAGCGAACGGAGTGAACAGCGAGCGAAGATCGACCTTCTCTATTTTCTTTAGGAAGAGAATGATCACGCTGATTTTCGTTTGGCTAGGTTAGAAGAGGGGTTTTCTTTTATTTCGAATTGCGTTAACATGATGACATTTTTTAAACGCCCTCCATTTAATGGCATGTTAAACTCCTTCCTTTTAATGCCCATTTTTAAACCTGTGCATTTAATGGAGTTTTACAAACGTCATAGACATCATGGCGTTTCTAAAACGCCATTAAATTTTGATTAAAAAAATTCGTAAAAATCCATGACGTTATACAAACGATGTGGAATAGATGGCGTTTGTAAAACGCCAAGGAATTCTAAAGCGCAGACAATCCGCAAATTTTCATGGCATTTTACAAACGTCGTTGATTTCACGGCGTTTCTAAATACGCAATAGAACTTTTTCACTCAATCAAAGATGACGTTCGACCCATAAAACGACACTAAAGTTATTTTTACGTCATTTTTTTTATAAACGCCATGGAAGGCCTTATATGTACTAGTAGTAAAACAATCGAACCTACACAAGTAGAAGTTGTTAGATTTCCGTTTGGTAATTGTACGGTATATGGACGGACAATTTTAATATTCAATAAAAGATTTAATTTACCCGTCATGTGATAGGAGGCACCACTATCTCATATCCAAGGATTACCTGATGTATTTTCGTTTGAGGATGTGTGATATTGCTTGAACTTTTCTATTCTAGAAGATCATCCCATTGTGCCTCGATTACGTTGGAACCAAGCTACATTCAATCACCATTGATAATGGCAACAGGTATTGAAACAACAATTGAATTAGCGTTCACGTTCCGGACAACATTAGACGTGTGAACACGAGTTTGAGGGTGAGTGTTGGCTGTAGTTGAGTGGTCTTTCGGTGATCGCTTACCGGACAATGGATCAGTGACAATGATCTTGAAACACCCGACCTTCTCGTGACCTGGTTTATTTAAGCGTACACAATATTTATTGGATTTGTCGGGTTTACTTGGAGATGGCTGAGGAAATTGTCGAGCAACCATCGTGAGAGAGTCGAATCAGATTTCCTTTTCTTTTGATGCAGTGTATGTGCGCTCCTTCTGAATTGCAAATGCATAAACTTTGGTGATTGGTGGAAGCGTATCTTTGGAGATCACCGAAGACCATAAGTTATGAAAGGAGTCATCGAGGCCGATTGAGAACTGATGAACTCTTTTATCATCCTGTTTCAGGCCAAAATTTTGGAACATGGTGAACATATGTTTGTATGAGAAGGGAGAGAGGACACCAATTCTTCCCACAAACGTCTTAAACAACCGAAGTATGATGTGATGGACTGTCCATGTTGACGACAATGAGAGATCTCAACACGCAACTTTAGTATTCGTGGACCATTGCTCACGGAAAATTGTTGTTCTATGTCGAGACATAGATCCCGAGCTTTGGTCAAATCTGTGATTGTGGAACGGAGAGAAGGATCACTAGTCTAGAGAAGCCATCTAATTAGCATATAATTCACTATCTGACAGCGAATGTAATATGTAGATGTGTTTTTTGGTTTTTTTTTAATTTTTTCTTCATCGAATCCAAGCTTTCGTTTGGCTTGAAAATCGTTAAGCATGTTTCTTTTCCATTCGAAAAAGTTGTCGCCCTTGAGAACCACCCAACAAATGGAAAGACCCGGTGATCCGAGGGATGAAGGCAGTATGAATTAGTAGATTCAAGAGGTGTCATGAAAAATCATTTGGATAAAGATGGAGAATTTTGAATGTCTGATAGGTTTAGAGGATCGGTATTATGTCTAATACCATGTAGGATTAGAATACAGATAATCCATTAAATTATAATACTCAATATGTTTTTTTTTTTTGCAATAGTGTCTACACATATATGTGACATAAAAGGAAAAGATGGCTAATAGAAAGATGTAATATAAGGTATAAGAAAATTATCACGGGATATTATATTTACATATACAGAAATGTGAACATAGATCTAGGGATTCTTCAATACTCCCCCTCAAGTTGGAGCATGGATGTCACAAATGCCCAACTTGCAGAGGAAATATGTAAATTGATGTTAACCCAAGGCTTTGGTGAAGATATCGGCGAGTTGTTCCACCTACCGAACTTGATTAGTGCGTTTGTGCCGCCTTGAACCTTGTCATGAACCACATGACAGTCAATCTCTATGTGCTTGGTTTGTTCGTGAATTACTAGATTTGACCCGATATGTAAGACACTTGATTGTCGCACCGGAGATCTATTGGTTGTCGATGGGAGATGTCGAGGGATGATAAGAGTGATTTAATCCATTGAAACTCGCATGTGGTGGTGGTCATGGCTCTATATTCCGCTCCAGCAGAAGATCTTGAGACAATTGTTTGCTTCTTATTGTTCTAGGAAATTGGTGGCTCGCCAAAAAAGATAAAAAAAACTAACGACGAGTGAGACAAGGGTGAAGCTATGAAATTATTAGGGGTGGGCGAAATTCAAATTGAAAGACGTAAAATAAATATCCAAACAATTAATTTATACTATAAACTAGAAAGTAAAAAAAATGCAATGATTTTTTGCCATAGCAAAATCATCGATAACCGAATCGATGTCAAATTTACTCACAAATTCTCTTTTAATCTAGATCGTCAAAGCATCACCAAGAAACTCATCTTTCATTTTGATAAGGATGTCGGTCTTCACATGTGTCATTGCTGAAAACACTCTTTTTGTATTACTAGTAGAAACTGATAAAGTTAATACAAGACGAATCAATTTGCTTATCATTCTAAATTGCTCAACTTTTTTTTTTGTATCTACCAACTTGTCCATTAATTTTGCAAGTGTGGGTGCTTGAAACTCTAAATTGGAGACAACAAAAGCACGACAGTAGGGAAACTTACTCTTCAAAAGATTTCTTTCATGTTCTTCAAAATCTATAGGATAGAAATCTTCTGCAAATTTGTAGACATCATCTGCAATGAATGAATGAAAACAATCTTTTGGATCTAGTATTACATTCAAATGAAGTAGTCTGATAGTGGCCTCATTAAACCTCGAGTTCAACTCGGACAACTAAAATTCTATAGGTTGATTAAAATGATCAACATGATAACGATACTCAAGAGTTGTTTGTTTTGCACGGCGGCCAACTTTACTACTCATGTCATGTACTTGTACTTCGTGTTTTAAGCAAAACTCTTGCACTTTTTGAAGTAATTTCCCCCAATCCTTCGTCACGTAGATCTTGAAGAAGTGTTTTTGCAGTGGAAAGATGTTGAAGAGCACTCAATATGTCAACTTGTTGAAATACCTGACAAATGAAAGTTGGTAATTTCCATAACTTTCATAATCAAGTGAAAATTAAATGTAAACTCTATAACACCCCAAATCCGTAGGACTTGGAGTGCTACTGGGCTAGGATCTCACAATTGATCCTGGCCCTAGCCTAACAACAACTTCACTGAATCTTACAACAAGGCACTGATAGATTAAAATAAAACATAAAACTGATGTATATATATCGATCAAAAGGTCATACAAAGTACTACTAAGTACAAAAGTCAAAACATAACTCCGTACAATATAAATAACCCAAATCCCACGAGTACGCCCTGTGTACGGAACCCTCACCAGATCACCCCTCCGGATCACTCTGCAGCTCTCCTAACCTGCAAAGGATCTCCAACACGGTACAAAACCGTTAGCTAAGTATACACATATATAAGAAGATGTTAAAGCACAATCACACGTTAATAATATTACACATCATCATGATATCACACATTTACCCGGTTTATTATCTTTAATAAGTCCAACATTCAATCGTATAATAAATGTATATGAATATACGTGACACGAGGAATGTATATATAACCCTCGCCTTTGCGTGCAATAGCTAGCTGGAGTGGTATCAGCGCACTTTCTCGTGTTCCATATGGAGTGGTAGGTGCCCTTCCCGTATACCAGAATTAACTAGCTTACAGAGAACTTCCCAGACTCCACTACGGGATGAAAGGTAAGTTGTCACAACCACTATAATGGGCGGTCAATATAACATAGGTCGGTGACCATAATAACACATGCTATAAAACATATAACACACACCACTCAAGCATACATCCAATATAAGGATATCAGCTAAGTAAGTTCTATGGACTTACCTCGATCTCAGGAGTATCTCGCTACAACAGCTCTCAGAAACATCCACTCCAAACTGGAGGACAACACGGCCTATGCAAGGCATACATATATCAAACTCATATCACACAAAAGGGGTTACACCTAGACCCAAGGGATCCATAAGGGATCATATCCAACTCGTAAACCTCAAAGCCCTAACTGGTATTTCTGTATCATACTCATCAACATCCAAATCCTAGCATGGTACTAAGTTCCTCATACTAGAGAGGAAAGGAACTACTTAACTATAAGTAGTCCCGGGACAAGACGCACCTGCGTGAACTAATGCCGCAGGGGGCGGAAAAGATCACCCGCGAGCGGGGCAGGTAGAAGCCGCAGGGGCGGTGACACGGAACACAGGCAAGCGCAGGTACGCCGCTGGCACGGTGCTGTGGCACAGTAGCCGCGGGGGCGGTGACTCTTGGCCGCGGCTTCTCTATAGCTCTTCACGTGATCAATTCACGTTTGCTCTCTTCTATAGTCACACACATGCATCAACATACACCATCAAACGTCACCCTATGAACAATTCATCTACTCCTAAGCTAAGAAGGAAGAACAAGAAAGAAAGGAAGGAAGGAGAAGCAAGAAGCTCACCTCCACAGCTGTAGTCAACCAAGGGAGAACAGAACTAACTCTTAGCTGGCCTCTGCAGCTCATCAAACATGCACTCAACCTTCAGCAACACAAAACCACACCCAAAACCTTATCAAACTCCAAACTCTCAAGCAAGATCCAAAGGAAGAGATGAAGAAGCAAGAAAGACGTAGGAAGGACTGGAGTGGGATAAGAGTGGAATGAGACCCTTGCTCAGCAAGGTAAGAAAGAATAAAGGAAAGAGTAAAGCACGGTCAAAGGAGTCAACAAAACCGGCTGCAGCCGCCGTAAACCGCAGGAGCGGATCACAGGGCCGCGGGAGCGGGAACCCGCAGGGGCGGCCATCGTGCCCGCGGGTGCGGCAAGGCCAAACTCGGTCAAAGGAAATCTCGGCAAAGGACCAATCTCGGTCCGAGAGACTAAGACTCTTACAAACTCAAAAGTCATCAACTGATCTAGAGCACCACTAGTTTTTACTCGAGTCTTGGAGTTTTGACCATTCTCACTTATATTCTCAAGCACTTTACAAGTTAAAGAAAACATTTTAAGTACACTCGCAACATACCGAAAATGAGAACTCCAACGAGTAGAGCCTGTACATTTTAAAGATATCAAACATTTAGTTAAATCTTGATGGAAACATATTAATAATGTTATATATATAAGATAAGAGCTTTTACGAGTAGAACATAAACGTTGTAAGGATGTTGCTTGATTAGCTCCTTGTCCAGATACTAAATCTCCACTTTCTAACATATCCTCAATTTATTTTCTATGAAATGCTTGATCCATTAAAAATTGTCCTGACATGTTACTAGCACAATCATACCCTTGACCTCTCAATTGTCAACTTAAAGATTATAAGTAGAGTGGACATTACATATCTCTTTATAAAGTGTTTCTGAAGAAATCTCCCGTCTGATAGCAAAGAAAAACATTTGTTTAAAATACCAACGAGTTTTACAAACCTCAAGATGATAGTCATTTGCTCCCGTCCCGATTCATCTTGTGCTTCATCAACAAGTATACAAAAATATGATAGCCATATATATATATATATATACATGGAATTTCCCGTATCGATATGACCAGATGCCTTCATCAAAGATTCGGCGTATACAATACCCTTGTAATGAGGAGATGTTGATTTTCCAACATGTTTCAAAAATACACATTCGGCTCCTTGATGAACCCTCTTCCATTTGTTAAAACCACCGTTTACTAAAGATGAAGAAGAATTTTTATTGTCCGCAAAAGAAAGCATGAAAAGCAATAACACATATGTGTTGTAGGTGAATACTCTAACCAAATAAATTCCTCAAACCAACTATATTGAAGATGACGAGAATCGTTAACCTCATATGTAATTCTGAGTATAGGTTTTATATGCATTTTTAGGTCAAGATCAACAATAACTGAAAACGGATCTATAATGATTCCGTTTCAAACACTTACTAGCCTCAAGAGAGACCCGGTGTGTACTGATTTTATAAAAGCCAAAGAAACGAGAAACAAGAGTTACAAACATCAAACAAAAAAACAGAAATGAGAACTTCCTTGGGATTCGATGAACCCTTTTTCACCTCGATAATTGTGTCATCGAGATCTCCTTGAACCTCTTGATCAAGCTCTTCTTCGACATCTTCAACCTCAAAACTTTGTAATTCATTCAGATCAAATGAAATTTCGTCATTTGGAAGAGCATTCAAATCGAAGTTGTTGTGACAAACCATGTATATTTTGTAAAAGTTGTGTTGAGTAGATTATGAATCAATGTTTGTACTACCATCATTATATATGCACTTTTCGTTTCGAAATGTTAAAAAATTGGCTCCAAATGTAAATTTTAAACAATATTTATATGAAAAGTTGAGTGTTTTAGTTTTTGGCTCCAAAAAATTAAAGACGATAGAAATATAAACTATCAAAAAAAAAAACCAATGCTCTAATAGTAATTTGTAATTCTGAGTTTAAGTTTTATATGCGTTTTTAGGTCAAGATCAATAACAACTGAAAACGGATGTAGAATGATCCTGTTCCAAACAATCACAAACACTGTACTGGCCTCAAGAGAGACCCGATGTGCACCGATTTTTATAAAATCCAAAGAAACGAGAAATAAGAGTTAGAAACATCGAACACAAAAACAATAACGAGAACTTCCCTGAGATTCAATGAACCCTTTTTCACCTCGAGATCTTGCAACTACAACGATCTTCTTCGATCTTTAGGGTGAAAGCTCTCGTTCTCGAACGTGTAATGATCTCTCTTTGATTTATATCTCTCTCTCTCTCTCTCTATTTTTCTCTCTCTCTCTGTAGACATCGGTTTCTCTCGTTTTTTTCTACTATCGAACCCTCTCTCTTTTCTCTTGTCATGTTTTTCATCCTTGTGTAGCAGCTTAACTGCCGAAGTTGGCCCAATTGTTTTATCCACTTGTTTTATTCACAACTTTAAGATGCTTCCTTGTACAATTGTTCCAAACAAAAAAACGTACAATATAACAAGATCCTTACAAAAATTACAAAAGAGAACCAACATTTACAAAAAAACATACAAAAGAACCCAAACTTTTACAAAGTTTACAAATCGAGACCAAACTTGAATTATAATGAACCCAACATCATACTTAGCAAGTTTTGGTTGCTACAGTTAATGCATCAAATACTTTCTCCTAATCTCGTCTCTTTTTCTCAAGAGGCTAATCACTTTTTTTTTCTTACTCCCAGATCACGAACTAGCCCAAAAGATATATCAGAAAGAGAGAGAGACCGATTTCATCCGGAGTAGTAGAGTGTTGACTTACTTGATTATCAACTGGAGGAGACTATTGATTTTCAGGTACCGGAGTTTATTCATTGGGTTTGAAGAAAGAATATAATATGGACTTCACTTTTTTCTTTAGTGGTTGTGAAGACATAATTAATATGTAAAAATAATTGCGGTCAATCCGGTCATTCTTTAACAAATTAATATAATAAATTCATCGACATAAAAAATAATTGCGGTCAATCCAGTTTTTGGATGAAACCATTGTATTCGAAAAGGACGAATTGTCTTGTGACGATCCCGTATATTGTAATTATATTATCTCCTCGCGCAACCAACAAAAACATTTTCATCCTTGTAAAAAGTAGATCCGTTAACCACTATTCATATTCGACTTTCCTACTCTTTATAAAGTGTGAAATGTGTAGCCGTTTATAAAATATTATGGTTAATAAATCATTTATGAACTCAAACTAATGGCTAACCTTTTGATTAATGGATCTTCAGTATTATTTTCATTGACCTAGTAAACGAAACAAATTCAACTGGTTTTCAATTACTATATTAATTGTTGATAACATGATTACTTGAGCAATAAACACTTCAAAGTGAATTTTTAATACTTACACGTATGATTTAAACCAAAATATAAAATTTAATAAAAGTATTTATGAATGGCCACCAATTGATTTGAGAATTTCTAAAATGAGGTCATTGATATTAGGTTCACAACATATATATACTCACATAAATTTGTATATGTATAATCAATTTAAATATAATAAATATTTACTTTGCATACTCTTTAAATTCTATGCAAATTAACAAAATAAATATTTCAATAGTATTTATCTCACGTTTACAATTAAGATATTGTGAAGTTGATTTACAAAATCCTTGAACGGTATAAATATATAAATTTTTAACAAGTCGCCTTCAAATGTTTCTTCATTATTTCCCTGATTTGTCCTTCTTTTAGATAAATATCGATGTTTGCTATATTTTTAGACAATATTGATATTTCTTCCATCATATATGAGGAGCAAATTGAAGCTTCGTCCCATGCTTTAATTGATAACTTTTTTTTTCCAAGTGGTGCAAATACATAAATATAGTAAAACCGCATGAGTATGGAAAAAAACCACCATCATAGGGATAACATATTATAAAATATACCTCTCGAATGAATACATGCAACGATATTGTACAAATCCAATTATTATTATTTTTTCTTTTAATGTCAAATCAACCACCAAATGTTCCATTAAGTAACAAAATGACGGAGGAAATATTCTCTCTAGCTTGCACAACAAGCTTTGTATTTTAAAATTAAGGAGTTAAAAAATTGGCTCAATTCGGTAAAAGACCCTCATATTAACTTGAGCAATAACTCTCTAAAAGCAATTTAAAATTATCTCTCTATAAATACATGACAATCATGACTCTTCATTTCAATTAGCTTGAATTCATCTGGTTGCAAATCAGATTCAAGGTTGGACGCATATCTATATGGAAATTTCAAAGCTTTTATCTAACTGCAAACTACTTGTAAATTTGTAAACTTGAACCATCACAACTAATTTTTTGGGAAATTCCGGTTGATGCCCCTGTAGTATGGGGTATTCCGGATTTTGTCTATGACTTTTTCAAAGTTCGGTTGGTGCCCCTCAGTTTTAACACTTTTCCAGAATTTTCCCTCCCGTTAAAAAACCCGGTTAACTTTAACGTTTTCTACTGAAAAATAAAAAGAAAATAGAACATAAATAAAAGGGAATAAAACTTCTCTCTTGACAATCTCTCTCCCCGCTAAGTTCTTCTCCTCTATCAACAACGCTCTTTTCTCTTGAACGACAAAGTCTCTCCCGCTCTTATGCTCTCTCGATTGACAATTCCAAATCTCCATGCTCTTCTATTCTCTCGATAGACAGTTCCCACTCTCCACGCTCGACAGTCTCTCCCTGCTCACTCAGTTCTTCTCCATCAGTTTGCCCCTCTCTCTCTTCTCCTCTCCCGAACGACTGTTTTCAAAACAATTAAGGTTTTTTCGAGTTAAAGTATGTTTCTTCGAATTCTTTCTTTGCTATTGCGATTAGGGTTTTTAGGTTTAGGTTTAGAGTTAGGTGTGAAATTGTGTACTGAGTATATTTGCTATTAAGGTATTTGGTTGGATTAGACTAAATTTTGTTTAGTTGATTAGACCAATTGATTGAGTTTATGTTGATGCTCAACCTCTCTGTCTTGAAAATTAGTGTGTGCTTCTATGTTTTAGTTTAGGTTGATGACCAAAACAGAACTAATTGAACTTAGACTAATTTTTGTTTAGTTTTAATTTTGTTCTAATTGATTGAGTTTAGGTACTAATTTCTGTTTAGGTTAGTTGTAAGAGCCCTATCTTTTGGACCGAGATTGGTCTTTGACCAAGCTTGACTTTGGCCGAGTTGGCCTAGCCGCTCCCGCGGTCACCTCCGCCGCACCTGCAGGTCGCCGCTCCCGCGGCCATCTCCGCCGCCCCGCAGGTTCTTGCGGCTGCAGCCGGTTTTGTTGACTCCGTTGACTCATGCTTTACCCTTTTAGTTACTTCTCTCTTTTCCTTGCTGAGCAAGGGTTACCTTTCTCACTTCTCTTCCTCAGTCTTACCTCCTTCTTGCTTCTTCATCCCTTCCCTTGAGTTTGCTTGAGATTCTCTTGGAGTTTTGATTGGAAAGTGTACTTTGTGGTTGAGATTGATGTTGGTGAGTGTTATGCTGAGCTTGAGAGCTAGTGGGAGTGTCATCTTGGAGCAGTTTCGTGCCTAGGCCACAACAGTGGTATGTCTTCCTTGTTTCTTCATTCTTTCTTCCTTGTTTCTTCAATCTTTCTAGCTTAGGATTAGATGTATGTTAAGGGTTTTGATGTTGGAATGTGTATTGATATGTATGTATATGGCTATGGAAGAGAGTAGACGTGATTTGATCACGTGAAAAGCTAAAGAGAAGCCGCGAGGTTTCATTCTGCACTGTCTCCGCCCCCGCGGCCAGAAGTCACCGCCCCTGCGGCTACCGTGCCGCCGCGCCCGCGCCGTCCCAGCGCCGTGCCTGCGCTTGCCAACGACCTTGTCACCGATCCCACGGCTACGTTCCACCGCGCCTGCGGCCACTTACCTTCTGCCCCTGCGTCCTCCGTTCACGCAGGTGCGTCTTGTCCCGGGACTACCTATAGTTAGGTAGTTCCTTTCCTTTCTAGTGTGAGGGAACTAGTATCATGCAAAGGTATCGGTTTATGATGAGTGTGATATAGATATGCCGGTTACGGCCTTGAGGTTATGAGTTGGATATGATCCCTTATGGATCCCTTGGGTCTAGGTGTGACCCTTTGTGTGATAGGATTGTGATATATATAAGAGTGTCTTGTATAAGCTGTGTTGTCCTCCAGTTTGGAGTGGACGTTTCTGAGAGTGGATCAGACTTGAGTTACTTCTGAGATCGAGGTAAGTCCATAAGACTGACTTAGCTACTATCCTTATATTGGATGTATGCTTGAGTGGTGTGTGTTATGTGCTTTATAGCATGTGTTATTATTTTGTCACCGACCTATGTTATATTGACCGCCCATTGTAGTGGTTGTGATAACCTTTCCCTTTCATCCCGTAGTGGAGTTTGGGAGGTTCTCTGTAGTCAGGCCAGATATGGTATAAAGGAAGGCCCCTCACCACTCTCACAAGGTACACGGGAGGTGTGTTGATACTACCCCAGCTGGTTAGAGTACTCAGAGGCGGAGATTATATTCCTCGTGTCAGCTATCTTCATATATATCTATTTATACGATTGAATGATTCAACTTATTAAAGATAATAAACCGGGTAAATGTTTGATATCATGCTGAAGTGTTAATCATTTCTGATGTGTGTTTGTGCTTTATCATCTTCTTATATATGTGTATAGTTAGCTAACGGTTTCATACCGTGTTGTAGATCCCTCGCAGGTTAGGAGAGCTGCGGAGTGATCTGCTGAGGGTTCCGTACACGGGGCATATTCGTGGGGTTTTTGAGATTATCATTATTGTACGGATTTCAGTTTGACTTTGTACTCAGCAGTACTCTGTATTATCCTTTTGATATATATATATATATCAGTTTTTATGTTTTGTTTTAATCTATTGGTGCCTTGTTGTAAGATTCAGTGAGGTTGTTGTCACGCTAAGGCCAGGATCCATTGTGAGATCCTAGCGCAGTAGCACTCCGAGTCCTACGGATTCGGGGTGTTACAAAGTTGGTATCAAAGCCCAGGTTGACAACAATGGCACTAGTAATCTGCAATAAAGTTCAAATAGATAAATAAACAGAACCCGAAAGGGGTCTGACTTTTCAAAAGATTTTGGTTTTAAAATGAGTACAAATGTTTTGGGTTATCATGTACGTGAGTCATCACCCCTCTGAAAATCTCGACAGTACACATATATAGATATTCTGTTGTGATTGATTTGATACATATATATGGCATATATATAGCCTTCTAAGCTAGGTGTATGTCCTCTGCAGATGGTTCAGACTAGAGTCTTACCTGCAGCTGGGCGAGGTAGAGGTAGAGGTAGAGGTAGACTCCCTCTAGGTCGAGGACGAGGTAGGATACCTGCTGATGGTTCCCAGGTAGCAGGAGAGATCCACGAGGAGGTTTTTGAG
The DNA here is from genome assembly GCA_002319775.1 of Fagopyrum tataricum. Taxonomy (NCBI): domain Eukaryota; kingdom Viridiplantae; phylum Streptophyta; class Magnoliopsida; order Caryophyllales; family Polygonaceae; genus Fagopyrum; species Fagopyrum tataricum. The sequence goes on along the minus strand of CM008280.1, from coordinate 18,007,796 downwards.
AGCGTCGTTCCTGAGACTAGGAACGGGGCAGCTAAGGGACAGGGGGCACATAGAGCCCAGTCTGGCGAGTCTGATCGTGTCTCTATGGGTAGATCAGAGTTTCAGGCTTATATCAGACGTGTTGAGGAGGCTGCCAGAGCCGGTAGGCGTGCCCCAGACTTACAGGCACAAGAGGGACCATCTGAGAGGTCCCACACCGTTACTCAGGTACCAGCTGTACAGGTACCTGTTGCTGAGATTGCCAGAGAACCGGAGGAGCATAGAGGGCCTAGACCAGATACCTGGTTGAAGGCATTCCATCAGATGGGTGTACCCCCTTTCACTGGGAAGGTGGGGTTGGAGGTTGAGCTCTGGATCGGGCATGTAGACTCAACTCTAGAGTCTATTCGCTGTCCAACTGATAGGCAGATCGAGTTGTTGCAGATTCTGTTCAGAGAGCTGGCACAACACTGGTGGAGGTCAGTACGGGGTCAGGTTACTAGCTATGACCAGATGAGGACCTTGATCAGAGAGTGTTTCTGTCCTGCCTCACTGAGGAAGGAGAAACTGCGTGACTTTGTTGAGGCCGGATTTGATGATGTGCCAGTTTCAGAGGCCATCAAGAGATTCCAGGAGGAGCTGACTTTACTGGGTCCAGCTGCACCTCCTGTTGATCAGCATGTTTATCTGTTCTCTCGACGACTGAGGGATGGTACCCGAGTCTACATGGCAGGTTTACACTGTGAGTCCTTGATGGACTATCAGGATAGAGCTGCAGATTGTGAGAGAGAGAGGGTTGGATAGAGGAGAGCTTCTCAGGCCAGAAGGTTTGAGAAGAGACAGCGTACGGGGCAGGCCAGTGGTACTGCTGGAGCTGCTAGTGTTGGGGGTAGTCAGAGACGTCAGGGTCGTTCTGTATCTGCACCAGCTACAGAGATGGGACGACAGTGTTTTAACTGTGGAGATCCAGGGCATCTGAAGCCCGAGTGTACGAGGCCATTGGTGACGTGTTTTACCTGTGGTCGACAAGGTCATAGAGCCGTTTATTGCCGCCAGGGCGGAGCTGCATCTCAGAAGGGTTCTTTTCCTGTCAGTGTAGCGGGAGGTGGGCAGAGGCCACCTCAGCAGCAACAGCAGACTCAGGACAACAGAGAGTCCCAGATCGCCCTACGACTCAAGGATCTGCTCTTGGGCCGATTAGAGGCAGAGGCCGTGGTGGGGGCACCACTGATACCAAAGGCCTACAGGGTCTTGTTTTTGAGCTGAGGAGTGCAGAGGAGCCAGCCGCACCTACTGCTACAAGTACCATTCTGATTCATGGTTTACCTGTTAGAGTTTTATTTGATACTAGTACTACGCACTCTTTTATTTCTGATGCCTTTGTAGAGCGTCTTGGGTTAGATACAGTTGAGGGGATGCCCTTTATTATAGGGTTACCTGATGGTGGTAGGGTCAGAGGTACCCGTGAGATTCAAGGTTGTCCCATTTCTGTAGGGACCCGTGTGTTATTAGTTCACTTCTTTGTCATGCCATTAGAGCATGAAGAAGTCATTCTGGGTATGGATTGGATGGCTAGATGATAACATGAATTATCGACCTTGTTTAGTAGAGCATATAGTTAGTTTTTCCTTTCCCGCATGCATGTTTTAGCCTTAAGTTGTGTTCTTTATACTTGTTTAATGCAACTTTGCGAGTATAGATGTCTACACACACTTTTGGTGTCTTTGTAGGTATTTTGGCGTGTTTCGGAGCTAAAACGATGCATTTGAGGATCAGGCCTCGGGATGGACGCTTAGGAGCGATCACGCAGGCACCGGAAAGGAGGAAAAGACGAGCCAAGACGAAACGCACGAGATTGGAGCAATCTCGGTCGAGATCCACATGATCTCGGCCGAGATCCGAGAAATCTCGGCCGAGATATGAGCCAACTCGACCGAGATCCCATTCTGTCGAAGAATCTCGGTCCCCATCTCGGCCGAGATTTGTTCCATCTCGGCCGAGATTTTTCACATTTGACCGAGATTTCTGACCGAGATTTCGTCAACGCTGGATCACGAAGCAAATCTCGGCCCCGACTTTCAAAAATCTCGGTCACCGACCGAGATTTCCGACCGAGATTCCTGTTCACCGATTTATTTCGTTAATTTTCGGATTTGATTTAGGGCAGCGCGTTGCGGGATATAAAAGGAAAGCCATAAATGATTTCCGGGGGTTCCCGTTTCATTTCAAATTTCGAGCTCCTTTGGACAGAGTTTTTTTTCCCTTTTCTTCTCCCTTTGTCCTAGGCCATTGTTGGCCATTGTTAAACTTGTTGGAGCATTGAGGAACTTCGCGAATATTGGGAAATTTGACGTTTTGCTAATCCTCTATCAATAAAGCTGAGTTTCTTCTTTAATCTCTATTTTAGATTCTTGTTTATGCATTCTCTCTTGAATCTCTTGAATCTCTTAAATTGATTGAATCGATTGGATTGATAATTGCTTCTTCCATTGAATTACATGGATTGATGATTGTTTCTTCCATTGAATTGAGTGGATTGATGATTGCGTTTGAAATGTCGATTATTGGCTAAAACTCGTGTGGATCCAAGGTGAATTGAGATTTGTTATTACCCGGACTATGATGGATTTGTGCTTATTGCTTGGTTCAAGTAGCTTTGAAATCCTACGGTTGGCATGTTCTTAAACCTAGTTAGAATTCATCTAGCTAGTAACCTAAACCGGAATTGAGACCTACCCGGTAATGTTCCGTTTGGATACATGAGTGTTCGACCATAGGTAATAGAGGTGGAAACCTCTATTGGTTTGAGTGTGCCTAGATTCTGTCCTAAGTAAGGTAATACCTGAGACTTACCCGGTAATGGGTTACCTTTCCCTTAGTTCGGAATTTGGTTTGTTTAGAATTTCCTACCTCTCCACCTTGAGACTTACCCGGTAATAGGTAGTTGGTTTGGAACTAGATAGTCTTGAGACTTACCCGGTAATAGACTATCAGTTTAGAAACGTTCTTCCCTAAAGTTTGTAACCATAGATCTTTTGAGAAATTTCCTGAGTCCGTGCGTAATAACGATGACCTTGAATCCTTGGAATCCGCATTTTCTTTATTGATATACTTTCGTTTATCTGTTTTACTTGGTTTTCGATCAAATCTGTTATTTGATTGCGAACTTTACAGAAACCCTCCAAACCTCATTTGATCTTTCTTCCCTTCTTTTCCAACCTCGTTCTTTTATTTTGATTTACGCTATCTGTGATCACATCTGCATTCCAAACATTTAGTCCCTAAGTTCGACCTTGGAATACTTACCATAACTGTAATTGACCCATACACTGTGGGTTCGCTACAGATTCGGTGTTTATTTCTTGTTTATAAATTTAAAACATACCGTATTTTTACTAACCTATGAGCTTTTATCATTCTTGATAAAAGTTTACAGGGGCGTGAAAATAGCGAACAAAGTTAGGGAAGGTATTGTGTTAGGTCACTTGATATCTAACCGTGGAATTGAGGTTGATAAGGCCAAGATTGAGACTATTGAGAAGCTACCTTCACCATCATCAGTCAAAGGGGTAAGAAGTTTTCTAGGACATGCCGGTTTTTACCGCAGATTTATAAAAGATTTCTCTAAAATTGCTAAACCTTTGACTAACCTACTAATCAAGGATGTTCAGTTTGTTTTCTCGAAGGAATGCCTTGATGCTTTTTACAGGTTGAAGGAAGCTCTCATCACTGCTCCAATCATGCAACCCCCCGATTGGTCTCTTCCATTCGAGGTGATGTGTGATGCAAGCAACTTCGCAGTGGGAGCGGTGCTAGGACAGAAGAAGGAAGGACTTACTCATGCTATTTACTATGCTAGCAAGACGCTTGATGGAGCTCAGCTGAATTATGCAACTACTGAAAAGGAGCTCCTAGCCGTCGTCTACGCATTTGAGAAGTTCCATTTCTATCTTATAGGAGCTAAGGTGATTGTGTACACGGATCATGCTGCGATTCGGTACCTTCTCACCAAGAAGGATGCAAAGCCACGTCTTATCCGGTGGATTCTTCTCCTTCAAGAATTTGATCTAGAGATTAGAGATAAGAAGGGGTCCGAGAACTCTGTAGCTGATCATCTTAGCAGATTACCTCCAGAACTTATGGAAGGGGATGACATCCCTATTGACGATGCATTTCCGGATTAGCATCTCCACATGATGGAGAAATATATCCTCCAAATTTCAGGTGAAAAGGAACCTTGGTTTGCTGACATTGTTAATTATTTAGTTTGTGGTGAAATTCCTCCAGGTTTATCTCATTCCCAACGGAAGAAATTCTACAAGGATGTGAGACATTACTATTGGAACGAACCATTACTATTCAAGAGAGGACCCGAGGGAATCCTTAGGAGATGCGCCCAGACGACGAGATTGAGAGTGTCATCCGACATTGTCATTCATTGCCCTGTGGAGGACATGCTAGTGCTCACAAGACTAGTGTCAAGGTATTGCAATCTGGATTCTTTTGGCCTAACCTTTTCAGAGATGTGCAGATATTCGTCACTGCTTGTGATTCATGCCAAAGGACAGGAAACATATCTAGGAGGAATGAGATGCCTTTGAACAACATCCAAGAAGTTGAGATTTTTGATGTATGGGGTGTTGACTTCATGGGACCTTTCCCATCCTCATGCGGGAACCTTTACATTCTTTTAGCGGTTGATTATGTATCTAGATGGGTTGAAGCTATAGCCTCACCCACAAATGACGCTAAAGTTGTGATTAAATTTTTCAACCGAACTATCTTCCCTAGATTTGGCACACCACGTGTCATTATTAGTGATGGAGGGAAGCATTTCACAGCCAGAAACTTTGAGTCACTTTTGTCCAAGTATGGGGTAACTCACAAGGTTGCAACCCCATATCATCCCCAAACCAGTGGCCAAGTGGAAATCTCAAATAGAGAAATCAAGGGGATCCTAGAGAAGACAGTGTCTCGCTCAAGGAAAGATTGGGCAATGAAGCTTGATGATGCACTCTGGGCTTATAGGACATCGTACAAGACTCCCATAGGTACTACTCCCTATCAACTTGTTTATGGGAAATCATGGCATTTGCCTGTAGAGTTGGAGCATAGAGCATATTGGGCCGTGAAATGGCTAAACTTTGATATAAAAGAAGCCGGAGAAAAGAGGTTGTTGGACATCAACGAGCTGGAGGAGATCCGGATGAATGCATATGAGAATGCACGGATCTACAAGGAAAGAACAAAGAAGTGGCATGACAAGCACATATTGCCAAAGAAATTCAAAGAAGGTGATCTTGTTCTTCTCTTTAATTCTAGGCTCCGACTTTTTCCAGGAAAGTTAAGGTCACGATGGACGGGATCTTATGTTGTGAAGAAGATTTTCCCCCACGGAGATGTCGAAGTATGGGGTGAAAACTCCGGTATTTTTAAAGTGAATGGACATAGGTTGAAGAGGTATACACCGGAACTTCCGGTGGAAATACTTTCACCTATCCATCTCACTTGATGCTTTAAAGGAGTTAGGTCCGGCTAGAGACCTTAAACCAAGCGCTTCTCGGGAGGCAACCCGAGGTAAGAGTCTTTTCGTCTTTTTATTTTTATTTTTGCTTTTTGCTTTTGCGTTTTTGCGCGTTCTTGTTGGGTTGCAGGACCTAGGTGTCGTGGTAAAAAAAAAGATACGGGAAGAGCACTCAGAACGAGCTTAAGGCGAGGAAATTGATATGAAAGACGAGAAACGAAGTAAGTCGAGGAGGAAACACGCCGGATGCCTTCTTCATTCTTACATTGTGAGTATTGTTTTTACTTCATATTTATTATTCACATTAGGAACAATGTGAGATTTAAGTATGGGGTAGGATGCTTGCAATATCTTTTAGCATGTTTCTTTTATTTGTACTGCATTTTATATGAAAATCCAAAAAATAAGAAAATTTCAAAAAAAATTTGTGCTTCTAGGATTGATGTGACCTTAATAGGAAATTGTGTATGTTTATTTGGCTATCGATGTTTATTTTGAGCTTTAATTGAATTAATGGCAATTATGGGATTTGAATGCCTTGTTTGTAATCTATATGATATATTTGGATTACCTTGTTTAATCGGATTGATCTTGAAAAGTTGAAGTTATATGATGAGTTCTTTTACATTGCACATAGATGACTTAGGCAATTCTTCTTCTTCTTCTTCTCTTCTTTACCATTTTCAGCACCTCAAACATTGAATTTATTTGCCCCTTATGACCCATCCGGAAATTAGGAAAGTGAAGTTTGAAGGTGTATGCTTAATTGTGAAAAGTGAATTATGTGCAATATGTGAAGAAGTTGTTTGATTTGTGATATGTGAATTGAAAGCAAAAGCTTTCTATGGGTTTTGTTGGCTATGAAGATGAGTAACTCGGCACCATTCACATAATCGGGTGTTTGTGTCTTGCCAAAGTCGGATTAGTTTTAAAAACATTACCTAGAGTTGATTTGGTATGTGCACTTTGGTGTAAGGTACGTGAAGGAAACTGAACACCAAGGTTTCGGCTATTGTGCACCTATGCCCTTCACTCAAAAGAGAAAAAAAAGAAAAAAAAGAAAAAAAAAGAAAAAAGAAAAATATGCAAGAAAAGAAAGGATGTATGTCGAGAAAGAAGAAAGAAAAGAAAAATGTTGTGTTGTCCTTTTTCCCGGATTTTCACCACATTACCTATACACATCCTACCTTTATCACGTTTCTTGGCCTTTATTTGTTAAGTCCTATTGATCTTTGCATACATGTAATTGACTTCATGGCCTAAACTTGGATTTTTCATGAATTTTAGACATTGGTAGTTTAAATGATGATTTTGGATTCCGTGCAAGGTGTGATTATCCTATATCTTGCCTATCTTACTTAACCTTAATCGAAATATGTCTTTAGCCTTGTGACTACACTCTGAAAGTGATCATGAATAGAAGCACTACCAAAAAGAGTTTTTGTTTTTGTTTAGCTTAGATGATTCATGTTATCTTGCCTTGAATTTATTATTTGCTTGGGGACAAGCAAAGATAAGTATGGGGTATTTTGATAACATGAATTATCGACCTAGTTTAGTAGAGCATATAGTTAGTTTTTCCTTTCCCGCATGCATGTTTTAGCCTTAAGTTGTGTTCTTTATACTTGTTTAATGCAACTTTGCGAGTATAGATGTCTACACACACTTTTGGTGTCTTTGTAGGTATTTTGGCGTGTTTCGGAGCTAAAACGATGCATTTGAGGATCAGGCCTCGGGATGGACGCTTAGGAGCGATCACGCAGGCACGGGAAAGGAGGAAAAGACGAGCCAAGACGAAACGCACGAGATTGGAGCAATCTCGGTCGAGATCCACATGATCTCGGCCGAGATCATGTGGATCTCGACCGAGATTGCTCCAATCTTGGCCGAGGAAAAGTCGACCCTGATTTTTCACATTTGCCCGAGATCCCATTTTGTCGAAGAATCTCGGTCCCCATCTAGGTCCCGATCTCGGCCGAGATTTTTCACATTTGACCAAAATTTTTGACCGAGATTTCGTCAACGCTGGATCACGAAGCAAATCTCGGCCCCGACTTTCAAAAATCTCGGTCACCGACCGAGATTTCCGACAGAGATTCCTGTTCGCCGATTTATTTCGTTAATTTTCGGATTTTTTTTAAGGCAGCCCGTTGCGGGATATAAAAGGAAACCCCTAAATGATTTCCGGGGTTCCCGTTTCATTTCAAATTTCGAGCTCCTTTGGAGAGAGTTTTTTTTCCCCTTTTCTTCTCCCTTTGTCCTAGGCCATTGTTGGCCATTGTTGGCCATTGTTGGCCATTGTTGAACTTGTTGGAGCTTTGAGGAACTTCGCGAATATTGGGGAATTTGACGTTTTGCTAATCCTCTATCAAGTAGCTTTGAAATCCTATGGTTGGCCTGTTCTTAAACCTAGTTAGAATTCATCGAGCTAGTAACCTAAACCGGAATTGAGACCTACCCGGTAATGTTCCGTTTGGATACTTGAGTGTTCGACCATAGGTAATAGAGGTGGAAACCTCTATTGGTTTGAGTGTGCCTAGATTCTGTCCTAAGTAAGGTAATACCTGAGACTTACCCCGTAATGGTTTCCCTTTCCCTTAGTTCGGAATTTGGTTTGTTTAGAATTTCCTACCTCTCCACCTTGAGACTTACCCGGTAATAGGTAGTTGGTTTGGAACTAGATAGTCTTGAGACTTACCCGGTAATAGACTATCAGTTTAGAAACGTTCTTCCCTGAAGTTTGTAACCATAGATCTTTTGAGAAATTTCCTGAGTCCGTGCGTAATAACGATGACCTTGAATCCTTGGAATCCGCATTTTCTTTATTGATATACTTTCGTTTATCTGTTTTACTTGGTTTTCGATCAAATCTGTTATTTGATTGCGAACTTTACAGAAACCCTCCAAACCTCATTTGATCTTTCTTCCCTTCTTTTCCAACCTCGTTCTTTTATTTTGATTTACGCTATCTGTGATCACATCTGCATTCCAAACATTTAGTCCCTGAGTTCGACCTTGGAATACTTACCCTAACTGTAATTGACCGTACACTATGGGTTCGCTACAGATTTGGTGTTTATTTCTTGTTTATAAATTTAAAACATACAGTATTTTTACTAACCTATGAGCTTTTATCATTCTTGATAAAAGTTTACAGGGGCGTGAAAATAGCGAACACTAGACATTCTGCAATCTTAGATGTAGGTAGGAGGACTGTTACCCTCTCTACCGAGTTAGGCTAGATAGAGGTTTTCCGAGGTTTGGACCTTGGAAAGGTAGGCACAGTTATCAGTGTTATACGGACAGCTAGGCTGATGGCACAAGGTTGTGAGGCCTTTTGGTGTTATGCCATGAAGGAGGGGGAGAGTCCAGTGTTAGAGGACATTCTAGTTGTCTGTGAGTTTACTGATGTTTTTGTTGAGCCGTCTAGTTTTCCGCCTCAGAGGAGTGTGGATTTCAGTATCGAGTTAGAGTCTGGTACGAGACCCATCTCGAAGGCTCCATACCGGATGGCGCCTGTCGAGATGCTGGAGCTGAAGAAGCAACTTGAGGAGTTGGCTGAGAAGGGCTTCATTCGCCCTACCGTGTCCCCATGGGGAGCACCTATCCTCTTCGTATGGAAGAAGGACGGATCGCTGAGACTGTATATAGATTACAGAGAGCTGAACAAGGTGACCATCAAGAACAAGTATCCACTGCCGCGCATTGATGATTTGTTAGATCAGCTACAGGGAGCTACTGTGTTCTTCAGGATTGACCTGCGTTCCGGGTATCACCAGCTGAGGGTGAGGGAGCAGGATGTGCATAGGACTGCATTCCGGACCAGATATGGCCACTACGAGTTTGTAGTGATACCATTTGAACTTACAAATGCCCCAACCGTCTTTATGGAGTTGATGAACAGTATCTTCATCGACTTCCTGGATCAGTTTGCGGTGGTTTTTATTGATGACATTCTGGTATACTCTCGCAGTGGAGAGGAGCATGCAGGACATCTGAGGACTGTATTGCAGGTTTTGAGGGATAGAGAACTTTATGCTAAGTTCTCTAAGTGTGAGTTCTGGATGCCAAAGGTAGCATTCCTGGGTCATGTGGTTTCAGCTGAGGGGATCAAGGTGGATCCAGCGAAGATAGAGGTAGTAGCAGCATGAACTACACCGACGAACGTCAACGAAGTACGTAGTTTCCTTGGCCTAGCCGGTTATTATAGACGTTTTGTGGAGGGATTTTCTGTGATTGCCCGTCCACTGACGAGTTTGCTGAGGAAGACAACCAGATTTGTGTGGTTTGATCAGTGCAGGCAGAGTTTTGAGGAGTTGAAGAGGATTTGACTTCTGCTCCTATTTTGGCACAGCCAAAGGGTACTGAGGATTTTGTGGTTTATAGTGATGCATCCAAGCTAGGTTGGGGATGTGTTTTGATGCAGAGAGGCAGGGTGATTGCATATGCGTCTCGCGAGCTGAAGACGTATGAGGAGAACTACCCGACTCATGATCTAGAGTTGGCAGCGGTAGTTCATGCACTGAAGATATGGAGACATTAGTTGTATGGTGTTACTTGTCAGATCTTCACAAACCATAAGAGTCTGAAGTATATCTTCACGCAGCGGGAATTGAATAACCGCCAACGTAGGTGGCTCGAGCTGATCAAGGATTTTGATTTAGAGATTCTGTACCATCCACGGAAGGCGAACGTGGTCGCCAACGCCCTGAGCAGGAAGACGCCTCGAGAGCAGGCGATTGCGAGGCTGACAGTTCAGCATCAGTTATAGAGAGATCTTATCTGGTTAGAGTTTGACATCCAGTATCCTGATGAGGATGTCCAGCTACGTACATTAGAGGTCCTTCCTAATCTGTTGGATGAGATCCGACAGAAACAGGAGACCTGCCCGACTTTATTGAGAATCAGAGATTGGATGTCTCGGGATGAGGCACCACAGTTCCTGCTTGGAGCAGATGGAGCAGCGGTCGCGTCTGTGTACCTGCTGATACAGAGCTGAGGCAGAGGATTTTACAGGAGGCTCATTGTACACCTTACTCGGTACATCCAGGTACGAGTAAAATGTATCAGGATTTGAGACGTATATATTGGTGGGGAGGGATGAAGCCCGATGTAGCTAGATTTGTAGCTCATTGTGCGACCTGCCAGCTGGTCAAGATTGAGCATTTCCGACCTGGAGGTGAGCTTCATCCCCTTCCTGTTCCACAGAGGAAGTGGGAGGAAGTCACCATGGATTTTGTGACCGGACTAAGGCTGAGCTGGAGCTTTGATGGCATCTGGGTTATAGTAGACCGATTGACGAAGACGGCACGCTTCATTCCTATCAGGGAGACGTGGCCGGTGAGCAGATTAGCTGAGGAGTACACTAGGCAGATAGTGAGACTCCATGGTGTACCTAGGACGATCGTCTCAGACAGAGATGGGCGATTTACCTCGAGATTCTGGCAGCAGATTCAGACTGCCCTGGGGATGAGTTTGCACTTCACGATTGCGTTCCATCCTCAGACCGATGGTCAGTCAGAGAGGACCATTCAGACCTTGGAGGATATGTTGTGAGCTTGTGTGTTGGATTGGGGACAGGTGTGGACGGATCATCTCCCACTTGTTGAGTTCTCCTACAACAACAGTTGGCATGCATCTATTGGGATGACCCCATATGAGGCACTGTATGGACAGAGATGTCGTACCCCGTTATGCTGGGATGAGCAGAGTAGTGTTAGTGGTGCACCTGATCAGATTCAGGATGATATGGCTCGGATAGCATTGATTAGAGAGTGTATACTGACTGCACAAAGCCGTCAGAAGTCTTATGCTGACAAGAGGCGTAAACCTCTAGCAGAGTTGGAGCCCTGTGTGGCTGAGAGTGTCCCCGACACGAGGTGTTAGGCGTTTTGGCATTAAGGGGAAGTTGAGTCCCCGATATGTCGGACCGTTCGAGATTCTGGATCGGGTTGGGAACGCAACTTACAGGTTAGCCTTGCCTCCGAGATTAGAGGGTGTTCACCCATTTTTTCACGTGTCTCAGCTGAGGGAGTACATACCAGATCCGAGGCACATCGTGAGTTATGAGGATTGGGTGGTTGAGACGGACCACACTTTTGTTGAGCATCCAATTGCAGTCCTAGAACGAGGTATGAGACGCCTGCGTTCGAAGGACATACCTATGCTTAAGATACAGTGGTCGAGACGAGGACCTAAGGAGGCTACATGGGAGACTGAGGATAGTATCCAGAGGAACTATCCAGAGTTCTTTGCTGAGTTAGATGCACCAGTAGGATCACCGAGTAGATCTTAGTACTAGCTTGGTGAGTCTTATCTGCTAATATGCTTATATGCTATGATGTGTTTATTTTCATGCTAGATTTGATGTGATTATGATCTTATTAGATCTTGTTATGCTAGTATGATTTCCTGTTTATAGCTGGAGATGGTTCTTCCCTCCATGCTTTTTTGATGGACATAGTAGTGCTGGAGATGTTCTCCCTCCATGCCTTTCTGTTATGGTTATGATATGGCTAGAGATGTGATTCCTCTATGCCTTGTGATGTGTTTATAGCTGGCTTGAGATGGTTTCTCTAGGCCTTGGATAGTATCGTTACTGCTGGAGTTAATGATTTCCTCCATGCTTATGTTTGAGGTTATAGAGAGTGTACCTCGGCTTCCGAGTCCGAGTGTTTTCAGGATCTTGCAAGTTTCGGGACGAAACTTGTTTTTAAGGGGGTGAGGTGTAAGAGCCCTATCTTTCGGACCGAGATTAGTCTTTGATCAAGCTTGACTTTGGCTGAGTTGGCCCAGCCGCTCCCGCGGTCACCTCCGCCGCACCTGCGGGTCGCCGCTCCCGCGACCATCTCCGCCGCCCCCGCGGGTTCTTGCGGCTGCAGCCGGTTTTGTTGACTCCGTTGACTCGTGCTTTACCCTTTTGGTTACTTCTCTCCTTTCCTTGCTGAGCAAGGGTTACCTTTCTCACTTCTCTTCCTCAGTCTTACGTCCTTCTTGCTTCTTCATCCCATCCCTTGAGTTTGCTTGAGATTCTCTTGGAGTTTTGATTGGAAAGTGTGGTTGAGATTGATGTTGGTGAGTGTTATGTTGAGCTTGAGAGCTAGTGGGAGTGTCATCTTGGAACAGTTTCGTGCCTAGGCCACAACAGTGGTATGTCTTCCTTGTTTCTTCATTCTTTCTTCCTTGTTTCTTCAATCTTTCTAGCTTAGGATTAGATGTATGTTAAGGGTTTTGATGTTGGAATGTGTATTGATATGTATGTATATGGCTATGGAAGAGAGTAGACGTGATTTGATCACGTGAAGAGCTAAAGAGAAGCCGCGAGGTTTCATTCTACACTGTCTCCGCCCCGCGGCCAGAAGTCACCGTCCCTGCGGCTACCGTGCCGCCGCGCCCGCACCAGACCAGCGTCGTGCCTGCGCTTGCCAACGACCTTGTCACCGCTCCCGCGGCTACGTCCCGCCGCGCCTGCGGCAACTTACCTTCCGCCCCTGCGTCCTCCGTTCACGCAGGTGCGTCTTGTCCCGGGACTACCTATAGTTAGGTAGTTCCTTTCCTTTCTAGTGTGAGGGAACTAGTATCATGCTAGGTATCGGTTTATGATGAGTATGATATAGATATGCCGGTTACGGCCTTGAGGTTATGAGTTGGATATGATCCCTTATGGATCTCTTGGGTCTAGGTGTGACCCCTTTGTGTGATAGTAGATTGATATATGTATGTATGCCTTGTATAGGCCGTGTTGTCCTCCAGTTTGTAGGGGACCAGTCGGATAGTTGATTGTGGTTGAGTTACTTTTGAGATCGAGGTAAGTCCATAGGACTTACTTAGCTACTATCCTTATATTGGATGTATGCTTGAGTGGTGTGTGTTATGTGCTTTATAGCATGTGTTATTATTTGGTCACCGACCTATGTTATATTGACCGCCCATTGTAGTGGTTGTGATAACCTTTCCCTTTCATCCCGTAGTGGAGTCTAGGAGGTTCTCTGTAGTCAGGCCAGATCTGGTATAAAGGAAGGCCCCTCACCACTCCCACAGGGTACACGGGAGCTGTGCTGATACTACCCCAGCTGGTTAAAGTACTCAGAGGCGGGGATTATATTCCTCGTGTCACCTATCTTCATATATATTTATTTATACGATTGAATGATTCAACTTATTAAAGATAATAAACCGGGTAAATGTTTGATATCATGCTGAAATGTTTATCATTTATGAGGTGTGTTTGTGCTTTAGCATCTTCTTATATATGTGTATAGTTAGCTAACGGTTTCATACCGTGTTGTAGATCCCTCGCAGGTTAGGAGAGCTGCAGAGTGATCCGGAGGGGTGATCTGCTGAGGGTTCCGTACACGGGGCATATTCGTGGGGTTTTTGAGATTATCATTATTGTACGGATTTCAGTTTGACTTTGTACTCAGCAGTACTCTGTATTATCCTTTTGATATGTATATATATATATATATATATATATATATATATATATATCAGTTTTTATGTTTTGTTTTAATCTATTGGTGCCTTGTTGTAAGATTCAGTGAGGTTGTTGTCAGGCTAGGGTCAGGATCCATTGTGAGATCCTAGCCCAGTAGCACTCTGAGTCCTACGGATTCGGGGTGTTACATTAGTGATGTGTGTAATTGATTGAGTTTAGGTTCTGATTTAGTTGATTATTTGATTATAACTGATTGAGTTGAGTTTAGTTGTTTAGTTGGATTAAACTAATTTTTTTAGAGTTAGACGTGATTCAAATCTGTTTTATATTCTGCCTGTGCACATTACTTCTCAACTTGAAATTGTTTTGCCTTTGTTTTAGCTGAGTAGCTTCTCAATATATTTAAGTCAATTTTTGTTGCTTCAATTTAGCTTCTAAATCTATCAATTAGCCAATTTTGTTACTTCTAAATCTATCTGAGTTAATTACTCAATTTTTAAATCAAGTTTTAGGTTCTAAATCTATGTTAGTAAATTTTGTTTTAGCTTCTGCCTGCACATTTATTCTCAACTTGAAATTATTTTTCTTCTGTTTTAGCTGAGTAGCATCTAAATCTATTTGAGTTAATTTGTTTTGCTTCTATTTAGCTTTTGAATATATTTGTTTTAGCTTCTGAATAAATCTGAGTCAAATCTATTTTTACATGTTTTTGTATGAATATATATATATATATATATATATATATATATATATATATATATATATTGATGAGGTTGTTGAACCTTAGTAGCAATGTCGTGGATTTGGTTGATATTTATTCTTGGTTAGGTTTCTCAAGATTTAATAGATTCAACTACATCTTCTTCGTCAACATTGAGATTGGCGAACTCATATTGTAGGTGTTAACCTCCAAAAGAACTCATGTTAGGATTTCCAGATCTGACAAAAATCTGAATCGGTCGTATTACAAATGTGATGCTTGTAATTTCTTTCAATGAGCGGATGCATCGAAGATGACTAATGTTCAAGGCGAGCATAAAGCAAGAAATGATCCAGAATATGATTCACCAACAACATCCAAAAATGACCTTCAAGACTTGAAGAAAGAAGTGATAGATATAAAGGAATATTTTCAACCCATAGTTAAGATAGCTCTTATATTGTACATGATTATATTAGTGATTGTACTAAAAAAAACTGAGTAGCACATTAGATATCGCATTATGTATTAGTTTTATTTAGAAACTTTATGTATTATGTACAATGAATTTGGTTAATATAAATCAAGGTGGTTTATGTATTATGAGTGTTCCTCAACAAACAGTTTTTCTGGTTCCAAATAGATCATTTTTTGCTGGTTAAACAGACAACACAGTCAGTTTTTATTTCGAAGCTATTGGTTAAACAGATAATTTTATTTTCCAAATAGATTAGTTTTTGCTGGTTATTAAAGCAAGAAATGATATGCTTTTTGCTGGTTCCAAATAGATCAGTTTTTGTTGGTTCCAAATATGAATCAAGGTCGTTTTTATTTCAAACTTTATAGTTTCTGTTGTTATTGAAGCACATACAACACATTTCAACTTGTTTTTTCTGAAATAATTTCCAAACATAAAAATAGTTTTCAAACAGAAACAATTTCCAAACAAATCACCTAAACTTGTAGTTGGAGCTGTTTTAAACAAACAACATTTCAACCTACTTTTGGTGAACACAACAAAATAAAAGGTAACAGACAGTCTTCCAAAACAAAAACAACTTTAAAAGCCTAAGAAAAACTAGCTTCTAAGGGTCTTGTTGACTTGCAACGTTCCATGGAGCCGATCCCAACGCATCAGATGTGGCTTCGTCAGGTTGTTGTACTTTCCTTTTATGATAAGTTTTCTTCCTTTGTTCAACTCGGAGTCCTTGTTGCCCTTAACTTGTTGCTCTCGTAGCTCCCTTGCAGTCAACAAACCTTTGCATGTCTTATCATTATGTCCAAATGTCTTGCATCATATAGAAATTGAATAAGGCAACGTATAAATCTCATCTTGAAGTAACTAAAACATAAGAAATACACCAAGTGATATTACATACCTAACACTTACTACAACGAGGGATCCCACTAATTTGATACATAAGAAATACACCAAGTGATATCACCATCCTCGCGTCTTTTGTTTCTTAGTGGTCTGCCTACTCCTCTCTTCATCGTTGGAGGAGTAATGTTTGGTACGTCAAAAACTGGTCATTGCTCTTCGTCAGGCACAGGGTGGAAGTTAACTGAATACGTCATATGATATGTTTGGACAGAGAACCAACTTGATACATAAGATTCTAAAGGGACTCCAATCCTTATATCTTGAATTGCTTTAATTGCATGCTTACAAGGGATCCCACTAATTTGCCATTCTCTACAAGCACAAGTCCAGTTGCTAAGGTTCACAGGAAAACATGATCGGTCTTGCTTGACCTCACACTCGGTAATTAATGTGTAAGAGACTTAGTCTTTTGGACCGAGTTTTTACCTTAGCCGCCCCCGCGGGCTTGTGTGCCGCCCCAGCGGGTTCCCACTCCCGCGGCCCAGGGAACCGCTCCCGCGGTTTCTTGCGGCTGCAGCCGGTTTTATTGACCGGCTGACCGTGCTTTACCCTTTCCTTCTTAACCTTACCTTGGCTTCGTGACCAAGGGTTCCTCACTTCATTTCTCAGCTACCTTACGTCCTTCTTGCTTCCTTCTTCCTTCTCCTTGATCTTGTGTGTGAGTGTTCTTGAGTTTGGAAGTGTTTTTTATTGTGAGGATGATGATGTTGATGATGTTGGATGATGTGATGAGCTTGAGAGCTAGCTGTTTTGGGTGTTGATCTTCTGTGCAACTCAGGACCACAAGTGTGGTAAGTTCCTTGCTTCTTCTCCTTCTCTTCTTCTTTGATTCCATCTCCCTTAGGTTAGAATTAGATGAATTGGATATAGATTGATGTTGGAATGTGTATGTATATGTATGTGCTTGGTTTTGGATGAGAGAAGACGTGATTTGATCACGTGAAGAGCTGAAGAGGGATCGCGGGATCACTTTCTGCACCGTCGCCGCCCCCGCGCCTGGAAGCCGCCGTCCCTGCGGAAGCTGTGTCACAGCGCCTGCGCCGTGCCTGCGGCCACTGTCACCGCGCCTGCGGCTGAGCCTTGCCGCGCCTGCGGGTTGCCTTACTCCGCTCCTGCGTCTCTCTTGTCACGCAGGTGCGTCTTATCCCGGTTCTACCTATAGTAGGGTAGATCCTTTCCTTTCCTAGTATGAGCGGTTTAGTGGCATGCTAGGTATGTGTATGAGGATAGAATAAGGATGATCATGATATCGTTTATGCCGGTTATGGCTTTGAGGTTTATGAGTTAGGATATGATCCTTATGGATCCCTTGGGTCTAGGTGTGACCCCTTTGATGGATATGAGTGTGATATATTGTTATGCCTTGTTACTAGGCAGTGTTGTCCTCCAGATTAGAGTGGACTGTGTTTGAGATCGTGGTTGAGACTACTACTGAGGTTGAGGTAAGTCCATAGGACTTACTTAGCTACTATCCTTATATTGGATGTATGCATGAGTGGTGTTTGTTATATGCTTTATAGCATGCGATATGGTTCATTACCGACCTATAATATATTGACCGCCCATTGTAGTGGCTGTGACAACTTGCCTTTCATCCCGTAGTGGAGTCTGGGAAGTTCTCTGTAGCCTAGTTAGATCCGGTATACGGGAAGGGCACTGACCACTCCTTATGGTATACGGGAAGGTGCGTTGATATCACTCCAGCTAGCTATTGCACTCAGAGGCGAGGATTATATACATTCCTCGTGTCACATATTTTCATATGCAGATCTATATACTATTTGAGTTATTGACGTTATAAAGATAATAAACCGGGTAAATGTGTGAAATCATGATGATGTGTTATGATTCCTGATGTGTGTTTGTGCTCTTGCATCTCTATATATATGTGTATGGTTAGCTAACGGTTTTATACCGTGTTGTAGATCCTTTGCAGGTTAGGAGAGTTCCAGAGTGATCCAGAGGGGTGATGCGTTGAGGGCTCCGTACACTGGGGCCATATCGTGGGATATGGGATATTTATGTTGTACGGATATATATTTTGATTTTGTACTCAGCGGTTAATCTGTATTACCTTTTGATATGTATATATATATATATATATATATATATATATATATATATATCAGTTTTATGTTTTGTTTTAATCTATATGTGTCTTGTTGTAAGATTCAGTGAACTTGTTGTCAGGCTAGGGTCAGGATCCATTGTGAGATCTTAGCCCAATAGCACCTCGAGTCCTACGGATTTGGGTGTTACATAATGCTTGAAAAACCTATCATAGATTTAAAAATATTTTCTTATAGATTAGAACTGTACAAAACATATTAGCAAATCAACATAAATTGATCATACCTAAAGCTCACGAGAAGCTAAAAGGTTCTTATGCAATTTTTTCTCAATTTTTGGCGTTATACCATTCAAAGGCCATGTTTTTACCTCTTCTTGTCATTTCACATATCTAACCATTTTTGTTCTTATAATCCCTGTAATTACCACAACTTATTATGTAAACAAATTTATATGAGTATATACAAAATCAAACACGAAAACAAAAATTGAACCTTCGAGTAAAGATAAGACCAGGTTGAGTCTATCTATTCCAATAGTAGAATTGAAACTCTCTACAAAGTTGGTTGTGTTTTGCTCATTACACAATGTTGGATCAAACTTGTGTCTAGCCCATTGTTCTTTTTCTCCCGCCTCATGTAACCACTTTACAACACCAAAACCAACTTCTTTCTACATCATCTCCACTTCCTTATTGTAGTTCAACTCAGAATACGCTTCACAACATGACCAAAACAAGCAATGCATCCAACGTTCGGGATAATGTTTTTTGAAATTGGCACACAAGTGTCTACAACAAAGACGTCTGAACACACCGGGCCAAATCTCATCAAGTGCCGGTTCAATACCCTACAAATTCAAATTAATTAGAGTTTAATCTGATCAATATGTAGTATCATCTAGAGTTGGATTAATACCTTTTGGCGGTTTGATATAATAGTCAAGTTATCCCTCACAATGTCCTTCAAATTATCCTTCAAATTCCAAAAGAAGTGTGATCATGTGCTCTTAGGCCCTGTTTAGTTGCTACAGATTTTAGGTTTTTTTAGATTTTTAGTGGTCCCTATAGTTTAGTAACTCTGTTTAGTTGTAGGTTTCAGAATCGTATTAGAGTTTTGAAATAGATCTGAGGAGGTTTTTTAAAGCTGATTTTGAAACCTGAAAATTGAAGATTTTTGAGAGTTTAGAATTTGGATCAACATCTCAGACTTTTATGCCCTTATTTTTATCCTTCTTCTTTCATCGATTCATAGGTTCGTCTTCTTCCTCCTCCTCTGTTCTTCCATGCCTGTGTTCTTTCTCTTTCTACCAGTCAACAAAATCCAGTTTTTCAAGAAATTGTTACAAAAAGTTGAGAGATTTGTTAGTCTGTTTTCTTTCTCCTTCTACCATTCAACAAAACCCAATTTTTCAAGAAATTGTTACAAAAAGTTGAGAGATTTGTTAGTCTCGTGAAAATCTCCTTTCGATTTGGCCACAAATCAGAAGCGAAGGCTAGTGAAGAAGAAGCGGCTTGAATAAACAGAAAATAGAAGCTCTCATCGATGATGCAAATATCATAAGAAAAGAAGAAGCATCCACATCTAAACCCAAAGTTCAGATTCCGATCGGTTGTTTGTGTTCTTCGGGTTCACAGCGCAAATGGTGGGGTTCTGAACTTTTATATTAGGAAGGATGAGCAAAGAAGAAGCATCCAACTCTAAACCCTGACTTCAGATCTCGATCTGCTCTTCGTGTTACCAACCCAAATGGATTCGGCTCTTCTGTATCAAGGATGCACAAAGAAGAAGCATCCTTCAATATCTCCTTCTCGATTCTTTTCGAACTCTCCTTATTGCCTAATCTAAACGGTTTCGAAAACCTAAATCAAAAGGAATTATTTTCGATCTAGCTTAGAAACCCCTAAATCGTAAGGAGGAAAAGTGATGAATGATTATGAGGTGGAAGAGATGAAGTCAAATTGATGATTGAATGACTATGAGATGGAAGAGATGAACCCAGTTGATGAATGTAAGATGTGTATTGAGATGCACTGAGATGGAAGAACGGCGACATTTTGATCTTTTTTTTTTGTTTTGATTTTATTGTTGCAAGGGTATTTAGGTAATTTATTATTTTGGAATCCTATAAACCTCATTTTACTAAACACATCGTAGGTTTAACTACAGTGTTTTTCTATGAAACTCGAATACGAAAAAATCTGCTCGTAAACCACAACCATAAACCACAACTACGACCACGAACCACAAATCTTATTTTACTAAACAGGCCCTTACTTTCATTTTCGGATACATTATAGGCTGGAGGAAAAATCTGAGCATTTCCATCTACGGCTATTGCAGATAATACAACTCTACCGAACTTTCCTTTCAAATGACAACCATCAACCCCAATCAAGCTTCTTCACCCTTTAAAATCCTCAATCATTGACTTTAAGGATATGAAAAAATTCTTGAACTGAATTGGATTTTCTGGAAGTTCATCAACAGTTTCCAAGCACATTGAGCCTTTAAACCGGGTTTGTGCTTTTTAAAACTTGACAATAAGTTGGAAGCTTTCCATACGAAGTGTCATGGTTTCTCTACAGTTGCTCTAATCAAAATTTCCTTGTTTCATATACCTTTGTTTTCTTTAGTTGAACACCATATCTCAACTTAAGAAGATCGTTTATCGCCTTCCCTTAAATATCCGGAGTCGCCTTTATATCATCTTCTGTGAGAGCCCTAGTCTTTCGGACCGAGATTGGACCTTATCCGAGATTGGCCTTGCCGCATCCGCCGGCATGTATGCCGCCCCTGCGGGTTTCCGCCCCTGCGGTTTCCGGCGGCTGCAACCGGTTTTGTTGACTCCTTTGACCCGTGCTTTACCCTTTGCCTTACTTCTTTCTTTTCCTTGCTGAGCAAGGGTTTACTTCTTCACTTTCCAATCCAGCCGTCACGTCCTCCTTGCTTCTCCTTCATCCTTCTTGAGCTTGATCTTGGATTCCTTAGAGTTGGAAGAGTTTTGTGTGGTTTTGTGGTGGTTGATGAGCTATGTGCATGGCTGAGCTTGGAAGCCAGCTGAGGTGCTAGTGGTGAGCAGTTCCTGGTTAAGCCACAGTTGTGGTAAGTCCTCTTCTCCCTCTTCTCTTCCTTCTTCCTTTGATTCTTCTTTCCTTAGCTTAGGATTAGATGTATTGATCATAGGGTGATGTTGGAATGTATATGTTTATGCATGTGTCTAAATCTGGAATGATAAAGACGTGATTTGATCACGAGAAGAGCCGAAGAGGAATCGCGGGTTCACGTTCTGCACAGACGCCGCCCCCGCGCCTGGAAGCCGCCCCTGCGGAAGCCGTGCCGCAGCGCCCGACTCAGCCGCGGGCGCCGTGCCTGCGTTTGCCTGCAACCTTGTCACCGCGCCCGCGGCTGAGTTCTGCCGCGCCTGCGGGTTGCTTGTTCCGCCCCTGCGTCCCTTGATCACGCATGTGCGTCTTGTCCCGGAACTACCTATAGTTAGGTAGATCCTTTCTTTCTTAGTATGAGGGAACTAGTACCATTCTAGGTATCGGATGATGATGAGTATGTTATAGATTTGCCGGTTAGGGCTTTGAGGTTTACGAGTTGGTTATGATCCTTATGGATCCCTTGGGTCTAGGTGTGACTCCTTTGTGTGATAGTAGATTGATATGTATATATGTATGCCTTGTATAGGTCGTGTTGTCCTCCAGATTGGAGTGGACGTATCTGAGAGTTGATCGAGTTGAGACGACTACGAGGTTGAGGTAAGTCCGTAGGACTTACTTAGTTGCCATTCCTATATCGGATGTGTGCTTGAGTGGTGTAACACCCCAAATCAGAAGGACTCGGAGTGCTACTGGGCTACGATCTCACAATGGATCCTAGCCCTAGCCTGACAACAACCTCACTGAATCTTACAACAAGGCACCAACAGATTAAAACAAAACATAAAAACTAACATATATATATATATATATATATATATATATATATATATATATATATATATATATACATATCAAAAGGTGATACAAGATACTGTTGAGTACAAAGTCAAACTCAAATCCATACAATAATGATAAACCCCAAAATCCCACGATGTCGCCCAGTGTACGGAACCCTCAGAAGATCACCCTCTCTAGATCACTCCCGTGTACCCTGTGGGAATGGTGAGGGGCCTTCCTTTATACCAGATCTGGCCTGACTACAGAGAACCTCCCAGACTCCACTACGGAATGAAAGGGAAAGGTTATCACGGCCACTACAATGGGCGGTCAATATAATATAGGTCGGTGACTATCATAATCATAAGCATGCTATAAAGCATATAACAAACACCACTCAAGCATACATCCAATATAAGGATAGTAACTAAGTAAGTCCTATGGACTTACCTCGATCTCAGAAGTAACTCAAGTACGATCCACTCTCAGAAACGTCCACTCCAAACTGGAGGACAACAGAGCTATACAAGACAGACATATATATATCACAATCCTATCACAAAGGGTCACACCTAGACCCAAGGGATCCATAAGGGATCATATCCAACTCATAACCTCAAGGCCGTAACCGGCATATCTATATCATACTCGTCATAAACCGATACCTAGCATGGTACTAGTTCCCTCATACTAGAAAGGAAAGGAACTACCTAACTATAGGTAGCCCCGGGACAAAACGCACCTGCGTGATCTAAGGACGCAGGGGCGGAACGCAGGCAACCGCGGGTGCGGTGATACTCAGCCGCGGGGGTGGTGACAAGGATCGCTGGCCACGTAGACACGGCGCTGCGGCACGTCTTCCGCAGGGGCGGTGACTTCTGGCCGCGGGGGCGGCGACAGTGCAGAATGAAACCTCGCGGCTTCTCTTTAGCTCTTCACGTGATCAATTCACGTTTACTCTCTTCCAGATTCACATACATACATATCAATACACATTCCAACATCAAAACCCTTAACATACATCTAATCCTAAGCTAGAAGGATTGAAACAAGGAAAGAAAGAATGAAGAAACAAGGAGGACATACCACACTGTGGTCTAGGCACGAAAAAGCTCCAAGATGACACCTCCACTAGCTCTCAAGCTCAGCATAACACTCACACACATCAGCATCACCCACAAGATACAATCTCCAAGAAAAATTCCAAGAAAAACTCAAGCAAGCTCAAGTGAAAGGATGAAGAAGCAAGAAGGACGTAGGACTGAGGAAGGTGACCCTTGCTCAGCAAGGAAAGGAAAGAAGTAAACCAAAAGGGTAAAGCACGAGTCAACAAAGTCAACAAAGCCAATCTCGGCTATGGTCTGATCTCGGTCCGATAGAAAAGGGCTCTCACATCTCACCCCCCTAAAAACAAGTTTCGTCCCGAAACTTGCAAGATCCTAAAACCACTCGGACTCAGAAGCCGAGGTAACACTCTCTATAACCTCAAACATAAGCATGGAGGAAATCATCAACTCCAGCAGTAACTATACTATCCAGGGCCTAGAGGATAACCATCTCTAGCCAAACCATAAACATATCACAAGGCATAGAGGAAGCACATCTCTAGCCGTATCATAACCATAACAGAAAGGTATGGAGGAAGTACATCTCCAGCACTATTATGTCCATCAAAATAGCATGGAGGAAATAACCGTCTCCAGCTAAATCCTAAACATAACGTAATAGCATGGAGGAAAGAACCATCTCCAGCTATAAACAGGAAATCATACTAGCATAACAAGATCTAATAAGATGATAATCACATCAAAGCTAGCATGAAAATAAACACATCATAGCATATAAGCATATAAGCAGATAAGACTCACCAAGCTAGTACTAAGATCTACTCGGTGATCCTACTGGTGCATCTAACTCAGCATAGAACGCTGGATAGTTCCTCTGGATACTATCCTCTGTCTCCCATGTAGCCTCCTCGGGTCCTCGTCTCGACCATTGTATCCTCAACATAGGAATGTCCTTCGAACGTAGGCGTCTCATACCTCGCTCTAAGACTGCAATCGGATGCTCCACAAATGTGTGGTCCGGCTCAACCACCAAATCCTCATAACTCACGATGTGTCTCGGATCTGGTATATACTCCCTCAGCTGAGACACGTGAAACACAGGGTGAACACCCTCTAAACTCAGAGGCAAGGCTAATCTGTAAGCTGCGCTCCCAACTCGATCCAAAATCTCGAACGGTCCGACATATCGGGGACTCAACTTCCCCTTAATGCCAAAACGCCTAACACCTCGTGTCGGGGACACTCTCAGCCACACATGGGCTCCAACCCTGAACTCTAGAGGTCTACGCCTCCTGTTAGCATAAGACTTTTGACGGCTCTGTGTAGTCGGTATACGCTCTCTGATCAATGCTACCCGAGCTATATCATCTTGAATCTAATCAAATGTTAAACCACTGACACTGCTCTGCTCATCCCAGCATAATGGGGTAAGACATCTTTGTGCATACATTGCCTCATATGAGGCCATCCCAATAGATGCATGCCAGCTATTGTTGTGGGAGAACTCAACAAGTGGGAGATGATCCGTCCACACTTGCCCCCAATCCAACACACAAGTTCGCAGCATATCCTCCAGCGTCTGAATGGTCCTCTCTGACTGACCATTTGTCTGAGGATGGAACGCAGTCGTGGAGTGTAAACTCGTCCCCAGGGCAGTCTGAATCTGCTGCCAGAATCTCGAGGTAAATCGCCCATCTCTGTCTGAGACGATCGTCCTCGGTACACCATGGAGTCTCACTATCTGCCTAGTGTACTCCTCAGCTAATCTGCTCACCGGCCACGTCTCTCGAATAGGAATGAAACGTGCCGTCTTCGTCAATCTGTCTACTATAACCCAGATGGCATCAAAGCTCCGGCTCAGCCTCAGTCCGGTCACAAAGTCCATGGTGACGTCCTCCCACTTCCTCTGTGGAACAGGAAGGGGATGGAGCTCACCTCCAGGTCAAAAATGCTCGATCTTGACCTGCTGGCAGGTCGCACACTGAGCTACAAATCTGGCTACATCGGGCTTCAGCCCTCCCCACCAATATATACGTCTCAAATCCTGATACATCTTACTCGTACCTGGATGTACCGAGTAAGGGGTGCAATGAGCCTCCTGTAAAATCCTCTGCCTCAGCTCTATATCAGCAGGTACACACACGCGGCCATGGTGCCTCAAAACTCCATCTGCTCCAAGCAAGAACTGTGGTGCCTCATCCCGAGACATCCTATCTCTGATCCTCTGTAAAGTCGGGCAGGTCTCCTATTTCTATCGGATCTCATCCAACAGATCAGGAAAGACCTCTAATGTATGCAGCTGGGCATCCTCATCAGGAAACTGGATGTCCAACTCTAACCAGCTAAGATCTCTCTGCAACTAATGCTGAACTATCAGCCTCACAATCGCCTGCTCTCGAGGCGTCTTCCTTCTCAGGGCGTCAGCGACCACGTTCTCCTTCCCTGGATGGTACAGAATCTCTAAATCAAAGTCCTTGATCAGCTCGAGCCACCTACGCTGGCGGTTATTCAATTCCCGCTGCGTGAAGATATACTTCAAACTCTTATGGTCGGTGAAGATCTGACATGTAGCACCATACAGGTAATGTCTCCAGATCTTCAGTGCATGAACTACCGCTGCCAACTCCGGATCATGAGTCGGGTAGTTCTCCTCATACGTCTTCAGCTATCGAGACGCATATGCAATAACTCTGCCTCGCTGTATCAGAACACATCCCAAGCCTAGCTTGGATGCATCACTGTAGACCACAAAATCCTCAGTACCCTCTAGCTGTGCCAAAATAGGAGCAGAAGTCAAACGCCTCTTCAACTCCTCAAAACTCTGCCTGCACTGATCAGACCACACAAATCTGGTAGTCTTCCTCAGCAAACTCGTCGGTGGACGGGCAATCACAGAAAATCCCTCCACAAAGCGTCTGTAATAACCGGCTAGGCCAAGGAAACTACGTACTTCCTTGACGTTCGTCGGTGTAGTCCATGTTGCTACTGCCTCTATCTTTGCTGGATCCACCTTTATCCCCTCAGCTGAAACCACATGACCCAGGAATGCTACCTCTGGCATCCAGAACTCACACTTAGAGAACTTATCATAAAGTTCTATATCCCGTAAAACCTGCAATACAGTCCTCAGATGTCCTGCATGCTCCTCTCCACTGCGAGAGTATACCAGAATATCATCAATAAAAACCACCACAAACTGATCCAGGAAGTCGATGAAGATACTGTTCATCTACTCCAAAAAGACGGCTGGGGCATTCGTAAGCCCAAATGGCATCACTACAAACTCGTAGTGGCCATATCTGGTCTGGAATGCTATCCTATGCACATCCTGCTCCCTCACCCTCAACTGGTGATACCCGGAACGTAGGTCAATCCTGGAGAACACAGTAGCTCCCTGTAGCTGATCTAACAAATCATCAATGCGAGGCAGTGGATACTTGTTCTTGATGGTCACCTTGTTCAGCTCTCGGTAATCTATGCATAACCTCAGTATTCCGTCCTTCTTCCGTACGAAGAGGACAGGTGCTCCCCATGGGGACACGCTAGGGCGAATGAAGCCCTTCTCAGCCAACTCCTCGAGTTGCTTCTTCAGCTCCAGCATCTCGACAGGCGCCCTCCGGTATGGAGCCATCGAGATGGGTCTCGTACCAGGCTCTAACTCGATACTGAAATCCACACTCCTCTGATGCGGAAAACTGGACGGCTCAGCAAAACATCAGTAAACTCACAGACAATTGGAATGTCCTCTACAGCTGGACTCTCCCCCTCCTTCATGGCATAACACCAGAAGGCCTCGCAACCCTGTGCAATCAGTCTAGCTGCCCGTATAGCATTGATAAATGTGCCTACCTTTCCAAGGTCCCAACCTCGGAAAACCTCTATCTGGCCTAACTCGGTAGAGAGGATAACAGTCCTCCTACCTACATCTAGAACTGCACAATGTTTAGCCATCCAATCCATACCTAAAATGACTTCTTCATGCTCTAGTGGCATGACAAAGAAGTCAACTAGTAACACACGGGTCCCTACAGAAATGGGACAACCGTAAATCCCACGGGTACCTCTGACCCTACCACCATCGGGTAACCCTATAATAAAGGGCATCCCCTCAACTGTATCTAACCCAAGACGCTCTACACAGGCATCAGAAATAAAAGAGTGCGTAGCACCAATATCAAATAAAACTCTAACAGGTAAACCATGAATCAGAATGGTACCTATAGCAGTAGGTGCAGCTGGCTCCTCTGCACTCCTCAACTCAAAAAAAGACCTTGTGGGCCTTTGGTATCAATGGTGCCCCCACCACGACCTTTGTCTCTACTCGGCCCAAGAGCAGATCCTTGAGTCGTAGGGCGATCTGGGACTCTCTATTGTCCCTGAGTCTGCTGCTGCTGAGGTGGCATCTGCCCACCTCCCGCTGCACTAGAAGGAGAAGAACCCTGCTGCGATGAAGCTCCGCCCTGGCGGCAGTAAACGGCTCTATGACCTTGTCTACCACAGGTGAAACAAGTCACCAACGGCCTCTTACACTCGGGCTTCAGATGCCCTGAATCTCCACAGTTAAAACACTGTCGTCCCATCTCTGTAGTTGGTGCAGATACAGAACGAACCTGACGTCTCTGACTACCCCCAACACTAGCAGCTCCAGCAGTACCACTGGCCTTCCTAGTACGCTGTCTCTTCTCAGACCTTCCAGCTTGAGAAGCTCTCCTCTGACCAGCCCTCTCTCTCTCATAATCTGCAGCTCTGTCCTGATAGTCCATCAAGGACTCACAGTGAAAACCTGCCATGTAGGCTCGGGTACCATCCCTCAATCGTCGAGAGAACAGATAAACATGCTGATCAACAGGAGGTGCAGCTGGACCCAGTAAAGCCAGCTCCTCCTGGAATCTCTTAATGGCCTCTGAAACTGGCACATCATCAAATCCGGCCTCAACAAAGTCACGCAGTTTCTCCTTCCTCAATGAGGCAGGACAAAAACGCTCTTTGATCAAGGTCCTCATCTGGTCATAGCTGGTAACCTGACCCCGTACTGACCTCCACCAGTGTTGTGCCAGCTCTCTGAACAGAGTCTGCACCAACTCGATCTGCCTATTAGCTGGACATCGAATAGACTCCAGAGTTGAGTCTACATGCCCGATCCAGAGCTCAACCTCCAACCCCACCTTCCCTGTGAAAGGGGGTACACCCATCTGATGGAATGCCTTCAACTAGGTATCTGGTCTAGGCCCTCTATGCTCCTCCGGTTCTCTGGCAATCTCAGCAGCAGGTACCTGTACAGTTGGTACTTGAGTAATGGTGTGGGACCTCTCAGATGGTCCCCATGTGCCCGTAAGTCTGGGGCACGCCTACCGGCTCTAGCAGCCTCCTCAACACGTCTGATATAAGCCTGAAACTCTGATCTACCCATAGAGACACGATCAGACTCGCCAGACTGGGCTCTATGTGCCCCCTGTACCTCAGCTGCCCCTTTCCCAACCTCAGGAACGGCGCTCTCAGCAACCTCCTCGTGGATCTCCCCTGCTGCCTGGGAACCATCAGCAGGTATCCTACCTCGTCCTCGGCTTAGAGGAGGTCTACCTCTACCTCTACCTCTACCTCGCCCAGCTGCAGGTAAGGCTCTAGTCTGAACCATCTGCAGAGGACGTAAACCTAGCTTAGAAGGCTATATATATGCCATATGTATGTATCAAATCAATCACAACAGAATATCTATATATGTGTAATGTCGAGATCTTCAGAGAGGTGATGACTCACGTACACGATAACCCAAAACATTTGTACTCATTTTAAAACCAAAACCTTTTGAAAAGTCAGACCCCTTTCGGGTTTTGTTTATTTATCTATTCGAACTTTATTGCAGATTACTAGTACCATTGTTGTCCACCTGGGCTCTGATACCAACTTTGTAACACCCCAAATCCGTAGGACTCGGAGTGCTACTAGGCTAGGATCTCACAATGGATCCTGGCCCTAGCCTGACAACAACCTCACTGAATCTTACAAAAAGGCACCAACAGGTTAAAACAAAACATAAAAACTGATATATATATATATATATATATATATATATATATATATATATATATATATATATATATATATATATATATACATATCAAAAGGTGATACAAGATATTGTTGAGTACAAAGACAAACTCAAATCCGTACAATAATGATAAACCCCAAAATCCCACGATGTCGCCCAGTGTACGGAGCCCTCAGCAGATCACCCTCTCTTGATCACTCCGCAGTTCTCCTAACCTGCGAGGGATCTACAACACGGTATGAAACCGTTAGCTAACTATACACATATATAAGAAGATGCTAAAGCACAAACACACATCAGAAAGGATAAACACTTCAGCATGATAGCAAACATTTACCCGGTTTATTATCTTTAATAAGTTGAATCACTTAATAGTATAAATAGATATATATGAAGATAGGTGACACGAGGAATATAATCCTCGCCTCTGAGTACCCTAACCAGCTGGAGTAGTATCAGCACACCTCCCGTGTACCCTGTGGGAATGGTGAGGGGCCTTCCTTTATACCAGATCTGGCCTGACTACAGAGAACCTCCCAGACTCCACTACGGAATGAAAGGGAAAGGTTATCACGGCCACTACAATGGGCGGTCAATATAATATAGGTCGGTGACTATCATAATCATAAGCATGCTATAAAGCATATAACAAACACCACTCAAGCATACATCCAATATAAGGATAGTAGCTAAGTAAGTCCTATGGACTTACCTCGATCTCAGAAGTAACTCAAGTACGATCAACTCTCAGAATCGTCCACTCCAAACTGGAGGACAACACAGCCTATACAAGACAGACATATATATATATCACAATCCTATCACAAAGGGTCACACCTAGACCCAAGGGATCCATAAGGGATCATATCCAACTCATAACCTCAAGGCCGTAACCGGCATATCTATATCATACTCGTCATAAACCGATACCTAGCATGGTACTAGTTCCCTCATACTAGAAAGGAAAGGAACTACCTAACTATAGGTAGCCCCGGGACAAAACGCACCTGCGTGATCTAAGGACGCAGGGGCGGAACGCAGGCAACCGCGGGTGCGGTGACACTCAGCCGCGGGGGTGGTGACAAGGATCGCTGGCCACGCAGACACGGCGCTGCGGCACGTCTTCCGCAGGGGCGGTGACTTCTGGCCGCGGGGGCGGCGATAGTGCAGAATGAAACCTCGCGGCTTCTCTTTAGCTCTTCACGTGATCAAATCACGTTTACTCTCTTCCAGATTCACATACATACATATCAATACACATTCCAACATCAAAACCCTTAACATACATCTAATCCTAAGCTAGAAGGATTGAAACAAGGAAAGAAAGAATGAAGAAACAAGGAGGACATACCACACTATGGTCTAGGCACGAAAAAGCTCCAAGATGACACCTCCACTAGCTCTCAAGGTCAGCATAACACTCACACACATCAGCATCACCCACAAGATACAATCTCCAAGCAAAATTCCAAGAAAAACTCAAGCAAGCTCAAGTGAAAGGATGAAGAAGCAAGAAGAACGTAGGACTGAGGAAGAGAAGTGAGGAAGGTGACCCTTGCTCAGCAAGGAAAGGAAAGAAGTAAACCAAAAGGGTAAAGCATGAGTCAACAAAGTCAACAAAACCGGCTGCGGAAACCGCAGGGGCGGTTCCTTGAGCCGCAGGGGCGGGAACCCGCAGGGGTGGCGGTCAAGCCCACGGGTGCGGAAAGGCCAATCTCGGGCCAAAGCCAATCTCGGCTATGGTCCGATCTTGGTCCGAAAGAAAAGGGCTCTCACAAGTGGTGTGTGATATATGTTGATAGTATGCGTTATGGTTTATTACCGATCTATGGTATATTGCTTGCCCATTGTAGGGTCGTGATAACTTGCCCTTTCATCCCGCTGGGAGTCTGGGAGGTTCTCTGTAGGCAGGCCAGACCTGGTAAACGGTTCGGGCACTCCCCATTCCCTTAGGGTACACGGGGTGGTGTTCCAGGCACCATTCCAGCTGGCTATTGGACCCAGAGGCGAGGATTATATATTCCTCGTGTCACATATGTTTATATGGATATATATATATATATATATATATATATATATATATATATATATATATATATATATATATATATATATATATATATATATATATATACGAGTTGATTGCTGGACTTTATAAAGATAATGAACCGGATAAATGTGTGATATCATGTTGATGTGTTAGTATTATTTGATGTGTGTTTGTGCTCTGCATCTCTTATATATGTATGGTTACTAACGGTTTTATACCGTGTTGTAGATCCTTTGCAGGTTAGGAGAACTGCAGAGTGATCCAGAGGGGTGATCTACTGAGGGCTCCGTACACTGGGTCGTCCTCGTGGGATGGGATATTTTGACTATGTTTGTGGTTATGTTTTGTTGTACTCAGCAGTACTTGTATAAACCTTTTGATATTTATATATCAGTTTCATGTTTTGTTTTAATCTATATGTGCCTTGTTGTAAGATCAGAGAAATTGTTGTCAGGCTAGGGTCAGGATCCATTGTGAGATCCTAGCCCAGTAGCACTCCGAGTCCTACGGATTTGGGGTTTTACATTGTCCGCCGCCCAACGCATGGTTGCCATGGGATTAAACTCAGACAATCTCGTGCAAGTATGCTCTTTTGTTAACTTTTTGATAGCCCAAGTATATCCATCTGGAATTTTAGAAGCATGTAGTCTCCATTCACACCTTGGGTCAATACAAACAGCTACCAATCTTCTATGATTAGATTTTTGAGTGATTATGGCAACGCCTTGTTGGATACAAAAATCTCTCAAAACAAGATACAAATGTTCCTTGTCAAAGAAAACCATCCACAACTTAATCTTGATCAAACCAAAAAAATTATCAGTGTGGAACTCACCATTCTCATATAGCCAATCAAAGTATGCATCTTTATTTGTCTCCCATTCGCTAGATTTATCCAGATTATATCCATCAACTACAAAGTCCAAAGGCCAAAGGAGGGTCATCTTCGTCAACTAATCCATCTTCTTGAACAACCGATTCCTCTTCAGAACTATCATACGGCTGATACTCTTCATCATCACTTTCAACATTGTCAATATCACCCACAATATTGTTGGCCCTGATTGTCAAAACTTCTCGTGTTCTACTCAAGCTACCAGAAGCCGGTTGAATATCAGATGCATTCCTTTTTTCCACAGTAACAAAAATATTTTTTCTTCTTGCAGTTTTTTGGGGAATCCTTCTTGTTTGCAAGCTTAAAGGAACATGATTCGGTTGCAACAGATTTTTAGTTGATGGCTGATTTGTTGGTGGAGCAAGATGAGTTTCGTCCATATAACTTGTGGATGGGATTATATGTTGAGATGATGGACGAACTATATCACCTGATGACATCCTTGACTCGATCAAACTCAGTGCGAACGGCATATTCTCGCAAGGGATATCCGCAGAACCAATGGATATCTTGATCAACGATATATCATGAAATAACCTAAACAACTCCAACAAATCACTTTCACTCTCCAACTTGCACCTTCTAGAGTTGTACACATACCATAAACTTGGGTTTTTGGGAAGATTTAATCCTTTTTTGGCAGCTCCTTCTAACAACTGAATATATATATCCAATACATTACATAGGTCGATATCATCCACCTCTATTTGAATTGCTTCATCCAAATTATGACGCAAACATGACATTTTTTGTATCTTCCGTCCTAAAAATGAAAACATGAATATAAAATTAATATACATTCTCAAATTACAAATTCATAAACTAAAAACAGAAAATAAACTTGACTAATTAAAATCAGAAAACATATTTGACTAAAATTAGAAAACAAACTTGACTAATATCAAAGTTGAACTTGTTTAAAATCAGAAAACATATTTGACTAAAATCACATAACATATTTCAATAAAATCAGAAACTAAAACAGAAGCTAAAACATAATCATAAGCTAAAACATATGTGTACATGTCATTGTTAATCCTATATTTCGTCACATAACTTTTTCATTGTTGGAAGCAAATGGCATTGGCTTCAGCTCAGATTTCTCGCTAAAGTGTGAGACAAGCAGCTCATGACTTTTTCAAAGTAATACACTCCATCAACCAGGCATGTAACGAATGTCTTGATTGTTGGTAAATTCATCAAGTAAACATAAATTAGAACCTAAACTCAATCAATTATACACTTTCCACACTTACTCTGAACCTAAACTCAATCAACTAGAATCAAATCATCAACTAAATTTGATCCTAAACTCAATCAACTACACACATCACTAACGTAAACATAAATTAAAACCTAAACTCAATCAATTTGAACAAAATCATAAACTAAACAAAAATTAGTCTAATCCAATGTACACAATATCAAATTTCAACTGAGAGTAATTTTCAAGACCGAAAAAAAAAAAATTTAAGTTGGGCATCAACCTAAACTCAATCAATTAGTTTTGTTTTGGTCATCAACCTAAACTCAAGACAAAAGCAGACAATAATATTCAAGACAGAGAGGTTGAGCATCAAAGAAATAATTCGAAGAAACATACAGTAACTCGAAAAAACCCTAATCGTCTTGAAAGCAGTCGTTCGAGAGAAAAAGAAGAGAGAGAGAGGAGGGGCAATCCAATGAAGAAGATAGTGGAAAGTGGGAACCTGTCGTTCGAGAGAGGAGAAGAGCGGGGAAGGACTCTGTCGTTCGAGAGAGGAGAAGAACTGAGCGGGGAGAGACACTGAAAAGAGATAAGTTTAATTCCTTTTTATTTATTTTCTATTATTTTCAGGTTTATTTAAAAGGAGGGAAAATTCCGAAAAAGTGTTAAAACTGAGGGGCACCAACCGAACTCTGAAAAAGTTATGGACAAAATCCGAAATATCCTATACCACAGGGACACCAACCGGAATTTTCTTAATTTTTTTCTATATCTTTGATTATTCCATTTCTTAGGGCATGTGTTGTTAAGTTTAAATATATAATTATATTAAAATAAAAATAGCTATATCTAAATTGTGCTTCTTCTTTCTTTTTTTTCTTTTTTTTTTTCTCTCAAAGAGTTTGCAATGTGTGATGTACAATTTATTGACAAAATGAGATGAATATTTAATACATGAAAGAATGAATTGGAACAACATACAAAATTGCATATTGTAGAAGCTTGACTCTTAAAAAATAGTAGTTTTTGGTTGTTGGCATAAAGTCAATATTTTATGAGATTTGATAATACGTATAAATTGAATCTAATAACTAGAATGACCACAAAATAGTCATGATTAGAATAAAATGTTTTTATGATCTTCTTATACACTCATAATCCGCTTACAATGAACACAACAACATTAAGGGCCCGTTTGGTTTAAACTCCGAAAACGGAAACGGAATGAAGTTGTTGGGAATCATTCCTTGTGGTTTGAACTAATTGTAGTAGAATTTGATTAGTTTTAATACCCTATAGGGTAATTAAGTAGGGGGAAACAAGTGCTTTTATATGAAACCAAGCGGAATGATTCCATGAACAAAGTACATATGTGGACTAGATTCGTTTCCATTCCGTTTCCGTTTCCGTAGTTACAACCAAACGGAGGGTAAGAAGGTTTATAACGGGTTAAATTGACCATTTGCCTTTATTTTAGCTCATACTAACAGTATGGAAAAAAATATCACTCGAACAAAATGACATATAAAATATATATATATATATATATATACACGAAAAGTTTATCTATAACAAGGTGACAATTTGCAAAGCTGGACAACTAACGAATAAATTTATAATTTTAAAGACAAAATGTTTTTGTAGGCAAAGTTTAAAAAACTATGAGTAATTAGCATAATAAGAAGTATATATATCAAATTTATCGGGTAAATTTTGGATGCAAGTTATATGGTATTCCCTATGGTCATAATATATAGCTCTTTAGAGAAATAAATGCGTAATTTAAAAGATTTTATATGTCGAAATTTTGTCTATTTTTATTAATCATAAAAAAATTATATAATTATAGGACAACATAATATTTTTGTTAATAAAAAAATAATCAGTATTTTTTTCTAATAATAATAAAACAAATTATTTATATTAAATGTAACACAATATCTTTAATAACAAACCACCCAAAAAAATAAAGACGGTGTGTGGTCACAAATTGGAGGTTGGGAAAAAGGCAAAACAAAGAGACAAAAGAAAACATGATTTGAATAATGCAGAAAGAAAAATGAGGGACATTCATTTGACAAATAAGGGTATGAATTATGAAGATGAACTTCAATGACTCAATAGTTAGTAACGGACAATGTGCCTTTTGTTTCTATCCTACAAACCATGAGACACGCATAATGGTCTTTGACTCTGGTAAATGTAAAATGTGGCATATTGTCGGTGTTTCATGTGAAAGCATGTGTTCGTAAAATAAACACGAAAGTTATTATGAGAAATTTACCTTATAAATGAAAGATTTGTCATCTTATTAATGTTTTTTTTTTCATAGGATACTATTAACTACATTGTCAAAAAAATCGATGATCTTTAGGACAAAGTTGTTTGGATTGTCCATAAGTTGATTAAAATTTGTCAACGGATTTGTGAATTGATGATTAGCCACTTAAACACATTTACACCTCAATACTTGGAAGCCTTCTGTTGGCCCAATTCAAAGGTAATCAGGAAAATTAGTGGCTTTTACTCTATGCCCTAATTAAGTTTAACCACTTTGACTTAGACTTGAACAAACCCGGGCAGGTCCATCCGGTCCGTCCACTCGTCGGCTAAAAACATGGACATGGGTAAGCAGTTTGGCCCGTATATTTACGGGACAGATAGGGTAGAAGATATAGTCCGTGGACAGCCCGTATATATATATATATATATATATATATATATATATATATATATAAATTATTGCTGTAAGAGTAAAATTTTATACTAGTCCTAAATTCCTACAAAATAACTAAATTATAAGTCAATCCTAAATCTAAACCCTAGAGGAATTAGAATTTTTTTAAACCAGTTCTAATCACGGGCGGACGGCCCGGAAACCTGCCCGTGATTATGTGTGGGCGGGCAAGAGCCGCGTTTGTGACCCGTACAAAACGGACTGGGTCAACCCGATCCGCACATTTTGGACAAGATTTTAAATTTTGTCCGGTCCGAAGCCGGATTTGTTAACTTATGCTTTGAGTACAAGTGCGTGATACAGATAAACACTTACTGATTTTGTTTTTAAAAAAAATGTTATATTGGAAAAATACTATGCCTATTGACGTCAAGTTTAAAGAAAAGTGAATTGAAATAACGTTACTCCAAGCAATAATAGGTTTGATATTTGAAACATTGAGAAACTAATTGAATAAATATATTTGAGTTAAAGATGGGTTTGATTGAAACTTGTGTGTTTTTTTTTGTTTTTTAAAGTTGGATTAGTATTTTTAATTTTAGGATCATAATCTAGTTTATTTGTATACCTGTTTTTTCCTTGATGGGATCGGGCTCATTTTAGAAGTAAAGATCAAATGTGCGAGTGAGAAAAAGAATAGAAGAGGGGTGGTGGCGTAGTTGGTTAGCGTGTAGGTCTCATAGCTATCTGAGTAATCCTGAGGTCGAGAGTTTGAGCCTCTCTCACCCCAATTTTTATTTTTGTTCTTAATGTTTTTTACTTACAAGTAATGTGATATTATGTCTAGTAAGGAACAATTGAAATCTCCTGTATTAATGATACATGTATCTTGTTACTGGATTGATTGAGAAAATAATAAACTGACAAAGATACAAATAAGAATGGATACAATGTTCTGCACAGGGAAGATGAAGAATGAATTATTTAGTGGGTCCTTTGACTGCACCATCTATTGAAACGACTCGTCGATCAATTAGTTGTTGCAAAACACGTCACATGCAACTTGAATTAGGGTGTGAAGCTAAAAGCATGAAAATGTAACATGGGAATATGATGGAAGCGACGATTAACCAAACCAATTAATGATTTTATGGGATAATGGATACGTGGGCCCCATTCCATTTTGGCGTACTCTATTCAAATTCATACGCTCCTTCACAATTTATTGTTGGGTACAAAAACATAACAAATCTTGTGTAACAATAACATATATATATATATATATATATATATATATATATATATATATATATAATTTGAATCGCCACATCGTTACAGGCTTTAAAGTTGTACAACCAACGTGGCCTCTTTGGAGAATGGAGACTCATATCACCATCAATGCAAACTTTAATGTACATTCCATTCCCTGTGACTTTACACTACACACCCGCTCGCCTTCACTTCTCTCATTACCTTTTAAAAGCATCCTTCATATCTTCTACTGTTACTTCTCTATACTACAACTTTTACACCTGAATTAAAAATTACTATCACAAGTGTCATTCGGGCGTTACACTTGCACCATTGAGTTTGACTTAAATCTAAAGTAGTTAGGCGAATATACACTCCTCGGGAGTTTTTGTGGTATATTAAAATAATAATTTCATGAAATTGTAGTTACCTAATTAGCACTATTATATTTATAATGTATGGAGCAGATAGTAACAAAAAGTAAGTGACAGGTACACTGTACTACTACTGTCTTGTGACTACCAAATTCGGGTGTCACATGTCGCTCTAAGCAATCAATCCTCTCTGCATTTCAGTTTTGGATCTATATGTACATTACCAACATATCTTCACTTTTTTCTAATTTCTAAATTAAATATCAAAATAAATATTTATTAGTTCTATACATCATGTCATATTTTTGGTTCTTCACGAATTGATTCATAAAATTATTTTAGCAATCTACTGTGTTATATAGACTACAATAAAAAGACTACAATAAATAAAAAAATATAATTATGTAAAATTAAATATTGAAACTTTCCATTATTAATAACTTTAAATTTATATAAAAATAATGTCAAATTCATAAAGGGGATTATTAGACATACCGCCGAAAATCACTACTTGTCACCGTAAGTTATGTACTTCGCGTGCGTAGTTGACTGGTTTACAACTACGCATATGGGGTGCGTAGTTGGAGTCCGAGAAAAATAAATAAAAAATTGAAAAAATTGAACTACGCACTTGGCGTACGTATTAGAAGTAAGCAAACAAAAAAAAAATTAACATTAACTACTATTACGCACCCCAAGTGCATAGTTGAGAGAACTACGCACGCGAAATGCGTAATTACGGTGTTAAATAGCAATTTACACCGATACGTTTAAAACCACGTTCATAAAACCTTACGAGGGGTGATCTCAAATCGATAAATTCATCGACAATGGTCCAAAAAACAATTTAAAGGTTGTTGCACCAAATTAATTCCTCTCATTAATCCCGCTCAAGGCATTAACTGGTTTCTCATCATTAATTGCCCACTAACCTCTCCTAGATAACCTAACAAGATAATGATAATAATAATAGTAATAATTTTAATAATAATAATAGTAATAATAATAAATAAATAAAATAAAAAATCCGTCGTCTCTTTCTTTTGATTTCTAGGATTATCTTTATCCTAAAAATAGATATCAAACTATTTTTGTTTCAAAGGAGGACGTGACTACTTGTTACAAAAATGTCTATAATGCCTATTATCGGATCCCTACCGAACACATTTAATAAAATAGTATGACTGCCATTGTGCATTTGGTAAAGGTCCAATAAAACACATTAGTCACTTATTTAAAATAATGTATATATTGTGTACTATAAGTTAATGCATTACGATTTGAATTGACTCAAAGGTCCAATAAAACGCACTTCGCGTGCGTAGTTGACTGGTTTACAAACTATGCATATGGGGTGCGTAGTTGAGTCCGAGAAAAAATTGGAAAAAAATTGAAAAATTGAACTACGCACTTGGCGTGTGTAGTAGAAGTAAGCAAAAAGAGATTTTTTTTTTTTTTTTTGTAATATTAACTACTACTACGCAATCCAAGTGCGTAGTTGAGTGAGTTTTCAACTACGCAAGCGAAGTGCGTAGTTACGGTGTTAAATAGCAATTTCCACTTATACGTTTAGAAACCACGTTTTTTAACTATATTATAAACGTCCGGAAATTTTATTCCGGACTTAGAGCGTTTTATAGATCTTCCCGCAGGCACGAGGTGCCGAGTGCCGGGATTTATTCCTAAAATCCCGAGCTAACTCGTCGTTTTTTCCTTTTTCCCGCGTTCTGACCCTTCGTTCCGAGTCGAAGTGACAAGGGGTCAATTCCGACCCCTCGTTCCAAGCAAATGTGACAAGATGGCTGCAGTCCCCCCTCCCTCTTGGCAGCCTTGTCCCCTCTCTCTCCCTCCTCTCTTCTCTTTCACGTTCTTTTTCCCATCTCCTCTTCCTCTCTTAGTTTCTCTTCTCTTCTTCCATTTTTGTTTGAAGATCTAGGGCTGTGGACTGCTTGGAGAGATTCCAGATCTGTTGGTAAGCTCCTTCCTCTCCCTCCCCTCTCTTCTTTGCTGATTCTCCTCATTCTTCTTCCCTCCTTCATCCATGGCCATGGATGAAGATCTTGAGGAGTTTTTGCTCAAATCTTTGCATGCATAGGTTCTTAGCTCAATTAGGTCGTGGAGAGGAGTCTAAGACCATTGGTTGGTGTTTGGAGAAGACCCAACAAGGAAAGGAGGACATTGGAGCCGAGGATCCACGATCGAAGACGAAGAAGACGAGCTTCTGCAGCGAAACCGCAGGGGCGGATCATCACGACCACGGGAGCGGCCAGCCGCAGGGGCGGCGCCAAACTCGCGACTCCAGACCACCACGGGGGCGGCTCCAGCACCGCAGGGGGCGGCTCCAGGGCGGCAGCAACGCGCAAGGGCGGCTTCTGGTTCCGCAGGGGCGGATTCTGTGTTCCGCAGGGGACGCCAGCTTGACTCCGTGGCTGCAGTTTCTTCAACAGTAGGCTTCTCCTCTCCTTTCCTCTTCGTTCCTTCCTTAGTTTTATAGTTGTATTATGTTAGTAGCATGCTTAGGATGGATCTAGAGTAGCCTGAAATGCCACTTAGTGGTTGTGAACCTAGGAGCCCTTAAGGCTCGATGTAGTTGATGGTCAAGAGTGTAATGAGCATGATAGACTTAGTAGGCTTTTACTCGTTCTTGGGTTTTGAGTATGATCATATGAGAGTTAGTAGGCTGTTGAGATATCTCCTCATGCGTTGAGTGAGATGTGAGATGTGAGTATGAGAGATTCTAGGATGCGGTCCTAGAATGAGAGATCTCCTCATGCGTTGAGTGAGATGTGAGTGTGAGAGATTCTAGGATGCGGTCCTAGAATGAGAGTCAAATGATCTTGCGTAGATCATTTGTGTAGAAGTCTTAGACTTCTTGAGTTGAGCGGGTTTTGATGGTTATCTTGTTGTGAGCAGGTTGTGTGCGTCTTCCCAAGGGAAGCAAGGCCGTTTTGTGAGTTAGCATTGGGACGAGGTAAGTCTCCGGACTTACTTAGCTCCTGTTTTACGTATTAGCATCGGTGTGTGTTGGTGGTGTGTGTTTATGTTATTGTTTATGTTATAAACAACCAAACCGGTAAATAGGACCACCGACCTTATATTTTGCCCCAAGTGTATGATAACGGGCGGTGACATCAGCTGTCTAGCTCTGCGTGGGTCTAGGGAGGTTCTCGGCGACTATCCCGGCGGGTTAGATGGTCGGATGCATCAATAACATTCCTTGCCGGTAAGTAGGGACCGAGGTGAGACCACAGTGGTCTCGTGTCACAAACCTAAGTTGAATTAGAACGGGATACGACTTAATAATAAAAAGATAATAAACCGGGCTTGTGTGTTTTGGAGTTTGTATGTGATGTATGTGATATCTGTGTGTTTGTGCCTTCACCCCTTTTCTAATGCTTCGAATATGAGCTAACAGTTTTAAACCGTGGTTGTAGATGCCTTGCAGGTTATGGACGCCGCCGAGTGAGGTGGAGGAGTGGACAGCCGGAGTCTCCGTACATTATAGGACGAGGGCGTTTTTGGGTTATGTTTCATATCGCTAGTTTGTGGATGTTGTTGTACGATTTAGATTTCCGTATCGGAGTTACGTCGTTTTGAGGACTCAGCTGAGTTTCCACTTTGTATTTTACTTTGTAGTCTCTCGCATACATTATAAATGATTTTCAGTTTTGCCTTTATTTGTGCCTTGTTGGAAAGGTCCGGTGAAATTGTTGTCAGGCTAAGGGTCGGGACCCATTGTGAAGTCTCACCCGTAACATCCCGAGTCCCGCGGATTCGGGGTGTTACGTGTATAATTATTAAATTAGTGAAATATGCTATTACGCTTTTTTGGATTTTGGAATTTTTTTTAAAAATGCTTGATTAGAAGATGATATTGAGTTTTTATTTGGAGGTTGATGCACTAATTCAAAAAGCACGTTTGGGTTTAAATTAGTGACATAACGAATTAAAGAAGGCCCGACTTCAAGTTGTTAAAGAATAGGAAGGTAAGTGATTATCTATTGCATATATTTATCAATTTCGAAATTTTGATAAATTCTAATGTTATTTATTTTATTAAGACAAGCATATTTATAGTTAGTTTACTTTTTGTCTTATAAATTTGTTATAAGGCCATAGGTAGATAATTACTTTTTTTTCTTGAATTATCATACATTTAAATTATAACCGTTTTTTTTTTTTTTGTGAAGTCTCAATGTTACAAACTTACAATCAAAAAGTTGCTTTTACACTAAAATTCTAGAGTTATTGAATGATCTTTACCTTATTTCGGATAAAAAATTAATTTTTATAAATCGGTCTTTTAAACTTCTAAAAATATGGAGTTCTCTTTGGAGAGACAAATCTAACTTAATATTGGGATAACAACTTCAAATTACTTAAAAAAATATATTGGTTGTCCTATTATAAATGGTAAAGTAAATAAATGTAATTTTGAAGGTGTTATAACAAAGTCTAAACAACAGTTAACTAGGTGGAAGGCATCTTCGCTTTTTCAAGAAGAAAAAACAACTATCATCAAGGCAAATATTAATGATAAACCAAATTTCATTATGCATAGCTTTGTGCTCCCTTCCAACATTCATAAGAAACTGTATCAAATTAATAGGAATTTCTTTTTGAACTATAGGTTCAAATTTTCATCCTCTTATTAGATGGGATACGATTTATAAGCCTAAGCTGAATGGTGGTGTTGGAATTAGAAAATCAAAGGATCTTAACAAAGTTCTCCAAATGAAACTTCTATGGAAAATCATGGCTGAATTTGATAATATTTGGGTGTAAATCGTTAACGAGAAATATCGTAAAGGATCCTTGCTATGGCACTACAAAGCTAAAAGTAATTCCTTTTGGCAATGGAAGAGACTCGTGAAACTTAGAATTGAATTTAAACTGGGTTTTAGATGAAATGTTGGGGACAGAAAAATCGTCAAGTTTTGAAAGAATCTCTAGATTTATGATAAACCTCTCATTAAAATAAGTACGAATAATGTTAATATTGATGAGGAAGAACTAGTTTGCACTTATATAAAAGATAATAAATGGGATTCCCTATTAGAGTCTAAATTAGGGTATTCCCTTTCTCCAGAAATTCTATCTGCTATTAAAACTTATCAACTTCCGAAATCGTTTATTCAAAATCGTCTTTATTAGGCTCCTTCGGATAAATGATCTTTTTTTACAAAATCTGTCATGAATCTTATTCATTGTAATAAAGGATTAACGCTAAATCAGATTGCTTGGATTTGAGAATTGGATGGTATGTCTAAAGTTTTTTTTTTTCCTTTGAAAACTATCAATTAATGGACTACTAACAAAAAAAATCTTAAAAAAACAAAAGATTCAAGTGCCGATGCATTGCACCCTTTGTAATCACCCTTATGAATCAGCGGAACGTGTATTTTTTAGATGTCAATTTTTAATGAACAATATTACAATTGAAAAATTAAAGGAAAACCTTAATTTGGTGAATGCTTCAAACCAGAGCATTCCTATTATGTTAGGTATGCTTAGGGGCAAACTGCATGACAAAGACCTTATTTATCTTGTTATTAGTTGGTGGAATGTGTGTGTTTTTCAGAAATCAAAGTATTCTCAATAATAATAGAAAAACCTCAGAATATTGACTTAGCTGTTCGAACCCAAATAAAGGATTGACTTGTTTCAAGCAAAAGGAAAATCCAAAATAAAGCCAACCTAACTAAGAACAAGTGGAAAACCCAGAATCTCCAATGGATTAAACCTGAGAAGGATTTTGCCAAACTAAAATTTCACGGCTCTAAACGTGGATCTGGTGAATCTACCTTTGACTTTATCCTTGGAGATCATGATACTTCAACTATTACCCTGGGCTATGGACAATGAGGAAACATATCAGTCCTTCATGCTGAAACATGTGCGCTAAGGGAAGATATGATTAAAGCATATGATTTGGGTATTAACAAAATTGAAACTGAAGGGGATAACCTGACAATTATCAATTGGAAGAAATGGGGAAGTAGGCCTCTACTGTATAATTGAGCATTATTAAGGCTCATTAGTTTATTAGACAACAAAATAGGCCCCTCTTAATTATTTATAAAGATTAATTCAAAGGGTTAATTGGTAATTTCAATTTATACAAACCGACCAAAACATGTTACAAAAGCCCTGACCCAATCCAAAATACAAAATTTGTAGTTAATGAGTCTAAAATCCTGGATGACAAGCACCCTCTCTCACCCTTATATCAGTTGGACTAATTGAACTTATATATTCTAGTATTGTTTTTTTAAAGTTATACTTAAAATTAAATGTTAACACACAATGTTAATACACACAATGTTAATACACAAATTTTATCCGTCGATTGCATAATGTCGAGTTACACAATTTTTCTCCGTAGTTTACACAAGGTGAGTTACACATTTACACAAGGTCGAGCTACACAATTTTTGTCCGTCGTTAACACAAGTTCGAGCTACACAATTTTTCTCCATAGTTTACACAAGGTCGAGTTACACACTTTTTGTTCGGCGTTTACACAAGGTCGAGTTACACAATTTTTGTTCGTCGTGTACACAAGGTTGAGCTACACAACTTTTGTCCGTCGTTTACGCAAGGTCGAGTTACACAATTTTTCTTGTCGTTTACGCAAGGTCTACACAAGGTATAGTTCCACAATATTTGTCCGTCGTTTACACAAGGTCAGATTAAAACAAAATTAATATGAAAATGTACCATACACAATTTTGATGTAAATTAAAAAAAATCAAATAGAGAGGAACAAATCTACACATATAGGGAGAAACAAATATACAAAAATAGGGAGGAACAAATCTACACAAATAGGAAGGAACATATCAACAGTGAAGCATACACAATTTTTGTGTAGATATCCCGGCGACGGCGGCAACGGATCAGCCCGGAGACGGCGGCAACGGAGCAACCCGACAATGGTGGCAACGGAGCAGCCCGGCGACGGCGGCAACGGAGCATCACGCGACGGCGGCGGCGGCAGATCTGGCTGCTTCGACTCCGGTGGTGCGAGTCCGGTCAAGTTTCTTCATGGTAGGGAAGATGATA
This sequence comes from Fagopyrum tataricum, assembly GCA_002319775.1. NCBI lineage: Eukaryota > Viridiplantae > Streptophyta > Magnoliopsida > Caryophyllales > Polygonaceae > Fagopyrum > Fagopyrum tataricum. The sequence goes on along the minus strand of CM008280.1, from coordinate 17,963,124 downwards.
GAGGGACGGCGGGGAGGGAAGATGATAGAGGAACGACGCACGTCGAGTAGTAGAAGAATGGTTAAAGGAGATTACGGCTAGGGTTTCAGAATGGGCGGATAGGGTTTCAGAATGGGTTAGTTTTAAGGCATCTCTAATTATTTTCCAAGTAAATTCCATTCTTACCATTCTTATTAATTAGTTTTTGATTTAAAATTTTTATAGATACTTAGAGGAAACTAGTTTGTATCAACGATACAAAAAAGGCATTTCATTTCCCATTCTTTTCTTACCAATTCCATTAAACAATTTTGGAAGCCCCTTTGGGATCTCGACTTTATTATGTCAGATATTACTAATATTTTAGCTAGATCCATAATTTCCACATGAAAGTCAATGGTGTTGCAGACAAACTTGTTGATCTGAGACGCGATTTTCCGCTATTTCAGCCTCATCCACTAGTGGATGACCTCTTTCGGAAGGATGTCCTAGGATGGAGAGTTTATAGATGATGATCCAGCCTAATTTATTACCATGCACTATAAAAAAAAAAAAGTTGGTTTATTTATTTATAATTAATTTGCAGGTCAACTATACTAAATTATATAACATATTTAATTTATAAAATATAATAGTATTTTTAAAGGCTAATAAAAAACAAATTTGGAAATTACGTGGTTACGCAAGTAATTACATTGTGATTACTCGATGAACTCTTACGTAAGTTCAAACGAGTTCAGTAATCAAAGCATACAACAGAGTATTTCAGTAATCTCGATTACTCCAAGTCCTCTTTCCAAAGAGCTTCGTTTCCACTAGCTTTCTTTTTTTCTCAGAAACCTTTTTCCATGGAGTCGGTTGGATTCGCATTTATGATTTTTCGCTTAATTTATTAATTTTAATTGTTTATTAATTGTTCTTACTGTAGTCTACAGTTACTACGATTGCAGTTCGCAAGTGATTGATTACTGATTAGGAGGTAGGTTTATTAATTAATCTTTGACATCCAATGTGAACAGTTGAACACCACCTACGCGGCTACACTGTTTCCTGTTTATAATCACATAATCTATAGCCAAAGCATCTATCGCGATTTTGTACCCCCACACTCCCCTTTTTGCTCAAGGAACCAGATTACGCGGGCTGTCGGGAACAAAACGAAGCTTACTTGCGGCCAATCGGTATCAGCTCATGATTTCATGAATCACGCCGGATCATAACTGGGTAAGCTTCATCTCTGTCTATCTCTTGTTTTTCAGCTACGCGGGAAAAAATGTCATTACTGGTTGATCTAAATCAGCTTTTTCACATTTGGGTTTAATTTAGTGGCCGATTTCCTTTTCTGCCCGTCAATCCATCTTTCCAGCTTCTTAAATGCCTGCTTTGTTGGTTGGATTTGGAATTTCTGATTGCCTTTTTCTGCTTCCATGGGGTTGATTCTATCCATACCCTTGTATTAAGTATCCGAATCGTAACTTTTGTTCTTAAGTTTGAAATTTTCTGCGGATCTCACTTCATTTTCATTTTCATTTTCGCAATTTACAACACATCTTTTCAGGCTAAGAATCTCTGTACTTGCTCTTTGCTTCATCAAATATCCTCTTTCTTGCTTAACTGGATCTGTTTCCGAATTCTAATTTGATTTTGTTTTGTTGTTCTTTTGTGAAGGATCTTAGGCTATATGATGTCACGGCCTCTACACAGTCGGCGCCTATCTGGTACCAGCCAGCATAGTTTCGAATCTCAAGATAGTCAAATGAAGGATAGAATGGAGAAAGAAGATCTTCATATTAGTCGAACATCCTCTTCTGAATACAATTCAGTAAAGCTGGGCTTTAGCGAAAGTGGTTATGCAAATGATCCATTCAGTGGTATAAGTGCGAAAAGTAGACATAAATTGACCTTACATCTTCTCAAAATCAGTTTAGTTGTCATAGTGATTCTAGCTTTAACTGGATCCTTTTGGTGGACGTTGTCAATAACTGGAAAATCAAGAGGCCATATATATCACAGTTACAGGAAGTTGCAGGAACAGCTTGTTTCAGACCTTTGGGATATTGGTGAGCTCTCCATGGGACCTGCAAAGCTCAAGGAATTAGATTATTGTTCCGAGGATTATGAGAATTTTGCCCCTTGCTACAATACCTCAATTAAACTTGATGTCGGTCGGTCCTACGGCCGAGTGTGTGACCAAGGGTCCAAGGAGAACTGCTTAATCTTACCTCCATTAAATTATAAGATTCCTCTAAGGTGGCCTACTGGGAGAGATGTTATTTGGGCTGGAAATGTAAGAATTACAGCTCAGGAAGTGCTTTCCTCTGGTAGCTTAACCAAAAGGTTGGTTGAAAATCTTCAAAAAAATTTATTTTATTATTTTTTTTCCTTCTGAATTTGTTCTTCCTGTTTGTTGATTGTCCCTGGATTTGTGATTCCAGAATGATGATGCTAGATGATGAGCAGATTTCCTTCCGGTCGGGTTCATTGATGTTCGATGGTATAGAAGACTACTCACACCAAATTGCAGAAATGATTGGCTTGAGAAATGAATCAAGCTTTATACAAGTTGGGGTAAGTTTTGCTGCCACTCTGATACTTATTTTTGGTAGCATTTCTGTTCAGGGGAAAATGAGAATTCCAAGCTTTATAAAAGTGTTTAATTATTATTTATAATCTGCAATTTACTTTCCATGTTCAAGTAGGGTCATGTTTGAACTCTTTACTTCATAGTTCCTATTATGAATAGTTTGTTGAATGACACTTAAACTGACATTAAGGATGTGTTCCCTTCCTTGTCGTAATATGGACCTGATTTACTGGTTGTCTCACCTTCTAAGGTTAACTGGATTAATTAGGGTAAATTGGGTGAATTGTCTCCAAGGCTAGAAGTGTACAATTATGTAGTAATTTTTTTTTGGGATAAAACAATATAGCATTAGACATGGAGGTCATGAAGACCCTTCTGCAGATATATACAATAATGTGAATGGTGGTCATGGGCTCATTGCACCTTTCAGAATGCTTTTATGAAGGAATAACCTTTTCACTTTCTGTCATGTCCTTGTGAGCACATAGAAAATTTTGAGCAAGTGTAATGGACATTCTCCTTGGTAAGATGCTGATAAGTTACACAAGATTTCTTGTTGGTCTTGCTTCCTTACAACTAACCAGTAACCAGTCTCTTGACGTATATTGCTTTGGCCATTGCAGGTAAGGACCATATTGGACATTGGATGTGGTTATGGTAGTTTTGGGGCGCATCTCTTCTCTAAAGGGTTATTAACTATGTGCATTGCTAATTATGAGGCTTCGGGTAGCCAAGTTCAGCTAACTCTTGAAAGAGGTCTCCCGGCCATGATATCCTCATTTGGTTCACAACAACTTCCATATCCTGCTCTATCATACGATATGGTGCATTGTGCATGGTGCGGCATTGACTGGGATGAAAAAGGTACAAATGCTCAAGATGCAAATATAATCTGGTCTTGATCTTAAGTAGGATTGTAAATGCTTTCAGTAATCTATCTTCTCAATTTTCATCTTGCATTACTGAGTTGTAATTTCTCTATGATATTCAGATGGCATCCTCTTGGTTGAGGTTGATAGAGTCCTCAGGCCCGGTGGATATTTTGTTTGGACATCACATCTTATCAATACCCGTAACAAAGATAATCAGAAAAGATGGTTGTTTGTTCATGATTTAGCTGAGAGCCTCTGCTGGGAGCTACTATCACAGCAAGATGAAACCGTTGTCTGGAGAAAGAGCAGCAAACGTAGTTGTTATTTCTCTAGGTCAGGCATTTAACTGCTTAGTTGCTAAAATATGCATTCTCATCTCAAGTCAATCAATTATTATATGGTTCTGATTGCTTTACAAACTGAATTTGTTTATCAGGAAAGTTGGGTCCGCACCTGCCATTTGTAGCAAGGGCCAAGATATTGAAACACCCTACTATAAGCCACTGCAGAACTGCATAGGTGGAACTCGTAGCCGCCGATGGATTCCAATTGAACAGAGGCCAAGATGGCCTTCTCGGGCGAATTTGAACAAAAATGAGCTACAAATTCACGGTAACTCTTCATTGATAATGTAAGGGTGCGTTTGGTTTCATATCTGGATATCAGTATATCAGATATCTGTGTGGATATCGGTATCAAGATATATGGATACCAAACAGGCCCTAAATGTCTTGAATACTATGTTCAACAAGTGAGAGATAATATACTACTTAATTTTGATATTATGGTAATAGTTTTCTCCGTTAAACAGGATTGCATTCAGAAGATTTGATAGAGGACAGCATAAACTGGAACTCAATAATTCGTGATTATTGGTCACTTCTCTCTCCACTAATATTTTCAGATCATCCCAAAAGGCCTGGGGATGAGGATCCCTCTCCACCGTATAACATGGTCAGAAATGTGCTTGACATGAATGCTCGTTTTGGTGGATTCAATAATGCTTTATTAGAAACTGGAAAATCTGTGTGGGTTATGAATGTGATCCCCACAAATGGCCCTAACTACCTGCCGTTGATTCTGGATCGGGGCTTTGTCGGCGTAATTCATGACTGGTGAGTGGTAACTGCTGATTCTTCTCGTGAAGATTGAAAATTTATGAAGATGAAGAAAGTAGCAGCTTGAGATTCTCTTTTGCAGGTGTGAAGCATTCCCAACATATCCTCGAACATATGATTTGGTTCATGCCGATGGACTTCTTACTCTGGAATCACATCAGAAGCGAAGATGCACGATGCTTGATTTATTTGTTGAGATTGATCGATTACTTCGGCCTGAGGTATTTTCTTGGACTTCTTAGTGTTGAATCGCATTTGTTTGTGAAATTGGCTGAAAATGTTGGATTGCAGGGATGGGTGATATTCAGAGACACGAGTTCAGTGGTAGAGACAGCGAGGCTCCTGACTACACGGCTGAAATGGGATGCTCGTGTGGTGGAAATTGAGAGAAACAACAACGAGAAACTCTTGATATGCCAGAAGCCGTTGATCAAGAGACACGGGAAGTAGAATTTGGTTCAAATTCGGTCATCGTCCTGTGCATAGCTACAAGAACTCCATGCTTGTAAGCAGCATCACTAAAGACCCTACTTTTTGTAATTTTGGATCGAAAAGAAGCAGAGAGGACAGACCTCCTAATCTCCTATGGAGCCGCAAAGGCGGACATAGGGCCCCCTGTAAGTAGATCGTCGCGGGGGAGAGAGAGAAATACAAGTATAGGTTTTTATTTACAGAGTTTCACTTTCCATTTTCGATTTGGATGTTCATGTTGTACAAACCCACATTTACAATTCAGATTATGTGAAGATTACATATAAATAGTAAAGTGCAACTTTTCTTCAATTTCAATTTCCTTATAGTACTCCACGTGTTATTTCGGGTAAGAACTTCGACTTTTATTGGTATCAATCTACCAACAAAGAAAAGATTGTGATCAATTTTTACGAGTTTATTCACAACATTATTGATTTTCCTGAAGATATGGTAAAATACTTATATGCTCAAACTTAGACATGAAGATGGAGATGTTAAAGATAATAATAATCACGGTAACTTTCATATGTTACTTATGGAGTTGATAATGGAGAGGTTATCTCGGCCTTAATTTCTACCATTGTGATTATCATGTTTATCGTCTTTCAGAGGCCTGGTTTGAGAGCAAATGTTTTGGTATGTAAGACGGAAGAAGATCCTTGTCATGATGGGTAGTTATAGGTTTACCATTATGATATCACGAATGATGTAGCCAAACGCACATTCTCCATTCTCACATTTAGACCCATGCAAGTTATTTTTCACAAAGCCGAAATTTAGTTTATATTGTTATTTGTATATTTTAACGCCTTGTAAATTCTTAGTAGTAGTTGTTAATATATAAAATATATACATCAGGATCAAATACACAATCTTTATTATTAGTAACACTTGTTAAAAATGAAAATACAATGTTTGTATCTAAAATTAGTCAATATTTACCATATTGATAATATAATCTTGAACGTTCATTTGTCTAGATAATGTGGCTGATATAAGTTCCTAATCCCTACTATAAAATTATGTTCTTATATGATCCTATATGAAATTATTTTGCTAATACGGCACTTTATTTGAGGATACTAAGTATGCACTTTTTAAGAAAAAAATCTTGTTGACAAAATATGCACTTTTATTTAATAGAAAAGAAAGTAAATGTTATTTTTTATGGGTCTTATTATCATAGGAAGAAGGAAATAGATAATTGAAATATTATCTAATTATCTCATAAAGGGTGAAAATGAAAAGAGATTATTGAGATATCTTATAAAATCTTATTAAGAAGGAAAGAGATATTGTGTACTACACTTGGGTATTAACGTACTGCATATTAGACTTGAGTATTTACATATTGTGTATTAGGGTTGAATATTGACATATTGGGTACCACACTTGAATATTGAGATACGTTGAGCATTAACATATCATGTATCACACTGTATATTAACATATTTTGTATCAAATTTGGGTATTACGTTTAATATAATTAACATATTAGTTTCAGACTTGGTATTAACATATTGTGTATTACTGTTGTATATTAACATATTGGTGGGTACCACACTTAAGTATTATGATGTTATGTGACAAAATGATTTTTTTTTCTTTTTTCCTATAATTATTAGAATAATAGTCTAATTTACAAAGACTTTTTTTTTACTTTTCCTTTTTTCTAAGATAGAGTCTATTAATACAGACACTAATTAATTATTAGAATAAAGTGCATACTTTATACTCACTAAAAAAAAGCACATGATTATCAAAATCATTGGTCCCATCTCTTTATATTATAATAGTTATTTTATTTTAGAAATTAGCATCAAAAAACTTTAAAGGATATCAACAAGAAAAAAAAAACAAGAAGTGTGAAAACACTGAGTGTTCGCTATTTTTACACCCCTATAAACCTTTATCAATAATGATAAAAACTCACTTGTTAGTAAAAATCACGGTATGCTTTAAATTTGTAAAACAAGAAATAAACACCCAAATTGTAGTGAACCCAAATTGTAGTGAACCCACAATGTATGGGTCAATCACAGTAAGGATAAGTATTCCAAGGTCGATCTTAGGGACCAAGTGAATGAATTGCAATTGTCAACTAAAATAGAGTAAATCTAAGAATAAGAAATATATAGGTTGGAAAAGAAGGGAAGAAAGCGCAAAGATTTTTGGAGTTTTTATGAAATCGCAATCAAATATCATATTTGATTGAAAACTGAGTAAAGCAATTAAATGAAAGATCAAACAATAAAAGAGAGTGGATTCAAGGTTATTATTTATATGCATGGATTCAAGACATATCTCAAAGGATCTATGGTTAACAAGCCAAAGGGAAAAACATTTCTAGGCTGACGGTCTATTACCGGGTAAGTCTCAAGACCATCTAGTTCCAAACTCAACCACCTATTACCGGGTAAGTCTCAAGGTAGAGAGGTAGGAAATTCTAAACAAACCAAACTACAAACTAAGGGTCAGGTAAACCTTTACCGGGTAAGTCTCAGGTATTATCCTTCTCAACAAGGAGTCTAAGCACATTAAACCAAATAGAGGTTTTCACCTCTATTACCTATGATCAGTTCTCTAAGGTATCTAAGAAGGGGTTTCACCGGGTAAGTCTCAACTCCAACTTAGGTTACTAGGTAGAAGGATTCTAACTAGGTTCAAGTCCAAACTAACCACTGGGATTTCAAGGCTATTCAAACCAAACATTAAGCACAATCTATTCCATCATAGTCCAGGTATAAACAAATCCCTATTCACCTTGGAATCACAAGGGTTCTAGCCAACAATCAACATAATAAATTCAACAATCAATTCAATATAGAAATGCATAAACAATGAAATAAAAGAGAGAATAAAGAAAGTACTCAGCTTTATTAATAGGAAACCAACAAACTGACAAATTTCCAGTATCGCGAAGCGTATTTGAATTGAATGAAAGTAAAAGCCTGAATCTTTCTTAAAACTCAAGGTAGTTCAACAATGGTGAAAATGGTGTAGAGTAAGGAGAAGAAGAAGGGAGAAGCGGCCCTCTAAATATGAGCCTGAAAAATAGAATAAAGCGGAACCCTTGGAATCATTTAGAGCTTCCTTTTTATACCCAACAACCTTCCAACGAACGGGCCGGACCAAAACTGAATCAAAGAGAACGAAATAATTCGGCGCAAGGATCTCGGGTGGCACCCGAGATTTATAAACGTCGGGGCCGAGATTGGCTTCGTGATCCAACGTTGAGGGGATCTCGGTCGAATATGGAAATCTCGGCCCGAGATGGCACAAATCTCGGCCGAGATTGAAACCGAGATTTCGCGACAATAGCTTCTCACCCCAACTGAGATACAAGGATCTCGCCCGAGATGGCATGGATCTCGATCGAGATGGCAAGGATCTCGGCCGAGATGACTCTGGATCGTTTGTTTCATCTCGTTTGCTCTTAAGCTCGTCTTCTCCTCCTTTCCCGTGCCTGCGTAATCGCTCCAAAGCGTCCATTCCGAGGCTTGATCCTCAAATGCATTGTTTTAGCTTCAAAACACGCCAAAATACCTATAAAGACATCAAAAGCCTGTGTAGACATCTATACTTGCAAAGTAACACTAAACAAGTATAAAGGACACAAAGTAATGCTAAAACATGCATGCGGAAAAGAGAACTATTTATATGATCTATTAAACTAGGTCGATAATTCATGTTATCACTGAATATTAAGAGCAAAACGTAAAATATAAAGTTTTAAGGACACCAACTAAAAACTATAAATACTAAGAACGAAAATAAAAGTTTAAAGGACACGAACAAGAAAAAATTCAGTCGGTTAATTTTGCTTTATGCTGTTTTTCTTATAAACACCGAGCATTATTCGATTTTGCCTTTTTATTTAGAATAAAATTTTGACCATTCGTCGAAAGCCTGTTTTTATTCCCCCTAATAACAAGAATTCCTAGAGTTAATGAACAGTTCAAATTTATCACAAAAGACTCGATGATGTAATTTATTTTGGTCGAAGGAGAGTCAGTTCTCGATGATGACCTGAATACGTTGAATTTAAGGAATGGTAGTTTTGGTCGCAAAATTGGGAAGGCTATCATTATTTCAATCGAGTATTTGTTGTATTATAAGTATTAAGAAAACATCATAGACATAATCCGACCTTAGCTCAGTTGGTAGAGCGGAGGACTGTAGTTGTCTGTGACAGATAATCCTTAGGTCGCTGGTTCGAATCCGGCAGGTCGGACTATTTATTTTTAATCAATTCTCAACTCCACATTAAGTACTAGCTGCACAACCATTTCTGCCAACAACATTGACGACATTTTTTTAGGTAACGATAATCTGACATTTTGAACAGGGAGGATTTTTACAGAATGGGATACATATATACATACATTCATCTTTTGCTGTTCCAAATAAGATAATCTATTCAAATTTTCAAGTCTTCAATCACACAAATCCAGGTCTTTTTGATGAATTGAAAAAACCTTTTTAAGGAGAAATTTGAAACCCATCTTGCAGCTGCATTTTCCACAGTTGCAACAAACAATATTACTCAATTGACCTTATTCCCAAGTACGATTGCTTGTGACTTTTTTACCAGCCTTATTCCTGCTTCTGTGTGTAACACTTGCATTGCTCCTCAGGGAGCTAGATGCCAGTGACCCTCCATGTCCCACCTTCCTCACAACCTTCTTCCGAGCAACCCTGCTGCTAACGCTTCCCGATGAAGCTTTGACAATGATTTCAGATGCCACCTGTCGAGCCTTCTGCTGATTTATAGGCTGCTTGTTCAGGTACGCCAGCTTTGGTAGAAGCCCGCAAACCGCCTTCCTCAGCTGCTCATCACTGAGATTGTTCTGAATTGGATTTCCCAACAGATTCAGAGCCAGCAGAGAGCTGTAGTTAGCAACAAGCTGCCCGAGCGCCTTTGCTGTCGTTATCTTGTTAAAGCTCAGGTCCAATACTCTAAGCTTTAGTAACCTATGAAGCCCCTCAACATCACTGATCTTGTTTCCAGCTATATACAACTCCTTAAGCAGTGCACAGTTTGACAGCCCTGATAATATTTCACCAACACTAGATTAAACAACACATCTCACAAAATGAAAATACATCAACTTGCGCATAATATAACTAAGGGTCTGTTTGGTATTCATATCTAGATATCAGTATATCAAATAACAATATGGATATCGGTATCAACTATCAAGATATGGGTATGAGATTGAAATCCGGCATTTTTCTCCAGAGAAAGAGTTTCAGATAGAAAGAATGACAGAGGAGTATATCAGGATATCAATCTGATATCGATATACTTGTACACCAAATACTAGATATGAGTATTTTTTATGTCAATACCCATATCTAATATCAAGATATGGATACCAAACAGGCTCTAAGAGCACTTACCATGGCCAATTCGAGATATTTTATTGTAACTTAGATTGAGCACCCTCAGCCTGGGTAGTTCTCTAAGTCCTTCAATGTTGCTGATCTTGTTTCTAGACAAGTCAAGAATGTGCAAGCCTTTTGGTAGCTGGCCGTTGCTTATATGAGCTGCAGGCAGTCAGGGAAGGTTTAATTATTCAGCAATCAACATATGTATGAAGTCTAGGCATTTGATTAGAATCACTTACCAATGGAGTTGTTTGACAAGTTAACGGAACGAAGTCTGGAGAAATGTGAGATGCTTGGTATGACTTTCAAGCCCATCCCTGATATATGTGCTACAGTTGAAGAAGAATTGAGGGACTGGATAACACTATTGGCATGCAAAACATCAGCTGACAAATTCATTGTCTGATGTGGGGTTGAGAAAGATGTACTTTTTTCATTTGACACACTTGATTCAGGAAGAGGGAATTCTTCAACCGGATCAGACGGTTGACCGTCAAGATCCTTCACCCATTCATCTACTCTTTGCAAGGGAGACGCTTGCATTGAGAAAGCAACCCATTGATTCTGAGGCCATAATCCAACACCTCCACTTTGAAATCTATCAGCCTGTTGTCCTGAAAATGAGTCAGGTGTCCCCGGCCTGCTTACTTCCTTCATCCGACTAGGCTCAAGAGTGTCCGATGAGTACCCTCCAAGTTGATTAAGAGAAGCATGATGAGTTGGTCTTGTTTTAACACCGCGGGGCTTTTCCAAGTTTCTATGGCTCCAAAGAAACAATTTCCACCAAAGCCTTCTGCTTCTTGAAGGGAGAATCTGACTCGAAGACCGCTTCTTTAACATTACCTTATCAGCACTGAAGTGGGTCATTGCTGATGTCTGGCTTAAGGGAGAGCCAGGCATAACATCCTCTTTTGCTTTCTCAGCTAACTCTTGGAGTTTTTCAAATGATCGCGACTTTGGAGGCAACTGATCTGCTATCTTTTTTAGTACTTCCCTTGTATCTAAGCTTGAGCATGATCGTTTCAGCTTTGGAGAAGCCCAAATTTCCCCCTTTGTACCAGGATCACTCAAGTGTCCACTTTGAATCATTTCATGTTCCTCGTGAACATCATCTCTAGCTGTTTTGTTGACCCCAGAATGCGTACCGACTTCTGTAACAAAAGAATCTGGATGATTTTCTTCTGCAGTTTGAAACTGGAGATTCTGAAGATCATAATCAGACATATCCCTCTTCATAGGTGATTTGTCATCCCTTTCATCTTCACCTTCGTAAGCTACCTCGCCAACTTCACTATTGACAGGAAAATCATGGTTCACAACCTTAACATTGCTTCTCGAGCTTTTGGGAATACTGAATGGCAATGAAACACTTAAAGAGGTTGAGTTTGATGAATTATCCTGACCAGGAGATTCCACAGCAGGTATCTCAGGCTTCACTTTCAGTGCATTAAGCCGATTCTTAACCTTGTTAGAGCTTGATGAGCTTTCATTGCTCTGAAAACACAACACAATAAGACCAGTTTTAATTCAGCAAATATAAATCTCTATTATCTAAGTGATTGATCTATATATTCAGAAAACAATAGAAAACGTACCACATCTGTCTTCTTCCTCCTAACTCTTGAACATAAACAATTGAATATTGTCATTTTAGACTTGCTTGGAGCTTCGCAAAGCAGAAACCACAAACTGAGAAACTTTGCTGGCCTATTCTTATGAAACGACCAGTCTATGTAACAATTCAATGGATAACCTCAATAGCTCACATATCTAGCTGTTCTGATCCCTAAATCTAATAAATCGGATTAAAGGGCTTGAAAAACAATCATATGAACAGAAATTGACTGAATTGAATCTTAGCCATAATCGACCGGCAAACACCAAAGCAACCACCGATCGAAAAATGAAAGAGGAAGGGCTTCTTGTGCTTCAGAAAGGCAAACCCTTGAGCTCAAAGAGTAAGACTTGACCGGTAGATTGTTGCAGCTGGCCAGAATGGAAAGCACACAAACTTCCCTCTCGGCAATTATTGTCTGCTCATACCCAAAAGAAAACAAGTCACTTTTTGAAGAAGAAAAAACAAAGACATACCTCTTGATAACAGAAGCAAAATGTCGAGCAGTTGGGGGTACATCATAAACATCAACACAATTTTGATTCGAAAATCAACAGAAGACAAATTTCAATCAAATTCATGAACAGAACAAACCAAATCTTTTCGATAAGAACAAGGAAATGAGAGTTACAGACTGCAGCGCAGAACCCAAAAACAAAATCAAATCTTGACCAAATGATTATCACACACAGACGCTTACAAAAGCAGCAAGACGAGGAGGAAAACACGGTGGATTTTGGATAAAGAATTCGAAAAATTGCAATCCAAAAACCCGGATCCCTTGGTAGGCAGTACTCAATCATTTCAGCAATTCAATAACCAAATATGCAAGTTAAGTAGTTGCAGAAAACAAAGTTGAGTGAGGATTTGTTCACCTGAGGAAGGCAGATTCGATTGTTTGACGCAAAGTCAGAAGTAAAGACAGCAAATTGAAAGAGATAGTGAAGAAGGAATGGAAGGGAATAGAAATAGGCGGGTATATATGTGTGTTTGAGAGGAATAATACGTACGCGGTCCAGACACGCCTCATTCTCCATCTGGACAAACCCTCTATTTTTATTTAATAATTTATTTCTTTGTAATATTGTTAGGAGTTGGCTGTTGTTTCTTTCTTTCGACAATTTCTGTGTTTCTTTCTATTATTCTGATGCCTCTTCATAACGACCATACTTTCCCTGTTTTTTTTTTTTTTTAAGGTCAGTCCTACATATGTGAATGTGATTTTAAAAATTTATAATAAAATGTTTATAAATATAAATGTAATTGCTATTCGGTCGGATAGAAGGATGTAGTGTAATCGCAATGTAAAAACTATTATTTATCTAAATTAATTTAATAATTTATAAAATTAGTAACTATTTTTCATTGATTCAGTTTAAATGATTTTAATTAATCAACACAAAATCAATGATTACAAAAGTTATTATTATATATCATTTTGTTAAATTTTATTTTAAATATGATATTTAAATCTATATACGTATATACTAGTGTATTACCCGTGTCCTGGATGTTTTTATATATATATTACTAATAAAAATAATTTCTATATATTTGTAAATGTGTAATAAGATTGTAGAATAAATATAAAAAATTTAATAATAAAAAAAGCAAATTTTATTTACATTTTTTTAATATTATAATTTTTAAAAATATTAACAAAATATCTAAGACATTATCTTATTTATTACTAATAAAATTAATTTATAGTTATATATTACTAATCTTAGTAATTTCTATTTTATTAGATTAAATAAAAATATCTTTAAAAACTACTTTAGCTCAAAGCCCAAATGTGTATAACAAGCCCAATAAGATATGTAATGATCTAAATTGAGCCCATTTATAAATTACCAGACATTATCCTTAATACACCAGTTTTATTCGTGTATATCGATACTCTAGACATAATATTCAAACCAAAATTCGCGATGATGTAAACACCGGACTCAACCACGTAAATAAATTTCTTGAACCAAGACATCCTAAAGAATGCTTGAAATTTAGATCCCTGAAAATACACATTATTATAAAGTTATATTTAACCGTTGAAAAATATATACATATAACGAATTTATTGAATACTAAAAATAAGAAAGAATAAAGATAACATAAAACTTACATTCACGTTAATACACACCATCTCTTTTCCAATTATAACTAGAACCTTCAATGAAAGGTCAAAAACATCCCATATACACATAACTCGTAGACGGATCTTGATATTGTTTTCCATAACCTATATAAAAAATAAATCTATCATTAATAAAAATTCAAAATAAAATTATAATAGAACATAGAAAGAAATGCTACTACGGATGGTAAAGTATTTAAAACGAAGGAGGTTGAGAATAAGGTGTATCGGTGGTCCGGTGGATGAATATTAATGAATTTATTTAGTATTAGAATTAAGGTTTTTTACAAGTATGGTAACTGTTTGTTTATATATATATATATATATGGATAAATCTGTTTATATATATATATATATATATATATATATATATATTAATAGATATAAGATTTTATTTTATTTTTAAAACGGACGTTTATATATATAAATATTTTTTTAAATGTTCTTAGATTAATTTCTTTTGATTATTGGATTTAAAAACCATTTTTTGAAAAAGATTTGGAGGGTTGCGTTAAACCGATGATGACACGTGGCTAAATATGCTTCTGCTTTAACACATATAGGATAATTTATACAATTTGAATACCAACGATTTTTTTATATATATATAGATCTACAGAATCATTAAGTTTAAAAAAAATAGTAGATTCGTGTCTATTTTTTTAATATATATAGATGGGTGAGTTAGCTGAATGTGATCGTACGATATTGAATAGACTAACCCCCGTTTGGTTGTAACTCCGTAAACATATTGGAAATGAATCTAGTCCATATATGTACCTTGTTCATGAAATCATTCCATGCGGTTTCATGCAAAATGCACTTGGTTTCCCCCTTTTTTTTTTACCATATAGGGTATCAAAACTAATCAATTTCTATTACAATTACTTCAAGCCACCAGAAATGATTCCCCCAAACTTCATGAACAAAGGTACACATATGAACTAGATACGTTTCCATTCCGTTTTCGTTTCCGGAGTTTAAAACAAACGGGCCGTAAATATTTTTTTTCGCTAAAAGGAAATGTGCCTTTTACTTTCTACCAATTCAAGTTTATGTTTATTATCTTCTCCCTTAAACAATCAATAGTATTTTCTAAACTAATTCGGTGTATATCTTCATATCAAAAATATTGTTTTATTCATTCAATAATTTTTAGTAACAACCCTTTCATGTGTATTTTTTGTTTTTAATGAATCTTTTTTGTGCGTGTTCATGAAAAATGACATGATTATTTACTCGTTTGGATTCAATGAAGTTGATTCTTAACTTCACAGTGAATTTGGACAAATCTGAACCCTTCATTTATAAATTAAGGGCTGCCCTTAATTTATAAATGAAGGGTCCAACAACTTCATAGTAAAGTTAAACTATTAACTTCACTGGAGCCAAGTCCTTTACTCACATACAATAAGTGACACGAGAGAAGATAATGGAGGAAATGGGTAAGTAGGCCCTTTTCATAAACTTGTGTAGTTATGAGGCATATAATTAACTTGGTAACAAAGTAGGCCCCTATTTTTTTATTTATAAAGATTAATTAGAAGGGCTACATGGTAATTTCAAATTTCAGAAGCTCAAGCCCAATTCAAATTTAAGAAGCTCAAGCCCAAATCGTAATTACACAAAGCCAACAAAAATATAAATTTCGTAGTTACACAAAGCCCAACAAAAATATAAATTTCGTAGTTACACAAAGCTCACCAAAAATATAAATTTCGTAGTTAGTGGGTTTCGAACTAGGGATGACATACCCTCCCTCCCTCCCACCCTTAAACCAGGTAGGCTAATTAAACTTGGTAATCTATTGTTATTTTTTTTAAAGTTATACTTAATGTCTACTTACACAACCTATTGTTACACAAACATAACGTTTGATTTTACAAAAAATTGTGATAACCCAAGACCTTTTTCGAATTACACAAGTCGTCTCGATTTACACAAAAACCTATATATTTACACAAACAGTCGATTTTATTTACACAAGCCGATCTAATCCATATTATTTTTATTTCACAAGCTCTATCGATTTTATTTACACAAGTCCTAACGGTTTTATGTACACAAGCCCTATCGACTTTATGTTCACAAGCCATAATGACTTTATCTACAAGCCCTATCAATTTTAATTACACAAGCCATTCGAATTACACAAGGAACGTCGAATTGAGTTTGTACACAAGCCCTCGAGTTTGTACACAAGTTCTATCGAGTTTTTACACAAGTCTCGATTTTCACAAGCATTAATTTACACAAGAATTGTGTAACTCGACCTTGTGTAACTCAGAACTAACTCGACATTATGATTTATGTAACGCTAGTTTGTGTAAGTAAATATTAAGAATAACTAAGAAAAATAACAATAGATTACCAAATTCCATTAGTCTAGCTGGTATAAGGGTGGGAGGGAGGGTCTGTCATCCAGAGTTCGAAACCTACCAACTACAAAATTTATATTTTTGTTGGGCTTTGTGTGATTACGAATTTTATATTTTCATTGGACTTTGTGTGATTACGAATTTTATATTTTCGTTGGACTTTGTGTAACTTAAATTGGGCTTGGACTTTGTGTAACTTAAATTGAGCTTGGACTTTGTGTAACTTAAATTGGGCTTGGGATTTGTACAACTTAAATTGGACTTGGGCTTTGTATAACTTAAATTGGACTTGGGCTTATGAAATTTGAAATAACCAATAAGTCCTTTAATTAATCTTTAAATTTTAATTGTAAAAATCCAAGGGCCTACAAACTACGAAATTTATATTTTTGTTGGGCTTTGTGTAATTACGAATTTTATATTTTCGTTGGACTTTGTGTAACTTAAATTGGATTTGGGCTTTGTGTAACTTAAATTGGACTTGGGCTTATGAAATTTGAAATAACCAATAAGCCCTTTAATTAATCTTTAAATTTTAATTGTAAGAATCCAAGGGCCTACTTTATTTTTGGTTTTTCTAAAGGGCTCTATTGTAAATTATCTTCGATAATTTACAATAAATAATGAATCAATAATGTTGTGTAGTAGTAATGAATCAATATTGAAACATAATTTGATTTGTGTAAGATAATTAATAGAGAATATTTTATTTATAGATATAATCTTATTTAGGGATAGTGTATTATTGTTTAGTTGATTTTGTTATTTACACAAAGATCCTAAAAATATTTATATAATAAGAATGATTTGGTCTTTATATAGGGTAAAAAGTTATTGTAATAGGGTGTTGAAGGCTCTTTGGGATTAGTTTTGCAACTAGTTTAGTACATGTGCATCGCACGAGATTTTAAAATTTGAATTTAATTTTTTTATAATCGTAAATAATGTCTAACTATCAATACAAAAACAATACATTAAAATAATGTATAATGTAAAAGAAGGAATAAAAATATCTAAAAACTGGGAATTTAGAATGAAACAATAAAAAACCGTATAAAAAATGACAATAATAAAACTTGCATCATCAATAATCTATATAAAGAGTTGAGAATAAAATATTAATCATTATAGCTAAGGAATGTGAAATATTGAAATTATATATTATAATTAAGAAATGTTGATTTAAAAAAAAATAATATATCCAAAATTTAGCTTAAAATTCTATTTTTAGTCATAGTACAAAATAAAGATTTGAGTAAAGATTAAAATAAGCAAGTCAAATTTAAAAACAATCTTCTACTTTCAAAATATCCAGATATGTGGTTTAACAAGAGAATAACACGTGATAAAATCTGACGTGGCGTAATATGATGTTGACAAGGGGAAAAAGCTGAGGTGGCCTAATGTGAGGATGACAAGTGGCCGTATCTACTTATGTTTTAGTATTATATAGTAGGTTAATCTACTTTTGTGTCAATGTATGTCGGTTACGGTACTTGGTGTAATCCGGAGATGTATGCCGAGTTAATGTCGACTTTAGGTTCGACGAGTTAGTCTAGAGACCGTTTATGTGTTATGTGCTAATTATGTACTCCGCAATCTGATTGAGTGATTATATATATATTTTTTGATGATTGCCCTCAAGATGTGTGTGATACCGGTTCGAGTAGATTGACAGAAAAAATCAAACAAGGAAATTGCATATAAGAATATTAGTATTTATGACTCGGAAGTCCGAAACTCGGACTAACTGTACGTCACACTAAGTTTCGGGACGAAACTTATTTTAAAGGGAGGCTGATATAATAACCGGAAAAATCCAAAATTTTATATAATTATTTTAATTAAAGTTTCATCAAAAATTATTTCAAGGTCCGAATCGAATTTCCGAAATACTAATTGTTGGAATCGCTAAACCAAACAAAACCCTTTTATTGTTTTAACAACCTTGAACGAACCTTATTCCATGAACCAACCGTGACTAACTAACAAGCTGACCTTGCCTCCATCGTCTTGGGCCTAGAAACCACAAGCCCATCGGGGACAAGGACCAAGTCACTCTTGCCATAGGACCGGCAAGTCCTTACTTTCGTTTGGGACGTCCCCTTGCTACCCGGCCTGGACCTTTCTTCCTCCGCTTTTCTTCTACAATCGAAACCTTCCCGCTCGTCTCGTCAATGAGTAATGGTTGCCTCATTGAAGAAGACTGGAGTTAAGCCAACGTTATACTGACATTGAAGGCTGCCTAACTCCCGAGTATTGGAACACCGCGTACCTAGATTGAACGTCAAGAGAAGACTACACACCACCCTACCAACCTCCGATCACTGCCAACCATACTTCCTCTAAATTTCTGTTGTCACTATCGACGAATACCGGCACCTACCTCTACCCCTCTACCTCGTCCTTTTTCCATGAACAGTAGGTGGATTGGGCCTTAGCGAACCCTAATCGGTAAGACGAATCCCACCCTCTTTTTCTTCCTCCGAGATTTTTAACCAGAAGTTTACCCTATCACTGGTTCGAGCACGATCTCAAGGACTAGAAGACGCCGGCGTGGCAAGAGTCGACATCCACTAGTGAGGAGCTAACGTCGGCAAGGGAAGTTGTTCGTTGGTTTTGCACCCATGTAAATCCGTGTCAACAATGACATAGACTCACAGGATAGCAAAACAAGAGAGATATAGTTTTAAGTTTATAACCTGTAATAAATCTCCTAAATAGCAACGAATCCACTGTGTGTGGATCGTACGAAGTAGGACAAGTATTCCAAGGTCGAACACAAGGACTATGTGTTTGATTCACAAATGATGAAATATAGTGTAACTCCAGAATAAGAAGAGATTGGAAAAGAAGGGAAGAAGAACAAATGATTTTGAAAGGGTTTTGGTAGTTCGCAATCGAATGTCACCTTCGATTGAAAACAGTCTAAAACAAAGCAAAGACAATTAACAAATGGGCGAAAACAGATTCCAAGGATTTAAGATCATTGTTTATGACATATGGACTCAAGAAAACTCACAAGGTCTATGGTTAAAAAGAAACAAGGATGAACGTCTCCACACTAATGATCTATTACCGGGTAAGTCTCAAGATCATCTAGTTTCAATCCTAACTACCTATTACCGGGTAAGTCTCAAGGTAAAGAGGGTGGAAATTAACTCCAAACCAGATTATCAAACTAAGAATTAAGCAACCCCTTACCGGGTATGTCTCGGGAATTACCTAACTCAGAAAGTAATCATCCACATTCTATCCAATAAAGGTTTTCACCTTTATTACCTATGGTCAATCTACTTATGTATCTAAGACGAATTTTACCGAGTAGGTCATTCCAACTCAAGTTGCTAGCTTAGAAGGTTCTAACCTAGATTAAATCCAAACAAACCATGATGCGCCCTTGAATATGCCTTTGACGTTGACCGTAGATGATGAGGACGAGGCTCTAAGAGTTCGCTTGGATGGACCGCTCACCCGCTCCCGAGCCAAGGTCATTGCCCGAGCTACCGGCTCCATCATCGCCCACATCACTTCTTCACTTGGATCCGTTAGTGGCATGTCGTGTCTCCACACCACCATGACATAGGTGTAACACCCCGAATCCGTAGTACTCGAAGTGCTACTGGGCTAGGATCTCACAATGGACCCTGACCCTAGCCTGACAATAAGTTCACTGAATCTTACAACAAGACACATATAGATTAAAACAAAACATAAAACTGATATATAGATATCCAAAAAGGTAATACACAAGTACCGGTGAGTACAAAAGAAAACATATATCCGTACAATAAATATCCCAATCCCACGATATCGCCCAGTGTACGGAACCCTCAGTGGATCACCCCTCTGGATCATTCTGCAGTTCTCCTAACCTGCAAAGGATCTACAACACGGTATAAAACCGTTAGTTAACCATACACATATATAAGAGATGCAGAGCACAAACACACATCAAAGAATACTAAACACGTCAACATGATATCACACATTTACCCGGTTCATTATCTTTATAAAGTCCAACACTCAACTCATATATGTATCAATATAAACATATGTGACACGAGGAATATATAATCCTCGCCTCTGGGTCCAATAGCCAGCTGGAATGGTGCCTGGAACACCTCCCCGTGTACCCTAAGGGAATGGAGAGTGCCCGAACCGTTTATCAGGTCTGGCCTGCCTACAGAGAACCTCCCAGACTCCCGACGGGATGAAAGGGCAAGTTATCACGGCCCTACAATGGGAAAGCAATATACCATAGATCGGTAATAAACCATAACGCATGCTATCAAGCATATACCACACACCACTCATGCACACATCCAATATAGGGATGACAACTAAGTAAGTCCTATGGACTTACCTCAACCTCGAAGTCGTCTCAACTCGATCAATCCTCAAACACGGTCCACTCCAATCTGGAGGATAACACTTCCTAGCAACAAGGCATAACGAAACATACTCATTAACCATCTATCCTCAACATATACCTAGCATGCTACGCTCATACTAGGAAAGGAAAGGATCTACCTAACTCTAGGTAGACTCGGGACAAGACGCACCTGCGTGACACAAGAGACGCAGGGGCGGAACAAGGCAACCCGCAGGCGCGGCAGGACTCAGCCGCGGGCGCGGTGACAAAGGCCGCAGGCAACGCAGGCACGGCGCGGGCGCTGTGGTACGGATCCCGCAGGGGCGGCAGCTTCCAGGTGCGGGGGCGGTGACGGTGCAGAACGTGACCCCGCGATTCCTCTTAGGTTCTTCTCGTGATCAAATCACGTCTTCTCTCATCCAAAACCAAGTACATACATATACATACACATTCCAACATCAATCTATGATCCATTCATCTACTCCTAAGCTAAGGAAGGAAGAACAAGAAAGAAAGAGAGAAAGAAAGAAGAAACAAGTTTTACCTACTACTGGTCTAGGCAAGAGGATGCACCAAACTACACTTCAACTGGCTTCCAAGCACAGCCACAACATCCAACAACATCTAGCCACAACAGGGCCACACTAAACTCTTCCAACAAAGAGAAAACCAAGATCAAGATCAAGGGAAGAAGAAGCACGTATGTTTAGCTGGGAAAGGAAATGGAACACTTGCTCATGAGGCCAAAGAAGAAGCTTAAGGAAGAAGAAACAAAAGGGTAAAGCACGGGTCAAGAGGTCAACAAAGTAGGCTGCAGCCGCAGGAAACCGCGGGGGCGGTTCACTAGGCCGCGGGAGCGGGAGCCCGCTGGGGCGGCATACAAACCCGCAGGGGCGGCTACGTCAAACTCGGCCAAAGCCGAATCTCGGCTAAGGCAAACTCGGTCCAAAAGACTAGGGCTCTTACATCTCACCCCCCTAAAAACAAGTTTCGGGATCCCGAAACTTGTAAAATCCTCAAACCACTCGGACTCACAAGCCGAGGTACAACTCTCTCTATAACCTCAAACATAAGCATGAAGGAAACCATCAACTCCAGCAACAAAACACTATCCAAGGCATAGAGGAAAACCATCTCTAGCCAAACCACAACCACATCATAAGGCATCGAGGAATCACATCTCTAGCCGTATCATACTCATAACAGAAAGGCATGGAGGAAAAACATCTCCAGCAACACTATGTCCATCAAAATAGCATTGAGGAATAACCATCTCCAGCTGAATCCTAAACGTATCACAATAGCATGGAGGAAAGAGCCATCTCCAGCTATAAACAATAATCATACTAGCACAACAAGATCTAATAAGATCATATATCACATCAAAGCTAGTATGAAAATAAACACATCATTGCATATAAGCATATAAGCATATAAGCACACAACACTCACCAAGATAGTACTAAGATCTACTCGGTGATCCTACTGGTGCATCTAACTCGGCATAAAACTCTGGATAGTTCCTCTGGATACTATCCTCAGTCTCCCATGTAGCCTCATCACGTCTCGACCACTGTATCCTCAGCATAGGAATGTCCTTCGAACGCAGGCGTCTCATACCTCGTTCTAAGACTGCAATAGGGTGCTCAACAAAGGTGTGGTCCGGCTCAACCACTAAAACATCATAACTCACGATGTGTCTCGGATCTGGTATGTACTCCCGCAGCTGAGACACGTGAAATACAGGGTGAACACCCTCTAATCTCGGAGGCAAAGCTAATCTGTATGCTGCGCTCCCAACCCGATCCAAAATCTCTAACGGTCCGACATATCGGGGGCTCAACTTCCCCTTAATTCCAAAACGTCTAACACCTCATGTCGGGGACACTCTCTGCCATACATGGGCTCCCACTCTGAACTCTAGAGGTCTACGCCTCCTATCAGCATAAGACTTCTGATGGCTCTGGGCAGTCAGCATCCGCTCTCGAATCAGTGCTAATCGAGCTACATCATCTTGAATCTGATTAGGTGCTAAACCACTAACACTGCTCTGCTCATCCCAGCATAATGGGGTACGGCATCTCTGTCCATACAGTGCCTCATATGGGGGCATCCCAATAGATGCATGCCAGTTGTTGTTGTATGAGAACTCAACAAGTGGGAGATGATCCGTCCACACTTGTCCCCAATCTAACACACAAGCTCGCAACATATCCTCCAGGGTCTGAATGGTCCTCTCTGACTGACCATCTGTCTGAGGATGAAACGCAGTCGTGAAGTGCAAACTCGTCCCAAGGGCAGTCTGAATCTGCTGCCAGAATCTCGAGGTAAATCGTCCATCTCTGTCTAAGACGATCGTCCTCGGTACACCATGGAGTCTCACTATCTGCCTAGTGTACTCCTCAGCTAATTTGCTCACTTGCCACGTCTCCCTAATAGGAATGAAATGTTCCGTCTTCGTCAAACTGTCCACAATAACCCAGATAGCATCAAACTCCGGCTCAGTCTCAGCCCGGTCACAAAGTCCATGGTGACGTCCTCCCACTTCCTTTGTGGAACAGGAAGTGGATTGAGCTCACCTCCAGGTCTGCAGTGCTCTATCTTGACCTGCTGGCAGGTCGCACACTTTGCCACAAATCTGGACACATCGGGCTTCAGCCCTCCCCACCAATATGAACGTCTCAAGTCCAGATACATCTTACCCGTACCGGGATGTACATAGTAAGGTGTACAATGAGCCTCCTGTAAAATCCTCTGTCTCATCTCTGTATCAGCAAGTACACAGACGCGACCGCGGCGCCTCAATACTCCATCTGCTCCTAGCAGGAACTGTGGTGCCTCATCCCGAGACATCCTATCTCGTATCCTCATCAGTGTAGGGCAAGTCTCTTGCTTCTGTTGGATCTCACCCAACAGATCAGAAAGAACCTCTAAAGTGCTCAGCCGGGCATCCTCATCAGGAAACTGGATGTCCAACTCTAACCAGATCAAATCCCTCTGTAACTGCTGTTGAACTGTCAGCCTCGCAATCGCCTGCTCTCGAGGCGTCTTCCTGCTCAAGGCGTCGGCGACAACGTTCGCCTTCCCCGGATGATACAAAATCTCCAGATCAAAGTCCTTGATCAGCTCGAGCCATCTACGCTGGCGGTTATTCAATTCCCGTTGCGTGAAAATGTACTTCAGACTCTTATGGTCTGTGAAGATCTGACATGTAGCACCATACAGGTAATGTCTCCAGATCTTCATTGCAAGAACTACCGCTGCCAACTCCAGATCATGAGTCGGGTAGTTCTCCTCATATGTCTTCAGCTGTCGAGACGCATATGCTATCACTCTGCCCCGCTGCATCAATACACATCCCAAGCCTAGGTTGGATGCATCACTGTAAACCACAAAATCCTCTGTGCCCTCTGGCTGTGCCAAAATAGGAGCAGAAGTCAGACGTCTCTTCAGCTCCTCAAAACTCTGCATACACTGATCATACCTTACAAATCTAGTAGTCTTCCTTAGTAAACTCGTCAGTGGACGGGCAATCACAGAAAATCCCTCCACAAAGCGTCTGTAATAACCGGCTAGGCCAAGGAAGCTACGTACTTCCTTGACGTTCGTCGGTGTAGTCCAAGCTGCTACAGCCTCTATCTTCGCTGAATCCACCTTGATCCCTTCTGCTGAAACCACATGACCCAGAAATGCTACCTCTGGCATCCAGAACTCACACTTAGAGAACTTAGCATAAAGTTCTTTATCCTGTAAAACCTGCAATACAGTCCTCAGTTGTCCTGCATGATCCTCTCTGTCGCGAGAGTACACCAGAATATCATCTATAAAGACCACCACAAACTGATCTAGGAAGTCGATGAAGATACTGTTCATCAACTCCATAAAAACTGCTTGGGGCATTCGTAAGCCCAAATGGCATCACTACAAACTCGTGGTGGCCATATCTAGTCCGGAATGCTGTCCTGTGCACATCCTGCTCTCTCACCCTCAGTTGGTGATATCCTAAGCGCAGGTCAATCCTAGAGAATACAGTCTCTCCCTGAAGCTGATCTAACAAATCATCAATACGAGGTAGTGGATACTTGTTCTTGATGGTCACCTTCTTCAGCTCTCTGTAATCTATACATAACCTCAGTGATCGTTCTTCTTCCGTACGAAGAGGGCAGGTGCTCCCCATGGGGACACGCTAGGGCGGATGAAGCCCTTCTCAACCAGTTCCTCAAGTTGCTTCTTCAGCTCCAGCATCTCGACAGGCGCCATCCGGTATGGGGCCTTCGAAATAGGTCTCGTACCAAGCTCTAACTCAATACTGAAATCCACACTCCTCTGACGCGGAAAACTGAACGGCTCAACAAATACATCTGCAAAATCACAGACAACTGAGATATCCTCTAATGCTGGACTCTCCCCCTCCTTCATGGCATAACACCAGAAGGCCTCACAACCCTGTGCAATCAGTTTAGCTGCCCGTATCGCACTGATAACCATACCTGATTTTCCAAGGTCCCAGCCTCGGAAAACCTCTATTTGTCCTAACTCGGTAGAGAGGGTAACAATCCTCCTACCTACATCTAAGACTGCAGAATGTCTATCCATCCAATCCATACCTAGAATGACTTCCTCATGCTCTAA